>OW203722.1:645187-1245187 GCA_934045075.1 Yponomeuta sedellus | reverse complement strand
CGATTTCCCTCATTTTTCGTGACTACTACTTTACCCTTTGACCAGATCTGACTATTTTACCTGTTTCTCCGTTTTTTTATCCAGTTTTCTGTTTTAAAGTTATTATAAATCTACAAATAAAACCACACCTGAAGTCGTTCCAGAGTTTATTTATTATTACAAAATTATATACAACGTTCCAGTAGGATAGAATAAAAAAGAATAGATAATATTTATTTGTCTTCAAGCAAACTCAGGCACGACAATCACTTATACTACAAGCATAATGACAATTTAAAGAGACAATTATTTAACAGCATATAAATTACAAATGAGGACAAAAAGTTCTGTGCCTCGGCTTGTAACTAATGTACACCAATGTGCAACTAGTTGCCGATTGCCGATAAGTATACTATTAATGATAACTTGAATTACCTACGACAAATTTTGTAGAAGCAAATAATGAAGTCGGGCAAATAACCCTTTACAAGGTATTTGCGAAGCTAAGCGCAAACGCAATTAACACTACATACAAACCTCTAACGTCGTTACGAAGAAGTTAAGGGTCCAATCCCACAGCCGACAACTATATTGCGCGTGACACGCACCCTTTCATTCGAAATGGAACTCCCGAAGGTGAAGAGCGGAAGTGGCTAGGAACAGAAGCCCATTAATATTTTGTTAATTATTATTGTGTAAACGGTGCCTTGCACTCCATTGTGTGCAGCCAAAACATCTCTAAAAGAGCTATATTGGCTATTGATAATAATGTGCTGATGCCAACACTTATTTATGGTAGCGAGACTTGGGTGTGGCAAAATAAACAAGAAAGTAGAATTAATGCAGTAGAAATGAGGCCTTTGAGAAATATATGTAGCGTTACTTTGAATGACAGGATACGCAATAGTCTGATTAAAGAACGTAGTGGACTGTAAGAGGATGTAGTGGCTAGAATTGAGAAAGGAATGTTGCGTTGGTTTGGACATGTGGAAAGGATGAAGGAAGAAAGATTGACGAAACAAATAAATATTGCAAATGTGTGTGGAAGGGCTGATATAGAACGTCCTAGATGGACATACATCGACCAAATAGGGGATGTATTAACAAAGGGAAAGGTAAAAAGTACCCAGAACCGGCGTGCGTGCATGCAACGACTTATGAACGTTGATTAAGCGAAGGTGATCTGTCGGGATCGTGGCAAGTGGCAGTCCCTGGTCTCTGCCTACCCCTCAGGGATACAGGCGTGAGGTTATGTATGTGTGTAATTATTATTATTAATTTATTTCAGGCAAAGCTTATAAAGTGTTAGCAACAATTTGACTTATGCTATGTTAGTAAACTATTTACAGTGTATTACAGCCTAGCCCCAGCCAGCCCCCCTGCTTATCAGCATAAGGTGCGTTGACATCCAGTGGCACTGTATGCGGCTATCCATCTGATCAGCCAACACCTTCAGGAGGCTGTTGGTACTGATCCTTACCCTGCACATCAGGAATGCTATGCGTTTGCAGATTATTGCGTGGAAATCATCCGTTCTCGCGTCGGCAAACAATAATACTAGCTGTCCATACGATTCTTGTTACCACATCAACCCAATAAGATATATTAGCCTTTGTCTATAATCTATCTATAATCAGCCCAAATCAACCCACTGCTGGGTATCATAGGCCTCCTTTTTATTGCGCCATTCCTTATGGTCCTGTGCCAATCTGATCCATCTCTGACCCGCAACCCTCACGATGTCGTCTGACCATCGTGTCGGTGGTCTGCCTACCAACCTCCTTCCCTCCCTTGGCCACCACTCCGATACTGCCCTGGTCCACCGGCCGTCTTCCCTTCTAGCCAAGTGTCCCGTCCATCTCCACTTTAACTCTGTGATCCACTTACCAACGTCTTCGACCTTGGTTCTTCGACAAATTTCTACGGTGTCCTGTGAAATATATATATATATATATATATATATATATATATTCACAAAGATACGTACGTACAAAACAGTTAGCAGTAGGTTACGACCCACAGGGTGTTAGTTGATTGACAGTAACAATTTCTGTTATACAAGATGGAACTAATTAATATTACATTCTTCGAAGTATATAATTTATTATTAATTTTATTTTTAAATGGACATTATGTAAACAGTATATATGAAGCGCTCGTGACCTGGTCGAATCGAGTGGTTAGAATCAACCACGTGAGTTAAGCAACAACAGGCGCGGTCAAGTGCAGGATGAGTGACCGTCCAGTGACTACCGCTAGTGACATTTTTCCGAGCGCTTCCGTGTTTTGCAAGGCACTTTAGCACGTTGGTGTCGGCGGCCTTATGGGCGGCTTGATAACTTCTGTCAGTAAGGCCCACCACTGTCTTACTGTCCTCCACCAAACCGGACTTGGCCCCCGTGGTGAAGTACGGCCTAACTTTCTGCGATGCAGGAAGAAACCCGTGCCCCAGCAGGGACATATAAGGGTTGATATTGAAGACAGAAAACATGTCTAATTTCGTGTTTTTTTAATCTTCTGTGGATTACCATTTCTGTGGCACGACGAAACAAAAGAAAACTCCCAGAATTACTCGACTACATCTGTGCTCATATTGAGCTCCCGACGGACCTCGCCCACGATAATAAGTAAACCTTTATGCCTTGGCCCTGCAGGGGTAGCTAGAGGTATAGATACCGCGTACAGTAAATACAGAAGAGGGTAAAACTGTTTTTGAAGCGTGCCGGCATTACAGCTTGTTGAATCTGACATGAGACGGACATTTATTTTTTCTCGTAGCAGTGTGTTTTCTTGGAGTACGTTTTGTGTTTTGTAGGTTTACACAGTCTCTTATCTATAAGTGGAAATTTCCTTAGGCGCAGTTAGCACTCCGTTTGAACAGTAAACGAAAATGAACCTCCACGCTCGTATCAGTGACGCTGACGCTTGTCGGTTCCAGTTGGACCATGACGCTGAAATTTTCACTTCTATCGTATGGTTATAACAATGAGTATTTCTATCTCTATATACTCATATAATATAATATACGAGTATTTAGGTGACAATTGTGTCTTGTGTTTATCCCATTCGTGAGTAATATTTTTTTAAATTGAAAATGATGTTTTGGAAATTTTCAAATTTGTTTGGATTGCGGAGTTTCATTGTTGGCCTCTTCTCCTCATAATCTTATATTTATGAGTGGTAAAAGTAACAACTTCAACGTTCACTAAGCAAACATTTTGTTTTTCTATAGGAAAATAATACTTGAAAAAATATAAATATTGATGTTGTTTATTCCAGTGTCATTATTGAAGTATCTTATTTTAAAATATTATTTTTTCCTTTCCAGTTGACAATTTCAACAAGTTCATTAAAAAAACAATTTTTTTTCGCAGTACCAGTGACTACGTACGTTTGGTGAACAGATTAGTTTATAGCGTATGTCTACTCTAAAACGGTTCGTATTAAATATTGGTGATTTTTTTCATCGGATTTCATAAGTACTTCAGTTTATTACTTACTATCATATAAATTCATGATATTTGTGTAGATATCGATAAAATATTTTAATTTCTGTGTGGTGAGGACTGACTGTACCTCTGCTATGCAATGCGTCCCTAAGGAGCGGCGCTCGTTCCGCCGCTGACTCCGCGAAAGTGGCCTTGACAGAGCGACTTCATTAACCGAACCTTGGTACAGTCAGCAGCACACCGATCTTTAGCAACATGCACTCTATGGAGTTACGTTACCGATGAGTTTACAAGGAAAATTTCAAGGTGGGGCTGCTACAGACCGTAACTACACTACGCAGCTCCACCAGCCTGCTCAAGGAAAGAAAGTAACACTTCTTGAAAAAGTGATAGGGAATCAGGAACTTTATAAAATCAAAAGTTTTGTTGCAGATGGTAAATTAAATTAATATGTTCATCAATGTGTATTTCAATTCAAATAAAATTAATTCCGTTCAAAGTATTAATTACTCTGAGATAGAAAGGAAAAATATATAAAAATAAAAAATCGTGCTTATGGGTATGAGTAGTTACGGGTAGGCTACCCACAATAATTGACTGTACTCGCCACTTCCGTCTACCCGTGACCACGGCAACTGCAACGCTGCCGAAACGTCGGGAATGAAGGTATTAGATCAGTTTAATACCTATATAACTATGTATGAGTATCGCCAGTCATTAATACTAACGAAAACATGTCACCCCGGTGAAGGCTATAATTCTGTAACTGAAATGAAATGAAATTTATTTTAAAAACCTATTTAGAGGTTAAAAATTCCACCCATGCCGGGATTCAAACCCGCGACCTCTGGCTTTCCGTACCAGCGCTCTTTCCAACTGAGCTAATGGGCGACTCACCGGCATCAGTGAAATTTCGAACCTTACAACACTCTCTGTATTACGTACAGGCAGCGATATCTGGCTGAAGTAATTTGCATTACTTGCAGCCCCGAGTAACATTAAATTTATTTTTTCACTTCTTCAACATTTACATGGTACAAAGATAAGCCGTAACTATTACAGTTTCATGCAAGAAAAGGTCCACTCAGTACAAGTATTAACTGTATTACAGCAGGGTAGATTCACGTCTCTAACAAAAAGATATAGATATCAACCCTTGTATTGTCCCCACTGCTAAGGCACGGGTCTCTTCTTGCATCGCAGAAAGGTTAGGCCATACTCCACCACGGGGGCCGAGTGCGAGTTGGTGGAGGATTGTAAGACAGTGGCAGGCCTTACTGTCAGAAGTTATCAACCCGCCCATAAGGCCTCTGACGTGGCTTTACGACTGTCATTACATGACAGCCGGCACCAACGGCTTAACGTCTCTGTCAAAGCACGGAAGATATAATTTTGGCCAAAAGTTAAAACCTTTGCCCCAAAACTATGTAACGGTGGACAGTGGATTACAATTATCTACATCTCTTGTGTAATTAATTTATATATCGTTGAATAGAACGAAGTAGCCATTACTCCGATAAGATAAAGATAAGAATATTCTTTATTGTACACACCAGAAAATAATTACAGAGACAGCTGTTACAAAAGAAGAGGTACAATTGGCGGCCTTATTGCTGATAGCAATTTCTTCCAGGCAGCCTTAAATCGGAAAGATGAAGGAGAAATTGAGACGGGTAGTTGGTGCTGATCGAATATTAATGTACATACGTATACGTAATAAAATAAACTTACATAGATAAATACTATTATAAACATACATAAACATTAAGTTATAATAGCAAGTATGGTAGGAAAAATAATGATCCCATTTATTGATGCCGCTTTATAGCGTAAGTGTCACGAAACACATTTCGAGCTATAAATTCAGCTTCTTATAGACGATTCACATTAAACTTATGGCCGTGTGACCCGACACAGCCCTTCCTGCCTTTTTTACAGAGTTACTGGAACTAATGGGTGGGTGTAAACCAGGCTTTAACAAATGTCACAAATGGTAACACTCTCCGGAGCGGCTTATTTGCAAATTTGATAAAGAGTAAGACATTTTATATCTCGGAATGCTTAATTCAACATCTAACTCACTTAGTATAATCAAGGGGAACGAATGGAGCTACACTGACATATTTAAAATAAGATCTAGCAAGTATGAACAGTTTGTGAAGGAAAATATCGTGAGGAAACCTGCCTGAAGCGTTCACATTCCTCAGCACTTGAAATGCCAATCCGCGGGGAGCACGCGTTGTGATACACCCCATAGTGTCTTTTGTGTTCGACTTTGGCGAAGCCCACAAGGAGAGTAATGTATTTAGCTCGTATGTAGGTAGGTATCAACTCTTGTGTGTCTCCACTGCTGGGGCACGAGTGTCTTCCTGCATCGCAGATAGGTTAGGCCATACTCCACCATGGGTGCCAAGTCCGGGTTGGTGGAGATTGTAAGACAGTGGCAGGCTTTAATGTCAGAAGTTATCAACCCTCCTTTAAGGCCTCTGACATGGCTTAACGACTGCCATTACATGACAGCCGGTACCAACGGCTTAACGTGCCTTGCGAAGCACTGGAGCGCTCGTATGCATATACGAGAATGTAAGTCCGATTCTATGTTTCTTCATAACTCCTCAACCAATGGTTAGATTTAACAAATAAGATCTCTATGGCTTCGTCGTGTCTACGCTAGGGTCTTACATACATAAAATATTCTTTATTGTACCCAGAAATCACAGTGATAGTGATTACATAAAAATATAGAAAAACTGTAATAAAGAAATAATCAACCACCTAATCAATACTAAGCAGCTGGGCATCAAATTCTAGCTCATTTAAATTAAAATAGTAGCTAATGAGCTACTAATTTAATTTAAATGAGCTAGAATATGACGCCCAGCTGCTTAGTATTTAAAAGGACCAACTTAGCTACCTCGTAATCACGAGGTACCCAAGTTGGTCCCGCCTGGTTAATAGGTAACGCTCAGAAGTCAGATATTATTGGTTGTTTTATTTATTAAACAATAATAACAGATGACAATCAGATAACTATATAAAATTAAAAGTTTATGGTTCTGAACTTGACTTGAATTTTTTGAGTTTTAGAAGCCTTTACCCATAGTGAGAGGTATATAAGACACCTATGTAATGTGATAAACTGATGCCATAAAATTCTAAAAAAGGCACCTTACCGCAAACTAGGCCACTTCATCATGCATAAGCTAAGTATACGATCGTGAATAAAAATTTTATACCGGCGGGGCGGCCTCTAAATCTCAGCTATACGTCACACGATTCCAGGATGTCACGGAACATAAAGGAAACTAGGGAAGTTTGGCTCAACAAACGACACGAAAATATCTCGCAGGTTAGAATAGGCAAAGGTCAGAACATGACATAAACTCACGCTTGTACTCATAAGGGATAGGCAGAGCCAGGGACTGCCGCTTGCCATGATCTTGACAAGTCACCTTCGCTTCGTCAACGTTAATTAGTTGCATGCACGCGCGCCGCATTCGAGTACTTTTTATCTTAACCGTTGCTAACACGTCTCTTATTTGGTCGAAGTATGTATGCCTGGTATGTCCCTTTCTGTAATGGTCAAATAGCGGAAGAAATACAAAACTTTCGATAAAGTGCTGGCAATATGCTGCGTTGACAAGTCTAGTGAAATTCGTTGGATCAGATAAATGTCTCAACTTTTTCTTTTGTTGTTAACAAGAATTGTGTTTTAACGTTTTTATGTAGCTGGTAAAATTCTTCCCGCCGGTGTCGTAAAAGGTGACTAAGGGACACAAACCAGGGTGTGGGCAGCAGCGACTCCTGCAGTACAATTCCACCAAACTGCGATCCCCAACCCACGTGCCCAGCGTGGGGATTATGAGCATTACCCCCCAATGATGGCACAACCTTGCGCTATGGCGTACATTAGGGGAGGGCTATGTCCAGCAATGGATGTCTAATATTGCCTGAAGAAGATGAAGATCTAGCGGGTATTGTGTTCCGTTCTGGACAAAGTTTCCTAACCTTGGCATCGGAAGCGGTGGTTGTGGAGCGGTAGAACAGCCGCTCCCATTCTGGAGGTCATGGGTTTGAATCTCGGCATGTCGTAATGTCGAACCGAGTGATTGGAATCAACCATCAATCACTTAAGTTACGCAACAACAGGCGCAGTCAGGTGCAGGATGGGTGACCATCCCGTGTGGCTCTTTTTCCTTGCTCTTCCGTGCTTCGCAAGGCACGTTAAGCCGTTGGTGTCGGCTGTCATGTAATAGTAGTGGTTACCTTATGGGCGGCTTGATAACTTCTGATAATAAGACTCGCCACTGTCTTACAATCTTAACTCGTCACGTAGAGGACGGCGAAAGCTACTCTGCCGCAACACAGTGTTAACTAGCGCGGAGGGTAGTACGAGTCATCTTTCTGCTGTTAATATTTTTTTATTGTACGCATCTACCCTCATACATTTTTTTGTAGTTTAAGGCTAAGGACGCACGGGTAACTTTTGTCACCGTGACTGTTTCGTGACTCCGTAGATATATATGGAGATGCGCGAAATATCACACAGTTGTCATGTCGTAACATACGCGCATCTCCATACATATCCACGGTCATGATAAGAGTGACGAATCAGTCATGTAACCCGTGCGCACTTAGCTTAACAGCTTTGTACAAGTGCTTAGGACATTAGAGGTTATGATTATTGAGGCTCCGCATTCTCTGAGATCTTTTTCTACTTCATCCATTCACTTAGATTTCATTCTCTAGAGAAAGACATCAAAATCCGCTCGAAATTGCTAGAAACTATGTAGTGCTAAAATGCATTAAATAATTTTTGGTCTGAAGCGGTCTGAACATGTGACGCCGATATTCTGTGCTTGGCCGTGGACAGGCTTAGTTAGTTTGGACAGGGCATGATTTCCGCTCTTAGCATCATTGTTGGGCTATCACACTTAGCAAGCGCTAGGTGTGTTAAAACTTCAGACCCTAGGCTTTCCTCACTATATTTTCTTCAGCATGTTGTATTGCTGCTGTAACTTGCCAAACTTAGTAAACAAAGTCATTAGTACATCCGATATCAACCCTTGTACAACCCCACTGCTGGGGCCCGGTTCTCTTCCTGCATCGCAGGAAGGTTAGGCCATACTCCACCACGAGGGTCAAGATCGGGTTGGTGGAGGCTTTTAAGACAGTGGCGGGCTTTACTGTCAGAAGTTATCAAGCCACCCATAAGGTAACATGATTACATGACAGCCGGCACCAAGGGCTTATTGTATAAAAAGTAAATAGTAATAAAGGAGTACAAACAAAATAAAGAAACGGACCCCTCCAAGGAGTACTGACCCAAAGTTCCCCATAACTCTCGCAGCGTCACTACAACCAAAACATCCTCTGCAACAAAAAGTATTTTTTGTGTTAAAATGTTTATACATCCGGCATGTTTGCATTTTGTGTCCCAAGCAGGAAAATAATAATATCGTATAAATAAAAGGACACCGCAATAACGGAACCGATGTATAAGGGTGAGATAAGTGTATTGGTTTTACTGGCACATTCAGCTAAGTATTATGTGCGATTTGGAAATTTACGACGTTATTATGCGCCGCTGTTTTGTTTGCTTTTTATTCACATTGTATTTACATTTCGTGTGATTATTTCTTTAGATTTATTGCTTTCGGTAAGAGCCGTTTTTAACGCGCTCGTGGCCTAGGCGAACCGAGTGATTGGAATCAATCACTTGGTTAAACAACAACAGGCGCGGTCAGGTACAGGATGGGTGAGCGTCCCGTGACTACCGCTAGTGGCATTTTTCTGAGCGCTTCCGTGCTTCGCAAGGCACTTTAAGCCGTTGGTGCCGGCTGTCATATAATGGCAGTCGTTAAGCCATGCCAGAGGCCTTATGGGCGGCTTGATAACTTCTGACAGCAAGGCCCGCCACTGTCACAATCCTACACCAACCCGGGCTTGGCCCCCGTGGTGGAGTATGGCCTAACTTTCCTGCGATGCAGGAAGAGACCCGTGCCCCAGCAGTGGGAACATACACGGGTTGATAACGAAACGTTTTAAAAGACACTTTACCCCAGTTTCTCGTACAGCAACAATCTGTAATCTAATGTTAAACTACTGCTCTCAGTTGTAGTTATTGTTTTTTACGTTCTATGGCCAACTGACGAGAAATTGTATCAGCGAGAAATTCTTCTTCTTCTTCCGGTGCCATCTCCTATCGGAGGTCGGCTATCATTTTGGCTACACTGTCACGTGATGTAGCTGCTCGCAGAAGTTCTATATTTCTGGTGTTGAACCACTCTGCTATGTTTTGGAGCCATGAAGTTTTTCTTCGGCCAGGTCTACGCTTTCCTTCAATTTTCCCTTCTAAAATAAGTCGCAGCAGATTATATTTGTCAGCTCGCATGATGTGACCAAGGTATTGTAGCTTTCTTCGCTTTACAGTCTTTAAGAGCTCTACCATTTTGTTAATTTTCTGCAGAACCGCGACGTTCGTTACTCTGTCAGTCCATGATATTTTCAGCATCCTTCTATACACCCACATTTCGAATGCTTCCAACCTTTTGCATAAGGTTCGTGTTAAAGTCCAAGCTTCGACGCCGTATAGAAGGGACGAAAACACGTAGCACCTCACTAAGCGACATCTTGTGGCGAGTTTCAGGTTGCGGTTGCAAAGAAGGTGACTCATTTTCATAAAAGCACCTCTGGCTTGTTCGATGCGACATTTTATTTCTACACTCTGGTCTTCTTGGTCGTTTACCATGCATCCGAGGTATTTGTAGGAACGAACTCTCTGAAGCGGATGATCTTTCACCCTGAGGACAGTAGACCCAGGCGGAGTGTGACCTATGATCATGTACTTGGTCTTTTTTGTATTAATATTCAGGCCATTGACGGCGCTAACCGACTCCACCCGATCAAGTAACTGTTGTAGATCTTCCAACGAGCTGGCTAACAGGATCGTATCATCTGCATAACGTATGTTGTTGAGGGGTCTCCCATTTACAACGATGCCTTCGGTTGCACCCTCAAGAGCCTCAGAGAATATTTCCTCTGCATAGACGTTGAAAAGCAACGGTGATAATATGCAACCCTGTCGCACTCCCCTCAGTATGTCCACATCAGCAGTGAGCTCGTTTTCCACGCGTACATTGGCGGTCTGCTGCCAGTATAGATTTTTGATTATGGAGACGTCCTTGGTATCAAGGCCTATTCTATCCAGGATCTGTATGAGTTTCTCATGTTTTACCCGATCAAACGCCTTCTCATAATCTATGAAGCAGACGTATACACATCTATTCACATCCCAGCAGCGTTGTATCAATACTTTGTAACCAAATAGTGCATCCCGAGTTCCATAGCCATTTCTAAACCCAAATTGTGTGTCTGAAATGTTGTCCTCACATTTCTTATGTATTCGTTTATGAATAACTTTTAAAAAGATTTTCAGGACGTGGCTCATTAATGATATGGTTCGGTATTCATTGCATCGTTTCGCAGTACTGATTTTGGGCAGAGTAATGAAGGTGGAGTGAAGCCATTCCGAAGGAATTTGGCCGGAACTATATATTGCATTGAATAGCATCACAATGATGTCTAGATGATCGTATTCTATTAATTTCAAGACTTCTACTGGGATTTCGTCCAGACCTACGGCCTTCCCGTTTTTGGCAGATGTAACTGCATGTCTCACTTCGCTCTTTGTTATAGGAGGTCCCAACAACAACACGCTTGTGCCTGAATTCTCCTTTCTTTGGTCGTGAAAAAGATCCTCAATGTATTCCTTCCAAATCCTTAGGCGGTCTTCAATATTTAGGGCATAGTTGCCGTCTTTGTCTAGAAGAGTGGAGGTCGTTTGTCGTTTTTTCTGCCCTGTGAGTTCATTTATCTTCTTATACATATTGAAGGCGTCATGTTTGGCTTGTAGCTCTTCTATCTCTGTGCATTTGACGTTGATCCAGACATCCTTGGCCTCAATACACTTTCGTCCTATCTCTCTGTGAATCATTCTATATTGTCTAATGTCTGTATGTTTTACAAGACGTCTCCGCGTCATCAAGTCTAGAATTTCCTCCGTCATCCATTCTTTGGACTTCACCACGCGTGCTGGACTAAGGATCTCCCTTGCGGCGTTGAGGATAACATCTTTGATATCCTTCCACAGTGATTTCGGCGAGATTGTACTTCTGTTAGGCATTAAGTGTTGAACTTTCTCTTGCAGCTCATGGAATTTATTGTGAAGGGCACAATGTAACTTTTGTTCAGTGTCCTTATCCCGTAGCCAAGAAACAGCGAGAAATTGGGGGTGGTAATTTGGAACGACGTTACTTATAAAAAATACCCGGTTTTATTGTGTTATGTCTTACGGATTTCATTTAAGTGCTAGCTGGTCACAAAAAGCGCTTGGAAAAATTGTCGTGGGCGATTGTTCTTAGTAAAAAGTTGGGTTTCTCCAATTCTATTCATGCGTTTACATGTGATTATAATAAATATGATATACATAGGAATATGAAAGTGACCATTATTTTTCTCATTTTAGATTACACTTTGATCTAAATACACTAAGCACTTTGATACAAACAATGATTTTCACTCAATTTTTTTGCCTTTATTAGAAAGAAGTGTCAAGTTTTGTCGAAGAACAAAGTAACTCAAAGTATAATAATAAGTTTTGCCGGAATAAAGTAACAAAGGTAGGGTGCTACCTCAACACCGGTTTTTTCTTCAGTGAAAGCCTAATAGAGTTATTTATTACGTGCGGTACTGGTAAGAGAGTTGTTTTCTTACTTCGTTATTGAAGAGAAAAGTTATTAAAATAATTCCAAAAGAAAACTTGATAAAACACAGTGGTATACGGTATAATGGTAAGTTTTCTTAGCATTTTTGCACTCAATTAAACAAATCAACTTTTGTTTAAACTTACAACGCTGCTGAAGCGAACTTTTAAAGAAATAGTCGGTTTGCCATATGCCTTATACTTAACATATTCAATCAATCAATGAGGCTTGTCTGGCTACTTTCTTCTGTGGCAGATTGCTGGCAGTGACTGGATGAGGATGACCGAGAAAACGAAAGAAGGTAGATCATTGATAAACAATAAATCCGAAATGTCTTAAGAAAAAGTCTATTATATTTTTGAACTAAAACTTTCGTAAGCACAACACAAGCATAAATGATTAAGCTCTGCGAATCGGAGCGAAACCTGGTCTGACTCTTCCGATATACAACACCCGTGAGTAGATCTACAAAGTCTACAAAGTCGCATTAAAAAGTTAAAATTACTTTGCTGAATTCCGCCAAAAATCCCACAAGCACCATGCGGTTAGCTAATGCACCGCCGTCCCTCCCACCTTTTCAAGCAGAAGCAAGACACGAACACACCACCACCAACACTACTTGTGTGAGAAAACACGCGACGCGTTTCGCCTCTAACACGAGGCATCCTCAGGCTCCCAAATGCAAGTCTATACAACATCTACAAAGTCGAATTAACACAAGTACAAAGTCAATTATATTTGTATAATTTCTACTTTATTTGTGTAATTCTGTGTAAGAATGTAAGACAGCATTGCTACTGCGTCGTAATATCTTAAGTGCCCACAGTTCTCTTGAACAATTCTACTTCTATACACTTTAAAAAATTCTGAGACAAATATAGAGTTATCCTTTTGTACCATCTTGTGCTCACGACAAAACTCGCTCCTGCAAAACCGAAACAAAATAGAAACACAAACGACATGCAAAAAGGAACATGCCTAACCAAACATTTACATCTTCATCCTTGAATGGCCGCGCGAGCGAGAATCAACTTTAGCACTCAGACTTGGGAGTTGTCATTCGATTGCGCGAACAGATAAGTTTGATAACCATTACTGGCTGGGCAAATGGCGCGTGAACCATTCTATCGGCTAGGGATGACGTATGGGCTTCCTTTGCCCCGCCTTCGAGATCTCCCACAAACATAACCAGAACGACGTCCGCAAAACGGGCCCTATTGCAAAGCACTAAAGACTTGGGAGGTGCAACTTTATGTTCTTTGGCAAAGGAAAAGTATCCTCGGGGTGCGTTTGATCTTGGGTCGTTTGCGGACATTAAGGTGTGGAGAAGAAAAAATATGACCATTTTCCAGCGATTCCCTCGCCGCTCCGGTCGCAATGAGAATGGAGATAATGAAAGTGTATTATTTTCACAAGATTTATCGCTCGGATTTTTCTTGAAGCGTGCAAGCTCTTCGAAAACAGTTTTTTGGTCTAGTCACAGGCTGAAGATAGGGCACGGCTCGCGAGAAAAAATTACGGTCGCGTGGACGTCGTATTTCACAAGTCATTCCATCCGTCGTTCCTTTAAGTTCGTCTTGAGAGAGAGAGAGAAGTAATATATCAGTTTTGTTTTCAACTTATGATGGGCAGGTAAATATACTCTTTTAAGTCTCGGCCCTAGATTATGTTAATGCATAGTTCTTCAATGACAAATGGATGAACGTGGCTATTTCATTTCATTGCTGCTTTAAATATAAGTTCGCTTACTTATCAAACTTTTAAAGCGCCAATGGTATTTAATACATGACACTCGAACCGTCCATTTGGCTAGCATTGTACTGTAACGTACTAAAAAAATTAGGTCCCAGTCTAATACAAGTACTGGTTATAAGCTATTTCAGGAAAAGTGTAGAACAACAAATTGTAGTAAAATTTTGACACGTCTCTGTGTATCCGGATTTAAAGATTAATAGAATAAAATTGAATTAATTACCTTCATATAGTATTTTCTAAGGTTAACACGAGCACTTGACTTAATAAAAACTGTTTTTTACGGATTTTACTCGTATATTACATTTTTACAATTTTTAGACGTTTCGGCACTTTTTCAGTTGCCATCCGAGACCACGCCACAAAAATGTAATAAGCGAATAAAATCCGTATAAAAACAGTTTTTATTATATCTTCATATTATTATAATTATTATTTATTTATACATTATCTTTTTGTAGGTCATAATTTCTATTCGTTTCTTTTCATAATTTGTAATAGTTTCTAAACTCATAAGTTTATTATAGTATATCAGCTTTATTCTTACACTAACATAACATAACATAACATTTACACACAGGCACATACATTGCTTCTGGCCCCACACTAGGATACCCTGTGTCGTGGGAACCAGAAACAACGACATCACAAACATGTAAACATCCAAGACCTGGACTTTTTTTTTTTTTTGTTTCCAGCCGGGATTTGAACCCGGGACCTCTTGCATGGTAGGCAGACGCGCTACCGCTACACTACCCTTTGCCAGTTTCTTCAACACCTAAGGTTTGCTGGAGCACGCACTTTTACATTTATTCGTGTAATAAGTGCAATAAATAATGTAAATAATACGTAATAATAGAATTGTTGAGCGTAGAGTTCTTTTTTATTTCTTAATAGGTGCTTTTTTTGGTACTAAGAGGGTATTTTATTTATTAATTTTCCACCATTATAGCACACCATATTAGTCTTTAAACATATGTTTTTAAGAATGAATTCTCTATTACAATTATGTCCCTTTGTCAACGTTCAGAATCCGCTATTTCCTCTGAATCCTGACCTGAAGCGACACACGTTTTCATAAACCGGGCATTTATATTTTAACCCCTCCGACGCGAGACACGACAAGCCTGATTAAGTTAGGGTCTACTTAAAAAAATACAGGCCGTTCGTCACGCGGCCATCCCATTTTCCTCGTGTTTAAGGTTAGTCCCGGCATCCGTCATCCAGCCAGAGGGATATATTTTAGTCACTTACGTGAATAGTGTAGAGCCAAAATGGATGCTATCGAAACCGAGGTTTGGGTCAAGTAATTGGCTCTCCAGGGAAGCTTTTAGTCCAAGTTGAAAACTGCAGAGTTAATTATTCCGAGGGTTTAAACTACGTAGTCTGTAGTTTATAACCTTTGTTCTTGAATATAAATGGTTCACTCATTCATTCATTCATGATGTAGCGAACATATTTTCACCTTCGAAAAAAACTATAAATATGAAGCGAAAGACATTTATCAGGATCGTGGCAATTGGCAAAGTCTGTATGCAACAGAATAAACATACATTTATAAACATACATAAACTTCTATATCTAATAACAGTGTATATGAGTGTATGCATTTATTTAAAAACTATAATAGCTGAAGAGTCCTAGAGGAAATACAGCTGCCACGAGACACAGCCCTCCTCAAGGAGCGACGCTTGCATTGGAATGTGCTGCGCTTGATCTCTTCTCATCTGACAAAATACGTGTCAGGAGACCGCGACTACACTTTAAAGACTGAGTCAAACGTGACATGGCGGCTGTTAAGATCACCATTAAAGCTGAGATAAGCTTGCAGTAGTCACAGATATTAGATACAAGAAGTTTGGAAGGGCCGCAAGCCATACGACAAGTATGGTGTTCGTTACTGGAAACTTATTGAAATATCTTATTTTATCGTTCTACTCGTAGTTTTTTATTGTATCTATTTTGCCATAATGTAATTTTAATAGTAACGTGATATAAAAGAGATTGAGGCTGTTATTGAAAAAAAGGTTTCAATATAGCATCGTGTGTTTTTAGACTTCCTTATAACCGATGAAAAAAATCCCTTAAAAGATTCTGCCTACAAGTTTTACTGATGTATAATATTAAAGATCATTATCGAGTACTACTTATACTCTCTGAAAATCACCTTAACTTTTGATATTAGCTCAGAGTTTACAACGCAGAAACATTTAGTGTGTTTATTTTGTCATTTATTGAAATACCCAATTGCTGTCAGTTTATTTGTATTTCCGAGTGCTGCACGTCAGTGCACTACTGGGTAGGTACTATGGGAAGACCAGCGCTAGAGTGGTCTACCTCTCCAGCATAAATTTGCTGAGTCAGAGTGCTTTTCAAATGTGCATTTCCAACACCCGCAAACTGTTGTCATGCATGGTGTGTTGATTTGCTTGTGCTTATTTTTGCTACAGTTCAATTCAATTTATTTCAACGTAAAGAGTTTACATTCTATTTGCTGAATGTCAAAGTACAATGTAACATGAAAGTGAAAGCCGCTGCCTTCGGGCCGTAATGTAGTGGAGAAAAAGGCAGCGGGGAAAAAAACTCTACTCTGACCATCTTTTCTCAAGTTCTTTTAAATCTTTATATATATCAGATACACAGATACGTATGATAGGACAGTCTTAAAAACCTATTTAGAGGCTAAAAATTTCACCCATGCCGGGATTCGAACCCGTGACCTCTGGCTATCCGTGTCAGCGCTCTTTCCAACTGAGCTAACGGGCGATTCACCGGCATCAGTGAAATTTCGAACCTCTTTACACTATTCTCTGTATTACGTACAGGCAGCGACATCTGGTTGTAGTAGATTACATTACTTACAGCCCCGAATACCTACTTTGCAGTTAGGTTTTTACATCGGAATGATATCGCTGTACCCACATGATTACACTATTTTTATTTTTAATGCACTAACCCGTGCTAAAGACAATTTGAACAAACCCATGCCGGGACTCGAACCCGCGACCTCTGGCTATCCGTGCCAGCGCTCTTTTAGGACAGTCTGTTAGCTTTTAGACTATAACTTGGCTTCTATCGGATAGAATCGGATATATTCGTGTAATATTCGTGTAATACACTTAACTTTACATAACTTTACAAAAAAGTGAAGAAAAGTTTTATACAGACCAGGAAGTAGTATTACACTCGTGTACTTTCCGCGAAAACCGAAGCTTACTCTAGAGCCCGAGGTATATTCTAAAAGCAAATTAGACTACTCTTATAGGGGGACCGTCCAGCGGCGCTAGGACAAGCAGCCCCTATGTTTTTACACCCGTGGTTCGCGTCCCGTTTCCGTTAACCACGGATGCCATACTTGGTTGGGGAATGGGGAAACAATATTTAAATGTTAATTTACTAAAAACTGTTATATTCTAAGAAAAACTGTTATAAATTTTGGGACATGTTGAGGAGATGTGAGTGCGCAATCGCAACTGGCTTTTTCCATCGCATACGTGAAGTGCACAGGCGATGTTATTTATTGCGAAATGTTGTAAATAGGTTACACGAGTTGCTTGATTCCAAATTCCATCTGTGCCATTGTACCAGCTTAAACGTTCTTCAATATTTAATGTTATCATGGTATAAATGTATGTTTGAAGATACTCGTATATGTTAAGGATATGTACGGTAACTGTACAACTCTTCTTGTCTGCTTACGGTATATTTTATTTGTAATTTGCTTGTATATGTGTGCGTAAAATATGTTTTTTTATATCTGTCTATCTAATTTTAAAATTGCCACGGAATACAAAATAGTGCAAATTCATTCCCACGCGAGCTTGACTCGCCCTTGGCCTGTTCCCCGCTGCGTTTTTGTTCACGCCTGTTCCGTGCTCCGGAGTTTAGATTCGGGCGTCCGTAAGGCCCAAAGAAAGGGGACCACATAAATACAGCTTAGAAAATTAAGCCGCGGCTATTGTGACGCCATATTGGCACAATGCGGTGCGCTATTATCCCGCGATTTTGCGTAATTTGGGAATTTACGGGGTGTTTCCCTATTCATCGCGGCTGTAAAGACGCTTCCCGCCTGGAAAAGTTTTTTTATGGCTCGGATAAAGAAATAAGGCCGCGCTGAATAGGGCAACGACGAACCAAAAATACTGTAATACGACTTAATATTTGGTTAATAATTTATATTGTTACAATGTGTTAAGAGCTGTTTTGGCGATTTTGTTTGCATAGAGGTCGAGTTAAAAAATGCCTCGCTCTAAGTGTCTTGCTCTCTTACAGTAATGGTCTGTTAATGTATTGATAACAATTATTAGTTGTTTTTTTCTGTGTACATTTCAAAAAATAAAGTAACTTCTCGCTATACAAAAAGTTTACTTTAATGTCACGGATTACAAAGATGTCGGGTTTTAAATAGTAGTTTAGTATTAGACGGTATTTTTTATGAGTAATCTCTCTGATTTTCTTTTTTTCTATCTTTTTATTTAGAGAACGATTTTATCGAGTATTCAATTATTAAAATAATTTAATTTAAAAGTCTGTCAGGTAGCAAAAAAAGGGGTTAGTTAAAATCAAACCTCATACACAAATAATAATAATAATAATAAGTTTATTTCTATAAAAAAAGCATTACAACAATTATAACATGAAAACATTTTCGATCTTACACACTTATAAAATAATATTGAACCCTGACCCCTGAACAAGGTTTTAGGCCTGTGTCTCAGGGGTCAGTGTTTTACAATAATCCTAGTGCTAAATAGTGTGCTATTGTGCTGTTTACAAGGGCATTTTATTGTTTATGGGTTTAAGAAAAGAAAAATAAAATAAAATTTAATCATGCAAGCATGCAGAAAGAAGGAAACCTTTTATATAAATGTCGTGTGTGTGTGTTTGTTTGTTTGTTTGTTTGTTTGTTTGTTTGTGTGTGTGTGTGTGTAGTATGTGTGTATCTGTAGTATCTGGGTATGTGTGAGCGCATGGTGAAAGTATTTATGGATATGTAAACGTGAGTGAAAAAAATAGTGTTTTGTGTAAGACGTGTATAAATATTAGTGATATTTTAGAATAGCATTAAAATGTGAAAATCACTTTGCTGAATTCCGCTAAAAATCCCACAAGCACCATGCGGTTAGCTAATGCACCGCCCTCCCGCCCACCTTTTCAAGCAGAAGCAAGACGCGAACCCACCACCACCGACACCAATACTTGCGTGAAAAAATGGGTGACGCGTTTCGCCTCAAACACGAGGCATCCTCAGGCTCACATGACCGTCACCGCAAAGACACTCCGTAATTTCACATTATAGTGCCATTATGGACTTCCGCAAAGTAGCGCCTAATTCCATACAATATCTGAAATTATAGATTCTAGTTTTCTTCGGTGAATGACGCGGCCCACAGTATTTACACGTACACTTTCTACGTACTGGCTTTTAGCTCTTTAAAAACCTTCTATTTTAATTTGAAGGATTCCATATCTTAAGTTACGACTACATACCAACCTACCTCTTCCACTTCAAATCAAATCATTATGCCATTCAAGCCCCAGCTACCGCCAGATCCATTACCGAACAAGCGGCACTATTTACTCTTAAAACAACCTGAAAAGGGATCAAAATTAAACGCTTTACCCTTTCCCACTCGATGTCACTCGCCAACCTGGAGTGTCTCGGGTTTAATCGAAATATCTCAGCTATTGAGGTGAGACGGGATAACTTTTGTATCAAGATTTTCATTCGTCAAGTAGGATTATTTCAAGTAGTGCAAGATACTCCCGATTGAATTTACTTTAGCTTATTGTTTCCTGTTTTTAATCAGTGCGTCCTACCTGTCATGACCTACGGAGCCGAGACATGGACACTCACGAAAGGGTTGGTCCACCAGTTCAAAGTCGCTCAGCGAGCTATGGAGAGAGCTATGCTCGGAGTTTCTCTGAAGGATAGGGTTCGTAACAAATGCATCCGACAGAGAACCAAAGTTATCGACATAGCTCAGAGAATCAGCAAGCTGAAGTGGCAGTGGGCTGGCCATATCTCGCGAAGAACCGACAACCGTTGGAGTAAACGTGTCCTTGAGTAGAGACCGCGACTCGGCAAACGTAATGTAGGACGCCCTCCGATTAGGTGGGATGACGATCTGCGAAAAACTGCAGGCAGATGCTGGATGCGGCAAGCTGAACACAGGGCGCTATGGCGCTCATTAGGGGAGGGGTATGTCCAGCAGTGGACTAGTATAGCCTGACGACCACGACGGCAATGGTTCCCTTAGAAATATTTTATAATAATACAGCTTATAAAGGTCGGGTGCATGGCACAAGCCCTTTCTCGGAGACTGAGTATGAGCTTAGTCACCACCTGTGCCCACCGCTGATAGGCGACTTCAAGCAGTGAGGTAATATATAATACGTTTGAAAATGAAAATATTTATTTTAAGGAATGGTTACAACGACTTATATTCTTGAGCTTATATTATTCTAGAAGAAAAACGTAATTTTACGTGACTACTACCATAACTAGACTATCTAGTAGCCTGTTTTTATGGTAAGTAGGCCCGTGCCTCTGGCAAAAGGCGGAAGACAGTGGGTGGTGATGTCATGTTTATCAAAGAATATTGAATCTAGTAGAACATGAGAGGCATATTATACTAATATCTAACATGCGGCATGCAATTTATGTGTGTCTGTGTATGTGTGTGTGTGTGTCTGTGCATGTGTGTGTGTCTTTTCTGTATCGTCATATGTTAGAGATTTTAGACGAGCTAGCACTTTCATTTTACATTCGTATATCGGTAGGTTAAATACATAGCAAATTTTATTGAATTTATTATACAAGGTTGGTCCTAGAAAGAAATGCTGCCTTTTTGTGAAAGTTAATTTCGGCGTGGGAGGACTGCAAATTTTGTCTTTGCGACGTTTAGTGCTCTCATAGTATGGTGTATTTTAATGTTGACGGATCAGGGTATTGTATATGAAGAGCTGTCTGACAGTCAGGACGTCGCAATCTTTATATAATTTAGTAGTAGGGAATAGGATGGGGCGCTTAGTTGCTACCTTTTGATTGCCTAATACTAAATTATTTTTTCATTTAGAAGAAGAAGAAGAAATACATTTATTGTAGAAACAGTGCACACGCCACAGTAACAAAACAAACTTAAAACATGATTATATTATTTTTAATGCACTAACCCGTGCTAAGAACAATTTTTAAAACCTATTTAGAGGCAAAAAATTCCACCCATGCCTGGATTCGAACCGGTGACCTCTGGCTATCCGTGCCAGCGCTCTTATCAACTGAGCCAATGGGCGACTTACCGGCATCAGTGAAATTTCGGACCTCTTTACAATATTCTCTGTATTACGTACAGGCAGCAACCTAAATAGCTTCTAAATAGGTTTTTAAATTTTTCCTTAGCACGGGTTAGTGCATTAAAAATAAAAATAGTATTGTAAATAATGTTCCAAGGTGAATATTTTAACTGACTTTTTATCCCATCGTAGATTATTTAAGTTTTTGTAAACAACTTTGCAAAAGTTTTTGTAATAGTGGTTTGCTGGAAGAAATATTTTTCATAGTTAAGCTCGCCTTTGTACGTGTTATTTCTTATGTTATATCCTGTTAAATGTTTCGTGTGCAATAAAATATAAAAATAATAATAATTCCTTTGTGCAATAAAGTGCAAAGAAAAACAAACAATGTTTATGCCTCTATATAGGTTTTAAAAATGTTTATGTTAATAACAAATATAACATTCACAAACCAATTACTTACACCGATACCTAACTAGGATACCCTGCACTGCAGTAATCGGACAAAGTTGTCACAAACATGGAAAAACCCATGGACTGAGGCCATTATGGACAAGTTACAGGCGTAGCTAAAAGCGTTAAAAGCATTGGCTGCCATTGGTCCCATATTTGGGCCCAACGTCGCGTCGAGAGGCTCCAAAGGACTCTTAGGCCAGCGATCGATACCTGCCAAAGCGCCAACTTGTTGACCGATCACTCGAACTTATCGCGCCAAGGGACGGTCAGTGGTAGTGGCAGCTGAAAAGCACCTACTAATACAATTCATCCGATGGTAGTTCCTGAGATTTTCCGTAGCAACAGCATGTCAATAAACCCGAATCTTTCAAAGCACGACATATTACTTTTTATTTTTTACGGAATCCTCATTTAAGTAACAATTGACTGGTCAAAATCTCATGTTAGTAAGTACGTATTTTATTTATTTAGAAAAGCAACGGTACAGTACGGTGCACACACCCATATATATATATATATATATATATATATATATATATATATATATATATATATATATATATATATATATTAGACGAAGTAACTAGATTGTTGGGGTTTTCCTTTACAAAATAACCATACCAAAGAGTATTAATAACGGAACACGAACAAATGCCACTTTGAAACTAAGCAATAAATATTATGGAACGAAGTCACAATTATGGCGATCGTAGCAATCGGCGTAGGTCGTAGCTACGGCGTAGCAATCTCGTAGCTGCTGGCGTAGAACCAATTCGCTTGGCGTAGCACTGATTGTTGACTGAATGAACTATCCATTGCCACATCCATTGTCGTCGCAAACCTGGTAACGTATTATAAATCGTCAGTAAATACACGAATACGAATAACCAAGTGAACCGCCAGAAACACATCATCATATCACACTAATATTATAAAGGCGAAATTTTTAGAGTGTGTGTATTGCAAGTGTAAAGTGCAAGCCAGCGGGAATCCCCCGCAGCCAGTGTCGGCACCCGCCCCACCTATCTCGGCGCGGGCGCGCCGCGCGCTTGCCCGATGTTTGAGACGAGCAACCGACGACGCGAGCTCCGTCTCTGCTCACCATGATTAAGCTCTGCGAATCGGAGCGAAACCTGGTCGGACTTTTCCGATATAACAACACCCGTAAGTAAATCCGGACTAAAAGTCTACAGTGTGTATATTTGTTACTCTTTTTCACGTCTAAACGGCTGGAGCAATTTTATTAAAAATTTAGTATGGAGTTAGTTAACACCCTGCATTTTAAGATAGTCTACGTTTACTGCGGAATAATAACTTATTCTCATGGGAAAATAAATTATTTTCCCTAATAAATCGCGGGTAACAGCTCGGACCACAGCTAGTAGTGAATGAAAGCGAAATGAATGGAACCGGTTGAGAGGTTCTGTTTGAGAGGCTTTAAGACACTTTTGAAGGCACCTGTAGTTATGAATAAGTAGTAAAAGTGCCACTACCAAGCCACAGTATAGTTTGTTTACATTCGGTTATGTCGCCTTAGTTTTTTCTTCTTCTTTGTCGTCGTATCCTCAAGACTGAGGAACATGACTATGGGGCAGGGCGAATGGGGTTCTCCATTCGTTCCTATACTTTAGTTACTTTTCCTATGGACCACGTAATGAGATGAATAACGTAATGAGATGACTTATACAGCATCCAGTGGCACCTTCACCCACAGTATATGAGTAGATGGACGCTGCAGTGCCTTGGACATTGTTTTCAGGTAGATTAAGTTAGCATTAAAAAGTGAAAATTACTTTGCTGAATTCCGCCAAAACTTTTTGGTACTATTATGGATTTCCGTAAAGTTACGCCGGATTCCATAAAAGATTAGGTTAGCCTAGCAACTAGGTATACCGTCTTTCTTTATTTTCCCCTGTGCTAGCATTGTATCCGTACCATAATTACAGTAATAATATTAATAACGTTGTAATCTTTCATAATCCATTAAGGTATGAAAGGAATCGATCTGGCTTCCAATCGCTCTAAAGCTTTGACATGAATAATGAATTGAATATTAATTACACATATTACCACAACTCATCGAGTCTTTTGAAAGCCCTTCACAATTCATTGTAATTAAATTCATAATATAATAGCATTTATATGATATAAAAGTGGTAGCAGTCGAGTGGGTAGAATCATGGACTCGTAAGTCAGAGATTTGGGTTCCATTTCTAATGCAGGCATGTATTAATGACTTTCTTTTAATATAAGTTGGATAGAAGATAAGTTACGTACAGTCTATTTATTCTTACTTGTCCAATTTAGTAAACAAGATTCTACCCGTAAACTGTAACTTTTTTAAAAACCTATTTAGAGGCTAAAAATTCCACCCAAGCCGGGACTCGAACCCGCGACCTCTGGCTATCCGTGCCAGAGGTCGCGGGTTCGAGTCCCGGCATGGGTGGAATTTTTAGCCTCTTAATAGGTTTTTTTAAATTGTCCTTAGCACGGGTTAGTGCATTAAAAATAAAAATAGTGTAACTTTTTATTCCAAAACTGCCATATTTCCATAAATGAAGTAACTTGAACACTCTTTTAGATAACATGCTGCCAATTTTATAAGCATAGTTCAATTTGCGTCAAAATGTCTAGTTTAGGCATCTAATCTCAGTGGGACGTCTATAGGCTAGGTACATAAAACAAAAGTTACATGATTTTCTATGGAGCTTAGTATTGGAAACACTTACCAAGGCTTTATGGGAAGTAAAAAATCTAATACTTGACAAACACCGTTTTGGTCACTTTCCGTGCAAATGTTATACGAAATAGGCTTGCCTTACTCCAACAAATAGTTATCATCGTAACGGCCTATTAGATGTACATGTGCAAAGCACATAATTATACGTCTTCCAGGGACATCAAGAAAATGTTGGCCATAATTCTTTTAAAAACCTATTTAGAGGCTAAAAATTTCACCCATGCCGGGATTCGAACCCGCAACCTCTGGCTATCCGTACCAGCGCTCTACCAATTGACCATAATTCTTTTTCTATACCACACGCACCACTGCTTAATTACTAAGCGTGCTCACCGTACTCCTGACAATTTCAAACCCTGTATGTGAACACCTCGGACACTCAGGTCTCCTCATGATGTTTTTCTTCACAGTTGGCGAGCAGTTGTACATATTTTTACTTTCATTTCCTCGAGGTAACAAATGCTACACGCTCAAATGCTGCTCGCCCAAAACCTTGTTACGTAAAGTAAGTCTTGTTACATAATTATTAAATTGAATTTAGTTATCAGAGGAATTGATTCGAACTCATGAATATCAACATAATACAAACTATTGAATGTGAGTGATTCATTTACTCACTGTATTTGATTAAACAGAGGGTTTATTTTGTAAGACACTAATAAGAATTGACTAAAAATGTTTGTATAAAGTGTCTCCTTAATTAGTTTATTACGTGAAATACAGTAATATAAAAAAGAGCCTATATACGACCCACTGCACTAAGTCTTCTTTTAGAGAAAGAGAGAGAGAGAATACGGGTTTAATTACCACCGCTTAATGACCATATATTTTTTTATTGTAAGTCATTGTCATAAGGCCTTTGCCCAGCACTGCCGTGGTATGACAAAACACAGTATCTATAGATACAGTGTTTTGAAGTAACATGAATAATTCGATCCTTCGCCCTTAAGTACATGGCATGGCATCAAAAAATATGGAAAAAGTTTTAATAATACGCAAATCAGTCATAGTAAATAAGACTGTATAGCCAATATTATAGAGACCTGTTTTGACCAAATACTGTTTCTATAGATAGGTACCGTGTTTTGCCAAAACATGCTCGTGATTTTTATGCCAAATAACTGTAGATGCTTTTGTCATAACAACTTTAAAACCTTTTCCTATTTGTCAAAAAAAAAGCGGGTAATTCAGTGCGAAAATTCTAGATTTTCAATTAGAGTCTAAATATAAAAAAAAAAAAAAATAACTAGTTACGGCATAATTATGTGCACTATTATTTAACACATGTAAAATTTTTATAGTAATCTGTTTTAATTTGACGTATCTATGCGGAATTTTCTTAACGAAATGCATTTGGCGTTTTTTGAAAAATGCCTGTTTTTAAATTACAGTGCCTTGTCACGACACGGCAGAGCAGTGGGACACAGCCATGGCTAATTAAAAAAAAGTCATTGTTTAGAAACTATAGTGGAATAGTAGATTGTTAGCCGAGTGTCGAAAGAATTAATTCCCGAAGTATTTAGACGAGGCCGCTAAAGTCCGAGTAGAAATTTATTCTTTTACCCGTGTTAAACGCTCTACTTTTCATTTTCAATATGAGGAAAATAAAAACTCATTTTTATACTCAAACCTTAGCATAAAAGATCACCTATTTTTTCACAGATACATAATTATAACAGATTAGTATCCCGCCAATTTATGTCGACTTTTTAAATTTTACATATTGAACTCTCAGCGTGATTGTTGCTGCTTATTCCGCACAAAGAAGTTTGGGGTTAGCTAATAATAGCTTTTTAGAAATTCACATGACCGCAGCATTTTTTAATTTGTTTTTTTTAACATAAAACTCTTCACAGCTGACAGTAATAGACAATAATCAGATAAAAAAACACAACTTTTAGAGTATAGGAAATAAAAATTTAATTTGACACTTAAATAAAGTACAGTATAAATTATGGCTTTATTACTATAAATAATTTTACTCTGTATATTTATAAAATATGTTATAATTATCAGGTACTCTGGTTTGTTCTTATCTTATCATATTTCAATCAACCACATAGCATTTAGCTGGAGTGCACCATCTGCCCATTGTTGCTCAGCGTCGGTGTAATGAAGCAATCCGTCTTGCGCTGAAATGTGGCTGCACGATAAACCGATTTAGCAATGGCGTAGCCAATTTATCGCGCGCTGGTGTTCGACGGTAATTATACCCGCTCGAGGGCATGAAGACTCATGTTCACGTCGATGACAGCTATAAATCAACTCAGTTCGTGGAATTACTCAGCCCTGTTGTGTCTATACTCAAATAAATTAGGTCCCAGCCTAATATAGATCTACTTGTCATGTTTCGACATCAACTCTTTGTATGTCCTCACTGCTGCGGCACGGGTCTCTTCCTGCATTGCAGAAAAGCTAGGTTAGCTCTTCCATACTCTACCACAGGGGCCAAGACCGGGTTATAATATATCTATAATATGTATGTGCTTCGATATCAGTCCTTGTATGTCCTCTCTGCTGGCGCACGGGTCTCTTCCTGCGTCGCAGGAAGGTTAGGCCATACTCCACCACGGGGGCCGAGTCCGGGTTGGTGGAGGGTTATAAGGCAGTGGCAGGTCCTACTGCCAGAAGTTACCAAGCCGCCTATAAGGCCTTTGACATGGCTTAACTTAACTTTTGGCCTCTGACTGCCATTTTATGACAGCCGGCACCAACAGCTCAGCGTGCCTTGCAAAGCACGGAAGTGGTCGGAAAAAATACCACAAGCGGTATTCACGGGAGGGTCACCCAGCACCTTTCGCGCCTGTTGTTGCTTGACCCGAGTAATGGATTCCAATCAATTGGTTGTATTACGCCACGAGCGGTTGTCATGCTTTTTTATTCTTCTTCTTCTTGAGGCTATAATAATTCAACTGCTGGACATAGTTTGTCATGCTTAAGCTCTGCAAATGGGCGCGAAACCAGGTTGGACTCCTGCGATAAAAACTGAAGTAAATGATTTCCGTAATTAGGATAATAATGTCTTATAAAAAAATATTAATTAATCTCGAAGCTCTATTTTTTGTATAAATAGAGAAAAGGAAACGGAACAAAGAAAACCTAAAGAGGGTAAGGGCTGACTAAATACAGCGTTCAATCCCCACTGTTTTGCAAATTTATTTTTACTCATAAATACTTATCACCAAGAATATTATTTGTTTGTTCGTGGGTTTTCTGCTTAGTTGTGACAGCGCAGTGAGATAAATAGACAAAACCTACTATTTTTAATTTATTTTTTCTAATAATTATAGCATAACATAACCCCACGCCTGCATCCCAGAGGGATAGACAGACACCAGGAACTGCCACCGTTGACAAGATTTAGAAACATGAACTCGGGCACATTAAGTGTGGATGGCCAAATATTTGAAGGTCCGTGATTATAATTTTGGTATAATCTTGTCTTGGTAACAATGATAGACATCTCGAATGGGCTATGGGTTTCAATCTAACTTCTCCAAGAGCCGAAACTGATTTGCCCTAGAGGCGTGTAACAGGACTTAGCAAGTTGTCATTCACATAAACCTTAAGGCTAGATGGATCTTAAGCTGCTGATAGACTTGAGTATCCGCTAGCTTTGCTCTAATTGTCCCTTTATTATGTAGAAACTAAAAAACTATTAGGCTGACGATGTACCCCAATTTACGAAAATCACACACGCATGTCTGTTAGCTTTTAGAATATACCTCGGCTACTATCGGATAGAATCGGATATTTTCGTGTAATAGAAATATCGGAACTAATATGACACTTAATTTCTAATGCCACCACCCATGCCTATATATATATATATATATATATATATATATATATATATATATATATAGGCATATATAGATAGATAGATATATATATATATAGAGAACAGACTATACACCGTTGTCACATGCACTTTTCATAACTCGCACACATAATCAAGTTAATGTAGTGTAATAAACTTATATTGACTTGGTTACATAACAGTTACACTTAAGTTTATGTTGTCCACGTTTTAATACTGTATACATTAAAAACAGTGACCTCGGTTTTTGAGAAGTAAAAGCCAGGAGATCCATAGCACGGGATAAAGCTATTTTGGACTCCTGCCTCCTAATGTAACATTCTAATGCTAAGAGGTTAGAAAATAAAATATATTTGCATTATAAAAAAAGTTAATACATGATGTGTTTGACGAGCATTTAGGTACCAGAGCGTGTGTAACAATGCTCCTGAAATTATTCGCAGCGATGGGGGGGTCTGTTTGTTTTCAGTTCGACAAATTTAGAAACTACAAATACTTGATGTGCTTTTACAGTTGAATGCTCAGATCTATCCCACAATGATTTCCATTTACTAACTTTATAATTCTGGTTTGAAACCCGTCATAAAAGTCTGTAATAAAGATCTTAGTTTCTGTTTAGGAGACATAACTTGGGGCTTACTAAGTCACATTCAAATGGGATCTTATAATTGGCGTACAGTTAAGTTCTGGTTGGGGATTACTATCTTTTTCTGTGCAAACTGTCGTAAGGTACATTTTTTTTATCATCTTCGTTAACGTTTTAAATGATAATAATATCTTTCACACAACATAATTACAGGAGTATTTCCTAATGGTTCGTAATACTCATACATAGTTTATATATATATATATATATATATATATATATATATATATATATATATATATATATATATATATATATATATATATATATATATATATACATATATATATATATATATCAAACGGGTCTACGTTTATTATATAACGCTACGTTATTACGTATTACCTGATAAAGAATCGCGATTTGACCCGTTTAATATATAACTATATACAGGATCCACTGCGTGATGGTAATCTATCGAAGACGTCACAAATCTATTTTATCATCGTCATAAAAAGTGGCACAATGAACAGTGTAAAACTAATCAAAAATATCGCCCCGGGCCACACTCGACCCAAAAGTTCCCATGACGCTAACAGCATTACCTCGTTGCACCGCCAGGGAGATCCTTCGCCCGACTACGACTCCTCAGGCGCCGACCGATTTCCATAATAAAAAGTTTCTCTTGTTTTATCTTTATATTTAGACTTTGATAAAGAAATATGTCGTTAGAAGCATTTTTCTGACCCTTTATTTATTTATCGTTAACATAACAGTTTCATAATGCAAATCTAAACCGATTCAATCAAATTATACATGGTCGAACTTTTACTGTCTAGTGCGGCCTTAGGCCATATCTGTCAAAAATAAATAAATAATAAATATTCATGGACATATTACACAGATCTCGTTAGACCTAAGAGTATACTAAGTACTACTAAATGACTTGTGTAGGTGCTAACTCGACGAAAGATTTAATACAATAAATACATAGATAACATCCAAGACCCGAGACAAACTAGAAAAGTTCGTTTCCTAGTTTGACCCGGCCGGGGATGGAACCCGAGACCTTCGGTTTTACAGTCAGCGTGCCAAACCGCTGCGCCACCGAGGTCGTCAAATAACAGCTATAAAAGTGTTTTCTAAATCTTTGAAAAAAATTAGATATTAGAAACTCCTAATAGATATATGTATATAGTCTATCAGGCATTTCAACTTTTGATAGCAAAATCTGATTTCTAATCGGGTCATCTAATCTAAAAACCACCAGGTCTTGGATGTTTGCTTGTTTGTGATGTTGCTGTTTCTGATTTGCAAGACATCCTAGTGTGGGGCCAGAAGCAATGTATGTGCCTGTATGTAAATGTTACGTTAAAAAAATGTTGATGCAAATTGAACTGACCTCATCGTTCAACCTTATAAAGTTTCTCGTTAAAAATCGATATTGCAAAGGAATTTAGATAGATAGATAGAGATAGAGAACGCTTTATTGTACATAAAAAAGGAAATTACACAGATATTTCTTAACCTAAGAGTACAAACGGCGGCCTTATCACTAAAAGTGATCTCTTCCATACAACCTTTGGATGGACTGGAGCAATATATTGGAGAAGTAGATGTACAAATAAATCAAAATATTTCAGATACATTGAATAAAACATGCTTAATTAAGAAAATAATCATACTAACCCTAAATAGATACATACAAATAATGATATACTTACATAAATAGAAAGTGATATAAAAATATATATTTTATATAAATACATACATTATTAAAATTTAGTTGTGAGTTCAACCTTAATGTAATTGACTAGAGCGCATGGATGCAAAGGACAATGTACAGTCGACTGCATGCCAAAGTTTAGCAAAGATACATCCGTTCTACGGTCCAGTCCACTTGAAAATTGCTCGGCACATTCAGGACGGAATACTTACTTATAACTCGGCGACATTCTGACTCGGTTATGCGACTGTGAAGCGGTGGAAGAGCTCAAAATATGTATGTAAGTTGGTTGCCAAAATGTGGGAATAGTTGAGAAAGACCGGGTCGGGAATGCCATGCGGAGCTGCCACTGTAAGGCAGGGCTAGTATACGTGCGGCCTGCGAGCTGTTCTATAGCTGTTTTATTTTTCTGTTTTTAAGAGTTCAGTGCCACATTTAGAAGTTTTGGACATGCAAGAGCATAATTTATGTATTTTACAAGTGCTCGAAAGCGATATACGTGTGTCAGCTTAAAACTGCATTATTCGTTCATAATATTAAAAGAACACGTAAATTTTTGCGCGGAGAATATTTTTAATTTCACGCCAGGAAAAACAGACTTAGAATAGTTACAAACATACAGTACAATTGGCGGCCTTATTGCTTAGAGCCTTTTTTTTAAACAACCGACCATGGAGACTTGATGGAAAAGTGAGACGGGTAGGTGCAAATACCCATATTGATGTACAAACATATGCTAAAGAATAATATACTTACATAAACCATAACATAAAATTCGTATAGCAATTATACAAATATTATCTGGAAGAGATTTCTTTTAGTGATATTATCACTAACACAGACACTCTTAGGTTAAGAAATATCCTGATTATTTCCATTTTTATGTACAACTAGCTGTCCCAGCGAACTTCGTACCGCTTACAACCGATTCTTTATTTATTTATTTTTTCCCTCTGTAAGAACCATCCTCGTACTACAAGGAATATTTTAAAAAAAGAATTAGCAAAATCGGTTCAGCTGCTCTCGAGATTTGCGCTTGCCAAAACATTTAGCGATTCATTTTTATGTTGTAGATAAAGTGGTATTATCTATTTACAAACACACATAAAGTAACACTATTACTAGTCTATTATTACATACAAATTAGTCTATTCTCGATCATGTTTCTAAATTAACTCAGAAACCCTGCCTTTTGCAATAGAATCGCGACGTAGCTGCAGCCGGCCGCAACCGCGTTAGTGCCGCCACTTTGGCGGTCGCCGGGTGTAATGCAATGTGAAATGTTACTGGAACTAACATAATATAATATACCAGCCTAGGTTTTGACAACGCTATAGTCCAGCGCTGGAAGTATAAGTGTGTGGCTGGCGTTGACGCAATCCAAAAGCCGTTAAGGCAACCCAACCTATAACTTTTCTGTTCTGAAGTCTTCTCTATTCTTAGTCTATCTTTGAGGAATGTTATAAATATTTCCAGCTAAAAAAAGATTGGGCCGGACATCACCCGTTTAAGCAGCTTCGTTAACTTTATCGATACTTTGGGACAATTTCTGTATTGAGAATTTCACTAAGTAAACAGTTTACTAGTGTGAATAAAAAGATATGCAATATGCGAAATGAAATGAAAAGGTTTTATTCAAAGTAGCGTAGAAATTGCAGCTTAATAAACGTTATAATTCAAACTAGGTCGCATTATTTGTTCACAATTTTATTACCTACTCTCCTAAAGTTAGCTAGACTCCATTGCCAGTTACAGGTCTCCATGGAACTACACCGTAGCAATAAATGTACGCGGTTTGGCGCGCCACCGCATCGCTGGCTGTGGCCCTTATCTAGGCGTTCGATCGCGACATTATCGCTTGTGATGATCTTCAGCAGAAGTTGTTTCTATTCAATTTGGAAATAAGCCCCCGCGTTGCTGTTGAATGAAGTTAAGAGTGCGAGGTGCAGATCACAGTTAAGCATTAAACGGGTCCAATCGCGATTATTTGTAAGTTAAAAGTTATCAACCTAATTCATATATCAGAAACGTCGGGAATTAAGGTAATTACTTGTTACCTAATAAATAATCTTAATCAGACCCGACCCGTAATATATACGAGTATAACTATCCCGTGATAGTTGTTAAGAAAAGCAATGTGGTAAAAGCGGAATCATGATATCAACCCTCATAATGTCCCCACTGCTGGGGCACGGGTCTCTTTCTACATCGCAGGAAGGTTAGGCCATACTCCACGAGGGCCGAGTCGGTGGAGGATTGTAAGGTAGTGGCGGACCTAACTAATACTAATTATCAAGTCGACTATAAGGCCTTTGACATGGCTTAACGACTTCTATTACAATCAATCAATCAGTCAGTCGGTCGGTCGGTCGGTCGGTCGACCGATCGACCGACCGACCGATTACATGACCGATCATAAATTACATGTGATTAAATTGATAAATTACATTGATTGATCGATCGATCAATCAATCATATATTTATTGTCATAAATTACATGTACCGGGTTGTTTATAAATACATTAAGTTTCAATGCAATTTTACCAATCTGGTGTGACAATATCGAAAGGTTTTAACTTAAAGCGTGCATATTATTAGGTAAATTATTTTTTAGATTATAAGTCAACATTAAGCTTCACACTTATACATTTTATCGGACCTAAAATACACCCCCATCCAGAAATTCAATTATTTTATAACAGCCTTTCGATAGAAGTAAATTAAACAAATCACGTTTAAAATATGGCAGATCGTCGACATCTCACAGTGTTTTAGATAGTTTATTAAAGATTTTTGATGCAAAGCCGAAGAAACTTTTACCAAATAGTGCTGTTTTATGCGGTAGGGCTCTTAGTTAGTTAGTTAGTTAGACCTGAGATTTCCGCACTTAGCCTCATAGTTGGGCCATTGTACGTAGCAAGCGCTGAGATATGCTAACACCTCAGTCACTAGGGTTTCCTTACGATGTTTTCCTTCACAATCAGCGAGTAGTATTGCTACTTTAATTTCACAAATGTACATAACTTAGAAAACAAAGTCATTGATACATGCCGGGGTTCGAACCCACGACGTCCCGATTGAGAAGCCGGCGTTCTACACCGCTCCGCTACCACCGCTCTGCGGTAGGGGTCTTATGTAGTTCTGATTTCGTCTACAAATTTGTCGCTCAAACAGCCCACGGTTAGACTTCATGAATGCTGCGACTTCATAAATGTAAAAACGTGGGAATGTGAGAATTTTCATTGCTTCAAAGAAGTTTCTGCAACTAGTAGTTTGGCGTAAGTTGAATATTGCCCGTAAACACCTTTTTTGTGATTTGAAGATTTGCTGCATAACATGGCTAGCATGAGGGTCATTTACCTCAGCAAATAAAATAATTAATGTAGTTATTAAGCTTTGTCTCGCAAAGAAACATTTCCAAATTTAAAATCTTGTAAATAAACTCGTTTACAAGATGGTCACGTCACGATGAAATATAAGAATTTTCGAATTTTTGCAGTATCCATCTTTCTTGTCTAAAATGAATAACAAAAACAATTGAAAGTCGATATTCAAATGTTTCACATTTTTTAAAAAAAGAACATCATAGAAACCATTTGAAAAAAGTTTTATTCGAAAACCTCAAACCATGAAGATTCTATGTCAATTCAAAGAACCTATTGCAATAAAACGGCAATTTCATACTTTAACCCCTATTATTTATATTTTTCCCACACAAGTACACGAAATTGTTTTGAGAGAGAGCCATGAGATGTCTATTATAAAATATTGATGCTTATTAATTATTAACTTTATAATTACTAGCCAGATCATGAATAAACCCACTGCCAGTTGAAATCATAATTTAACTGCGCTAGTCAGAGCACCAAAGTTTTAGACAACGCTTGGCTTGCTTAATTTGTAGCTTAATACAGTCCAGTAAAATTATCCTCTGCCGGAATAAAATCAATTTGATTTAATTATTTGGAATAAATTGTTGATTGAATAACTAAGGGCAGATTATTTTATTGATGAGTATGATTGAGGAGGCAAATTGTCTTACCGTAAAATTAGAAAAAAAAAATTACTCTCTCTCTGAGAGAAGGCCTGTGCTCTGTAGTGGGATGTTAATAGGCTCCATAAAAAATCGCCTTAAAGGGCTACGCAGACGAGGGACTATCCCCCGGGTACTTTTTTGTCCGTCGATATACATCTCTTATAAATTGTATCGAATAACGCACACGAAGGACTAAAAGTATCCCGTACAAAAAGTCCTTCAAGTTACTGAGGATATTAAGAGACCGGACTGGACAAAAGTTCGGTGTTTTCTTTTAAAACGCCTTTTCTTTTTTAACTGCATGTAAATAACAACACAATGTAATCTCAGAATATTTGCTTCCATAGCGTACGCTTCACTCAATTTCCGGGGAACAAATGACCGCACACCGTAGGCGTTGAGTCCGCGACAAGTACTTTATGGGACTATGGGACTTTTGTCCCTTTTGGGGACAAAATTCCCTCGTCTGCGCAGGCCTTGAAGAAATGAAGACTTTTAAGCGAGGCTTGGAGAAGGCTTAGGTCCAGTAGCTATCGAATACGGGCTGAAAGATTAAAGTCGAATAATACACGCGTATCCAACGTAGAGGTTCGTTGAAGAACCAAGGTCGAAGACGTTGGTAAGCGAATCACAAAGTTAAAGTGGGCGGGACACTTGGCTATAAGGGAAGACGGCCGGTGGACCAGGGCAGTATCGGAGTGGTGGCCAAGGGAGGGAAAGAGGTTGGTAGGCAGACCATCGACACGATGGTCAGACGACATCGTGAGGGTTGCGTGTCAGAAATGGATCAGATTAGCACAGGACCGTGATGAATGGCGCAGTAAAAAGGATGTCTATGCCCAGCAGTGGGTTGATGTGGGCTGATTATAGATATTTATAGATATACATTTAGGAAGTACAGTCGACAGCAGCCTAACTATTGGATTTTTTTCGCTAAGCCGCCTGCGCTTAAAGCACTAACTTTGATGTTCAGTCGTCTGTACATCTAAACAACATTCCAGCATATTGGATTACTGTAGTGCTGGACCACACAGGAAGGACTTGGGATGAGACGGGGCGAGTTGCATGGAGATTGCCCTCGCGCCTTGTTTTTGTGTGGATCCGTCCCAGGGTCGGACTCCTCCTAAGGGACCCGGACGGCATCTTCATCTTGTATAAAAGCTTTTCATCTTCTTCTGGCTATCGTGAAATTAAATAGTATGTCTTTATAGAGTTAAAGAAATTATCGTAATCCATAGTTATATATAAAACGATTCTAATCGTGATTATTTATTACGTTAAACGTAATTACCTCGCCGCTTCAGTTTACCCGTGACTACGGCAACTGCAACGCTGCCGAAACGTCGGGAATTGAGGTAATTACGTTTTACCTTTACGTTAAGCCATGACAGAGACCTTATGGGCGGCTTGATAACTTCTGACAGTAAGGCCCGCCACTGTCTTACATTAATCCTCCACCAACCCGGACTTGGCCCCCGAGGTGGAGTATGGTCTAACCTTTCTGGGATGCAGGAAGAGACTCTTGGCCCAGCAGTGGGGACATACAAGGGTTGATAACGATAACGAACGTTTTACCTAATGAATAATCGCAAGTAGATCCGTTTAATTAATTTATCACTATGTTACTGACTGTGAAGGAAAACGTCGTGAAGAAACCTAAGTGTCTGAGGTGTTCAAATACCTCAGTGCTTCAATTGCCAATCCATGGACTCTCGTGGATATTAAACCCGTACTCTGTGTCCGAGAGAAGGCCCGTGCATAAGCATCGCGAATCTTAAAGAAATATTATTGTACACCGATAGCGGTCAAAATGGTCTACCGTTCCAATCGGTCGCCGTATACCATACCGCTTTGGCTCGTCACGTCTGCTTTGGTACAGCGGGTTTGTGGCAAATATTATCACAGTAGACCGGGATAAGGGGTTCCTCAAATCTGTATTGAAATAAGCTTACGCGATACGGTCGTGGCCTAGTGCAACCGAGTGATTGGAATTGGGTTAAGCAACAGGAGGCGCGGTCAGGTGCTGCACGGGTGGCCATCCTGTGACTACCGCTAGTGGCATTTTTCTGAGCGCTTCTATGTTTTGCAAGGTACGTTAAGCCGTTGGTTCCTTTTGTGATGTAATGGCAGTCGTTATGTCATGTCAGAGGCCTTATGGGCGGCTCGATAACTTCTGACAATAAAGCTCGCCACTGTCTTACAATCTTTCAGCAACCCACACTTGGCCTTCATGGTAGAGTATGGCTTAACGTTCCTGTGATGCAGGAAGAAATCCGTGCCTCAGCAGTGGAGACATAAAAAGGGTTAATATCGTGCGTGCATATAAAGACTAATAAACGTTGGTGTAGCAAGGGTGATATGTCACAATCGTGGGAAGTGGCAGTGCCTAGTCTCTGCCTATCCCTCTGGAATACAAGCCTTAGGTTACGCTCTGTTACCAAATAAATACCACAACATTATTAGTGGTGCAACTTTTCTGACCTCATTACGGAGCATTGATCAGACTTGGACATTCTTCGTCTTCTCACAAAATATGTTTCAGCTCCCAGCCTACATTAGGCCACGCCTCAGCGGCAGCAATCTGGTCAGTTTATTGCGGCGCCATGTGCTCTCCAACAACACTCTTATAACCAGCGTCTAAGATACAAAATACAATGACACAGAAGTTTCACCTCCCACGTTCTGCTAACATCTACGTTACGTTTATAAAAACACTACTCCTCAAAACATTCCTCTGATACTGTTTAAATGTCTTCGTAAAGAGAAAGTGGCAATCGGAATAATCTTCTGTACCTACTGCTTTGAAGTTATGGCGTGATTTTATTTAATAGCAGGGGAGTCCCCTAGGCTGGCCTCGACTTCAATGTCCGTAGTGGAGAAAAGCGTGTGGTGGTGAGATGATCTCGACCAGCTTCTACTGCAGTGGCCTGAGGTGGTCCAGGACAGAGTCTTTAGACTGAATCGGGAGAGGCTTTTGTCCACAATATTATTATTATCCCTTGTAAAAAATAGACACAGTTTTTTTTTTAGGATAATTAATTAACATTCTTATTGCCGTTTTGCCGCTCTTGAAAACTTATCTGACTTCAGACTTCTGTATAGTTATTAGTGTTCTTTTTCCCTACATCTCGTCATATCGATTCATTCGTGTTGGTGACCGGCAAATTGATACCGGGTACAAATGGCATCGCTCTCATTGAATCATTTCCCAGAAAACTGTAATACATTTTTGTGTCTTTCTCGAACGTAATTCAATAGTGCACTCAAACCACTTTTAAAATAAATCAATCTAAAGTGCACTCCGTGGAAAGCGGATCGTTAAAATTGCACGAATATTTGATATTCTGTTACTGACTTTTTTTGGATCCCATCTGCTTTGAACCGGATCAAAATGAAACTTCGTAAATTTAAAATAAAGACATTTGCAAATGGTTGCAATAAAAAAAAGCATAGAGGGACGATAAAATAATTATTGAATAAATGAAAAACGCAACGCAACGCAACGCATCGTAACGCAACGCAACACAACGCAACGCAACGCAACGCAACGCAACGCAACGCAACGCAACGCAACGCAACGCAACGCAACGCAACGCAACTCAACACAACACAACATAACATTTATATACAGGCACATACATTGCTTCAGGCCCCACACTAGGATACTCTGTATCGTGGGAACCAGAAACAACGACATCACAAACAGTTTATTAACAGGCTGTTAATTTACAAAAACTGAAGGTTAAGTAAATTTACCGTACATTAATTATCTCTTTCTGACAGGAGACCTATGCCCTGCAGTAGGATATATCTAATTGAATTTACCTTTTTTGTGTAGCTCATACTTAAAAAAAGGTAAATTCACATAATTTCAAATAAGTTAAATTTATTTCAGAGTAAAGCGCTGCTACGTCTGATATTACACTTAAGAAAAATCTATTTCAAGATGTTATTCGAGAAAAAAACAGCAATTTAACAGCGCACTCAAGATCAGTTCGGTTAGCATGGACGTTTTGACTCTCTCTCGATGTCGAGTGAGAGACTTGACAAGTCTAAAGTCCCAACAACAACCGAGACTCGAGATCGCTCGAGATAGTCCGAAGAAAACGGTCTTGTCTATCAAAAAGTTATCATTGCCATATTAAATAAGAGTGTTGTTTTTTTGCCTGGCAGCACTGTAAATATTATTACCTGTTTTTACCGATAGCCGAACATCACTAGAAAGTTAAGAACCGCGTTTCGTTCCGACGCAAGCATCTAATTGGAACCATATTTTTTTTTAGTGTGCGCGCGATACAATAATAGTAACAAAACGCATTCACGTAATTTTCGTTACAGCGCGTAATTTCTGATTTTAACTTTCGTGAAAAACATATTAAGGGGTGCCATAGAAAAGAATTAAAGAGCATATGATTGCGCCACCCTCTAGGCATGATGACTATTGATGACCAAAGTCGTATTTATTCAAGTCAACAATCCATTATCAACACAAAATATATCTTAAGTATAAGTATGTCCATAAGTATATCTATTGCAGCAAGAACACAAAAAAAAACATTTAAAGAATTTGTAATTTTTCTGTCAAATATTGCTCTCGAGGCCTTGTCTTCACCTCCGTGGGTACCAGACATGTGTCGGTCGCATAAATAAAAAATTAGTGTCTTCTCGTTATCAACCCTTGTATGTCCCCACTTCTGAAGCACGGGTCTCTTCCTGCATCGCAGGAAGGTTAGGCCATACTTCACCACGGGGCCCAAGTCCGGGTTGGTGGAGGATTGTAAGACAGTGGCGGGCCTTACTGTCAGAAGTTATCAAGCCGCCCATAAGGCCTCTGACATGACTTAACGACTGCCATTATATGGCAGCCGGCACCAACGGCTTAACGTGCCTTGCGAAGCACGGAAGCGCTCGGAAAAATGCCACTAGCGGTATTCACGGGAGGCTCACCAATCCCGTACCTGACTGCGCCTGTCATTGCTTAACCTAGTGATTGATTCCAATCACTCGGTTCGCCTAGGCCACGAGCGCTTCTGTGTTCATTGTCTTCTCCACCGAAGCGTCACCATGCTACTGCTTGTTGACATGTCTCGGTCTTCTCCATCTCGATCGCGATGGCCATGCTAAAGTCGAGACATCTCGAACTTGATAGAGAAACTGACATTTTTGCATAGAAAAGGGCGTTTCTCGATCGGACCACGCTAAGCGTACAGTCTCAAAGAAAGCGCTTTACAATACGGAGCGGACCAAAGTCTGGAATTTTGAGACTACAGCGTGTTCTGAAACTAATAACCCCAATCTCCGCACGAGTTTCACTCAGTCCGAATCCTAAACGTTTCTCCTATAAAACTTAACCCAACTGGCTACACCATTCGGTCAAATGAGTAATATTAAACCTCCATTACGTTGCCAGCTGCGGACGCCTTATCGATCCAAATCACTTGGAGATATCTATCGCGGGCAGAAAACTTGCGTACAACAGTCTTTATGGGCACATTCGGGCCGCAATTTGACAAATTGATTTGGCCCCGATTTCGCGGACGTCATAGAAGGTCCAAATCTCCATTCATACACAGCGTAAGGATAAGCTAACGGTGAAGGAAATATTGAGGATAACCGAGTGTCTGAGGTGTCCACATAACTTAGCGCCTGATACTGCCACCACGCGGTGGGCACTTGAAGTGATTAAGCCCATTCTGTCTCTCTCTCTGAGAGAAGGCGTGTGCCCTACGATGGGGTGTATATAGACTGCGTTTAAGGATAAGTACTATATACAGAGAGTAATGAAATCCATATAAATATCAAAAATCCGAATCTTAAGGGATCAAATAAGAAATAATGGTTCTAACTGATTAGGCTGTGTAAAATGCTATGTGGTGTCGGCCTAGAGAATAGCACCAACCCAAATTCTTCCCGCAGGTGTCGCGGGCGACTAAGGGACACAAACCGGGGGTGGGGAGCAGCGCCCCCTGCAGTACAATTCCACCACACTGCGATCCTCAACCCGCATGCCCAGCGTGGGGGTTATCGGCACTAGCCCCCAATGATGGCACAACCTTGCGCTATGACGCTAATTAGGGGAGGGCTATGTCCAACAGTGGACTATTATAGCCTGAAGATGAACTGATTAGGATTTGCGTCGAGATATTTTTAGAAGGTACCTTTTTTAAAAAACAAACTATCTAATTTGATTGGTATTGTTGAGCACGCTCGCTTCGTTATGGTTACGCTAATTCGCTATGGCTTACAAACTACCAAAAATTCTTGTTGTAATAAGGACTTTGCTTCATTCTGTTTAGGCTGTCTAATCCTGTTTGGATTTAAGTTTAAGGTACACGCTGAGATTCGAACTCCAGACTTCTCACATGTGAAGCAAGGGATCTAACGACAAGTTTCGTAACCGTTTGCCTAAACTTATTATTGGGTTATAAGTATAAACTTATTAAATTCGTTTCGTCTTTCTGTGACTTACCATTCCCACGTTCTATGGTTCCGATTCGCATCTTGTACAATTATAAGGGTCTCTGCGGCCGCGCTGCGCTAACCGCAGGGGCCCGTCGTTACTGAGTTATTGAACTTGGATGTTGTTCGAGTGGTCGATGGTTTTGATTGTTGCCGAGCGCCAAGTTTCCCTGAGTATAACTACATAACTATACCATTTGATTATTAACTTCCCTTTGAGAGCAGAATGTGTACTCGTAGGTAAACCTTTTCATTTCATTTCGATAAGTAATATGAAATATGAAAATATATATTTCTGAAACAACAAAATTCAAACAGAATTTACAAAGTCGAGATCTCTTTTTAAGTGTACAACACCTGTGCCAGAGATCCCACTCTTCCACAACTATACATTTGATTTTTAAAAGCTTAAAGTTGTATAATAAATGTATTGTGTGTGTGTGTTATGTAGATTTGGTTTTAAAATTGTTGGTTTTGTAGGTACCTTAGGTTAGACCTAGGTTGTATATGTGTGAATTGAGTTGTCTGTTATTTATTTATTTATGTGTTACCGGCCAAACCCGATTTTAGGAAAAACTAGTTTTTCCTAGGTCAAACTAGATTTTCCTAGGTCAAACTAGATTATCTTATAAGCGATAGGATAAACCGGTACTGACTAGGCTAAACTGGTTCGTCCTATGACCGATAGGAGAAAGTAGTTTATCCTAGGCTGAAATAGTTGAGCCTGACATGAAAAAGTATACTTCAGGCTAAACTAGTTTGGCCTGGTCTATATTAATTCTACTTAGGCAAAAATGCTTATGTTACAGTCAAAACTCTTAAACGGTCGAAACTAGTTTTGACTGTTAAAATCAGTCAAAAGTACTTTTCTCCAGAGCTTACATTTGAAATACCAAATGGTAAAAACACCTAAAATGATGCATCACTCAATCTGCGACAACAAAAATATAGGTGCGACGAAGTGCGTAGAGTAGCGGAGCGCGAAGGAGCATGTTAGGTTGAACGAAAACCAACTAGAAATTATTGGATACATATTAGAATTTTACTTTATTTGTCTGCAGTCAAAACTAGTTTTGACCGTTTAAGAGTTTTAACTGTAACATCCTGGTATTTTATTATTCCCTATTTATAGACTAGGCCAAACTAGTTTATCCTGAAGTATCGTTCATATCAGGCTTTACTAGTTCAGCCTAGCATAAACTAGTTTCTCCTATCTGCCATAGGACGAACCAGTTTAGCCTAGTCAGTACCGGTGTATCCTATCGCTTATAGGATAAACTAAATTGATTTAAGAAAAACTAGTTTATCATAAAATCGGCTTTGGCCGGCAACATATTATGCAAACGTGATCATCATCATCACTCTACCTCTGCTCACTGCTGGATGTAGGCCTTTTTCCCATCACTCCCTCCTTCACGGTCTCTCGCCGTTTGCATTCACGGGCCGACCTGAGTGCTTAGTGCGAGTTTGACAGATCCAATCGAATAACTTTACTACCTCGTTAATCGAGCAATGAGTAGTGAGTATGAGTAAGTTAACCGTTCGAACTGTCAAAACGCTGTCACAGTACAACTCGCACTCGCGTTTATTCGTGATTTGGCTGATAAACGTGTTCACTTCTCAACGTAAACCATTACAACTCGCACTCAGCAATTTTAATTTCCATACTTGTCGCTAGGTGGCGCTTCCTCGATCCCATAGAAATATGAGTTTACGTTAACGCGATCGAGTAGTTAGAAAACTCGCACTAAGCACTCTAACCACATAGTCCGACTATCAGCTAGTTGCGCTTCCAAATGGTTGGCAAATGTTATATGAAACGGAATATTCAAGCCGTGCCATTAAGCAACCCGAGTAGGGACTTTAGACAAAAGGCTACAAATTACAGAGCCCGTAACGAATGTGCAGACATCCGGTCGTCTTTTGTTTCTGGTGTCGGCGCCTGCCGCCGCTTTGTACACTCGATCGAGGATCTGATCGTGGAACTTGAAGTGAAACATTTTTCTAATGAGTATACAAGATTCGAAGCTCTTGTGGCCTAGTGCGAAGCGCTCGCGGCCTAGTCGAACCGAGTGATTGGAATCAATCACTTGAGTTAAGCAACAACAGCCGCGGTCAGGTGCAGGATGGGCGACCGTCCCGTGAATACCGCAAGTGGCGTTTTGCCGAGCTCTTTCGTGTTTCACAAGACACGTTTAGCCGTCGTGGCCCACCTCCACGAACCCGGACTTGGCCACCGTGGTAGAGAATAGCTTAACCTTCCTGAGATGCAGGAAGAGACCCGTGCTTCAGTACTGGGGACATACGAGGGTTGATGGCAATACAAGGTTCTGAAGGGGTAGGTTTGATGCGGATTCTGAGGGCCACTGGGGCGTACAAGATTCTGATGCGGCTGATTTGATGCAGATTCTAAGGGGCCGTTTAGGCGAACAAACGTGAGTTGGCGACTACGACCGGACAACGCAGCGTGGGCATTGCCTCCATTAGATTGTTACGGTGGTGGGGAGTCCCTGGATACAGACGGCACAAGATCTTGAAGCTTGGAAAACTATGAGGGAGGTCTATGTCCGTCAAATGGCTGATAATGATGACGGTGTGGTTCCCGCGCTTCTGCAGCGCCTTCACAGCTTTTGCCGAGGCCCGAAGCTTTGCCCGATGGCTTTGACACCATCTGAAAAAAGAAGTCAGCGTCATTACTCAGTAGGATGTGGGGAAGTAGCAATAGCATTCTGAACGCGATTTCATCACGGCTAGATCATCCACTAATATAGATTTTGATTACACGTTCCAAATCACTTCTCTGGTTTATGCTTACTACTTAAACTCCCCAATCGACTTTAAGTAGGAGATCTGGAAAACATACTTTTTCAGAGCTATTTGCTCTGGAAAAGTATGTTATTTTGTCTTTTTTTTTAAACTATTTTGAGAAGCTCAAAAAAGTTAATTTTATTTGCGGGTATGGATTTGTCAAGAACTTTATGAAATCAGCACAAATCAAACGAAAATGTAAAAAACACTAAAAAGACAAATACATAAACTAAAATAACCAAAAACCCGACCGTTCAACATTCACTACTAAGCAGGCGGACCCAAATTGCGTGGTACCTAGGTCCCGCCTCCTTAGTAGTCAATCTTCAGCAGTCTGATTTGTTGGTTATTTTTAATGCAGTTTTTTTTATAGATAATAAAGTGTTCTCTACGTACAAAAAAGTATTTATTGCAAGTTGCAAAGGCTTACATGTGACTTACAAATTTTCTGCGTCCAACTTTAAGATGATAAAATTGGTGACCACATTAAGCATTCCAGACCCTCGCTCTCGCCAAAATTCGCGTAGTAACCGTCACATGTCACATACATTACTCACGAGGAAGAAGCTGATGTTGCCCCCCCCCCCCTCATAGGATCACACCGCCTAATGCGCACCTTCCCCATTCACCTTCGAATGATAAGTCGTGGGCGACAACATGATCGATTTAGCATCGTTCACGACTCGGACGAGTGCTGTATATCACTTGATGTGCCCGTGCCTTTACACTTAGAACTATGATTTTGGGATAAGATACCAAAATATATGATTGGGATTTTGGGATTAGAAATGATTTTGGGATTAGATCACAAAATCACTCCTTGATCCTTAATTTTGGGAAGCACACTGTGTAAGTAATAATAATTTTAGTATACCCTCGTTAGAAATAAGTATAACAATAACAAAGTATCCCTGACGAACAAAGCTGAGCAACACTTCATCACTCTCATAAATTAAACACACATGCACACACAGTCACTCACACACACACACACATACACACATGCACACACAGTCACTCACACACACACACACACATAAACACACCCACAACCACCACCGAAATTCAATCCTTGATTAGTAATTTAGTAATATTTTTAGTAAAAAAATGCATCATTGTGCATGATATTACACTACCTGGCTCGGCAACCGTTTTTTTTTGCTATAATAATTAGCCTTCTACCTGTTCTTAGACCTACCAAATAAACCCAAATATTTCGTAAAAAATCTATACTTTACCTCTGTGGGTCACTTTGCTATAAAAATCCCTAGCTATATTTTTGCTCGCAGTGTAAAGAAGGCTTTATACAAGTCTGCCCGTGACATATCGATGCCTATTCGATACCGATGTGTTCGATTGACGTTAGTTGCTGAAGTTGTAGTGTTGGGAGCGAGTGATTTGTCTATTGGGAGGTATCGATATATTTTGTTTTGGATTTCGAATTTGTCCTTCCGTTATGAAAAACGATAGATTGAATAAAAACTAGTAGTTGAAACAAGGTAAAAAGTAATCATTTTGAGCAGTTTTACTTGTTTTTATAAATTATTTAGTTGCATAATAAATTATTGCTAATTATTTATACTTCATTGCTTTGCATAGTATATCAAGCCATTGGTTTTGGCTGTCATATAATAGCAGTCATTGAACTATGTCAGAGGCCTAAAGGCGGCTTGATAGCTTCTGACAGGAAGGCCCGCCACTGCATTACAGTCCTCCACCAACCCGGACTTGGGCCTCGTAGTGGAGTATGGCTTAACCTTCTTGCGATGCACGAAGAGACCCGTGCCCCAGCAGTGATATAACAGACTTATACTTGGACTTAAGACATTACTATTAGGTACATACAAATCCATTAGCAAAGAGCGAGATAACGAGTAACCGAAACCAACGCGCGGGTATGCAACGAGTAATGAGTGTTGGTGAAACGAAAGTGTTCTGTCAGGATCGTAGAATTTGGCAGGCCCTGGCTACTGTCTACCTCTCCAGGATATAGGCGTAAGTTTATGTAAGTGTGTGTGTTAGTTGTCTTTTACCAGGTGTAAAAGATAAAAAAATATATTGTATTTCATGTTTTTTATAAATTTTGCCTGTCTAATCCAGACATTTAAGCTCGACTTATTCAAATTTCTTAATTATCGCGACTCTCAATACTCATACATAGTTTACAGGACTAATCGCGATTATTTACCTAATAAATAATCGTGATTAGACCCGTTTAATATTTAACTATGTTTTTCAAGTTTGTATTATATTACGACTTAAGAATGATTTTGTATGAAGTTTTTTGAAGAAAATATTAAATAAAAAACATTTGAAAGTGTCATGCATAAAAGGCCTAAGAGGTTAAAGGTTAAATTTTAATGAAAGTTGCCATAATTGGATACCATGTCGTAAAATAACACCGCATACTTTTTATTGCTCTTTAACTTCTCGCCCTCGGAAAATAGAGAAAATATTGCCTCAGCGTAATCCTGGCGTCAACAAGTGTACAAATATTGTTAAAGGCCCAACACTGCGTGGACAGACTGGCCGGTCCCCGGTGTATTCCTAGTTTGTCCAAATTTTTTTATTCTATTAAAATATTCTTTTAAAAGCCAAGTGACCCAAAGTGACCCAAGATTGTTTTGTAACGGAAAAAATACTTTCCAATATGTGACGTTTGAAACTCTTTCAGTCTTAAATATTAAGAGTAAAATCCACTAAAACACTCCTAAGACGGAGTTAAAGCCAGTTTGTAACAGAAACTCCTCTCATCCAGTTTTAACTAAGAGTGTTTTTGCGGAAACAACTTTTTATAAAGTAAACCGCGAAAACTAAAAAAAAAACTAAAAAGTCATCCACAGAATTATGCTATATTTCGATGGGCGTTAGCCCATCGAAATATAGCATCCTGCAGTGACTAATGACTGGTGAATGTTGCATGTTTGGATGCTCACCGGTTGTAGACAATTTTAAACTTGCATGTCACTAATGCGTTAGTACGAGTATTCGTAGTTATATATTCAATCAATCAATATATTTATTTGTGAACATAGGTATGTTTGCAATAAAGGTCTTACAGTATAGTTTAGAGCGCTATGTTCTACCCAAAACAAATGTAGGTATACAAATATGTTTATGCATGCACATGCACAATGAACTGAGTAATGATTTAATATTTAATATACACAATCAAGAAATGTCATAGTTAGGTAAAATCATATGTCATACAGTAATGTCATGAAAGAAATGTCAAAAATGTATTACAATGTATTTACAATAAATTATATAGTAACGTCATTCAAAAATTCGTCTAAAGTATAATAACATTTGTCAATAAGAAATTGGCATAGTTTTTTTTTTAATTTCGATGAATTCATATCTTTCATCTCGCTAGGTAATTTATTATAAATTTTTGTTGCCATACAGAAAAAGCTTTTTGACACCAGAGCTGTTTTCATTTTGGGAAAGCTGAGCTTATCAATGTATTGTGACCGAATTGGTCCATAGCGAATTTGGGAAATCTTTACAAAGAGGTCAGGATTTGTTTTTACGAAAACGGCCGTTTTATATATGTAGAGATTATTTGCGATTTGACCCGTTTAATATATCCCACTAATGCGTTTCCTATTTGATTCACATAATATGTCCATCTTGGGTATCTCTTCTTTATTGGTTCATAATTTAATGACTAAATCAACGCAGCTTCGTTGTATTATTAGTAAATTAGGTATAAACTATATAAGGTGTATTAATATATTCATATTTGCACCGGCTACCCGTCTCTTATTTCCTTCAGCAACTTTCCGTGGTAAGGTTGTCTGGAAGAAATTGCTTTTAGCAATAAGGCCGCCAATTGTACTTTGTATCTTTACATGTTTTATAATATGTGCTATGGTTTACAATAAAGAATATTCTTATCTTATATACATTTGTGAATTTTGAAAACCTATTTAGAGGTTAAAAATTCCAACCATGCCAGTACTCGAACCCGCAACCTCTGGGTAACCGTGCCAGCGCTCTCCCAACTGAGCTAATGGGCGACTACCGGAATCAGTGAAATTTCGAACCTTTTACAATACTCTCTGTATTACGTACAGACAGCAACATCTGGCTGAAATTATTTGCATCACTTGCAGCCCCAAGTACCTACTTTGTAGTTAGGTTTTACAACGGGTTAGGTTAGTATAGGTTTTTTTTAAAAAATTTCTTAGTAATAATAAACTAACTAATTTAATTTCATTTAATTAATTTAATTTAATTTTTAATTTAATAAACTAACTAACCCGTTAGTTTATTAAAAAGAATGCAATTTGTAAAAAAAAAAATATTCACTCTACCTAAACACTCAAACTGGCCACTCCGCGATGGAAGCGCCTTACCAACAAATTATCCCTCTTTCTCACTTATTCTCTTTATCTGCCACGCACTGAAACGTATAAAACGAAACGAAACGAGAACGGGGAACGAAACGTGCCGTAAGAGCGTAAACATTACTGTCTCCACTCACGAGTTGTTATTAATTATTTCCGAAGAAATACTTGTCATTTCACCTCCATGTCTGTTTTATTACGTTGAGTGAAGTGCGAATTATAAGTGCGACCCAAATTTAGCTGGATAAAATAAAGGATTGTGAGTAAATCTGCAAAATTTCTAACTTACTTACTCAAATTAACCGAGGGCTCAACCAGTAACCGCCTTTGTTAGAAAGAGAGCGACTGATTCAAACGTCAATTTTTATATGACATATAAGTATCTGTCAACTGAACAGCCAATCACAACTGTTGAATAGTTGTCAAAGCCCACTACGTTCCTTTACACGCAAAACTTTTGGAATCGACAAATACATACGATGGCATCAATAGACACAGATTGCAATGCCTGTAAAAAGAAAATCACTAGCCTCAATTACATGGAGTGCTCAAAATGTAAACACATCTACGATCTCGACTGTATTAACATCCCGATGCCGGCTTTTAACAAGTTGTCCGAAAACTTTAAAAGCACTTGGACATGTCCAGAATGCAAAATTGTCGTGCCCAGGACAGATCAAACACCGGTGCGGCAGGCACTGAATGATACCTACATATCAAGCTGCAACGTCAACCTGATACGTGGTAGTTCGCGCACAATAACTTCAACTCCTCAAACAGATGGAGTGGAAAGCTCCCTCTTTGAGGAGTTACAGAAGATACGACGTGAACTTCGAGACCTCAAATACTCTAATGAAGAAATTAAGCTGCTTCGGAATGACATTCTCGACTTGAAACTTCAGCTTTCCTCATCTTTGGAGGAGCAACGCACCAGGTATGAGCAAGTACTGAAAGAAAAGGACATTCAGATCGTCAGCCTACAACAAGAAATAGAAGGGATGAAGAGCTCCTTGGCGTCACAGGAGCAGGATCTTCTTAGGAACGACATTGAGATTCTGGGTGTCCCCGAGGAACATAATGAGAACCTGCACCACGTCTTGATGGTAACAGCTCAAAAGTTGGGCGTTGAACTGGGGGAATGTGAGATAGATGACGTCACTCGAGTTGGGTCAAAACGTCGGGTCTCAGGTCTGGACTCTTCAGGGAAGAAGGTAACGACAGCCAACCTTTCACGCCCGATAGTCGCAAAATTTGTAAGAAAGGCGAAGCGCGACGAAATTATAAAGGCCGCTAAATCCCGAAGACACTTGGACTCCGAAAACTTAGCCACAGGACCAGCCAAGCCTATATACGTAAATGAGCGCTTATCTAGCTATAACAGAAATCTGTTTTTTCTCGCGAAACAACGTGCCAAACTGTTTAATCTTAAATTTGTCTGGCATCGTCGAGGAACAGTTCACGTCAGACAAATGGAGGGAAAACCTGCAATCGCCATTACGACGCTGGCAGACTTGGACAATAAGATCGGATCTGCTCCAGACGCTGAAGTGGCTCTCTACAAAACGGACGCCAATAAATAAAACACATGTAAAAATTAACAGGGACATACACTATACTCATCAAAACACACACCACAACTTTGAACACTACACACACACATACACAAGTCAAGCACTGGTACTCCCGTGCCACGCCCATCTTTTCCAGTTATGCCTGTCAAACGCGTCAATTGTGTGTCTTTTCACAGGTTTCTACGGAAATTGCTTTATATTTGTTAAGGCTATTCGACCTCTTTGTCTGTTCAAACACCCTGATAACTCACAAAGCGATCTTGCACATGGTGTAATCCAATTCCATCACTCAACCGGTAGCCATGATGATGGTTAGTACGGCCTCAGGTGATGAAGTTGACTCCCTTCTGTCAATAGAATGTCATGTGTTAGACGCTGCGGAACTATGCAGAGAGGTTGCCGCTTTCACAAATTCAAATAATTTATCTGTTTTATCATTGAATATAAGAAGTTTAAACCACAACATTGATTCTTTTACCACGACACTGGATCGCATAGGAATTTTATTTGACGTTCTAGTTCTAACTGAATGTTGGCTAAATGGCTCGGACGTTAGGAGCATCCCCGGCTACGTATCTTACTCTACAACAAAATTCACGAACAAAGCAGGAGGTGTAGTAGTGTATGTCAATCAACATTGTAATGTTAATGTACACGAGCCTAATATCGATCACGCACAGGGCCTGGTTTTAACGTTTCCGAATTTAACTACAATAATAGCAGTATACAGATCTCCTTCTTTTTGTAATCCTCAAAATTTTCTTACGTCTCTAAAGCAAGTAATAGCTCCCCTAAAAAATAGTAAAAACGTTTTGTTGGTGGGTGACATCAACATAGATATACTCGCTAACACGGTTAACAGTTCTGATTATTTGTGTCTCTTAGCTGAATTAGGATTTCTTCCAGCTATCTACAAACCCACACGCAAAAAGGCCTGCCTCGACCATATTTTTGTACGATCTAAGTCTAAGTGTGAAGCTATTGTCTGCAATTCCTCGATCACCGATCACGACCTAATAATGTGTTCTTTGGAGTCTCCCCAAGGTAAAAACAAATCTATTGCTAAAATACGTCAAATTACAGACTATTCGGCGATTGCGGAAAACCTAAAATCCACCAACTGGAAACCCGTGCTCGATTCCATTGATACAGAAAAGGCAACTTCACTGTTCAGCGAAATTGTTTCTGGTGTTGTGTCCAGACATACAAGAACTGCGAAGGCATCCTGTTCAAAGCTTCTGCTTAAGCCATGGATAACGCCGGGTCTACTCAGGTGTTTAAGACACAGAGACAGGCTTCACCTTAAGTCACGTAAAAACTCAAATAATCCCGTTCTTAAACTCACGTATACTCGGTATCGTAACTTTTGTAACTCTCTATTGAGAAAAATAAAGAAAACTTACTACAATCAACAAATTAACGAAAATAGACGAAATCCAAAAGGCCTTTGGAAAACTATAAAATCAATGTGTGATCAAGTTTCAAATAAAAGTACCTCCAGCGCAGCTGAACTGATTAAATCTCCAGAATCCAGTGAAGCCTCCCTTAATAACTGTAACTCTTTTTTTGTATCCGTTGGACCTAGCCTGGCCCAGGGAACTCTACATGACTTGAAAAAAACACAAGAACAACTGGTCTCAGAAGTTAACGTCACGCAATCAAAAGACACCTTTTTCATGCAACCAACTGACTGCATGGAAGTAGGAAGTTTAATACGGCAATTAAAAAACGATAGCGCGCCTGGACTCGACGGAGTAAGAAATTCCTTAGTGAAACAAAACTTAAACGCCTTGATCATCCCTTTAACACATATCTTCAACCTAAGTCTGTCCTCAGGGATATTCCCCAGCTGCTGGAAAACTGCCGTAGTTTCCCCAATTTACAAATCTGGCGACAAAACTTCCCCCACCAACTATCGCCCAATATCACTGCTAAGCGTATTCTCGAAACTCCTGGAAAAATTGTAAATAACAGACTCACGGACTTTCTGGAGTCAAAAATGTTGCTTTCTACCAGTCAGTTTGGTTTCAGACGGGAAAGATCTACTGAGGACGCTGTGTCTGCTCTTTTACGCACTGTTTCCTCCCAACTTGACAGTGGGAAATGTTCTATCGGCGTCTTTCTGGACCTCGCGAAGGCGTTCGATACGGTCTCGATCCCGCTTTTACTCGAAAAACTATTCCGAATGGGAGTTAGAGGTGTTGCGAATCAATGGTTCTCCAGCTACCTTTCTCAGCGTAAGCAGCTCACGAGAATAGGGGATCAACGCAGCGCTCCCGGGGATATAACATTTGGGGTGCCCCAAGGAAGTATCCTGGGCCCAACCCTCTTCATATCTTACCTGAACGACATCAGCCAGTCACTTGATAAGTCGCTGAATGCTAATATTTTTTGTTACGCTGATGGCACAGCACTTATCTTTAGTGATTCATCGTGGAAGAACGTACTTGCAAAGACGGAGACCGGTGTGGCTAAGATAGGAGCTTGGCTTAAGAACAATCTCCTCTCGTTGAATTCTGACAAAACACAGTTTATTTGTTTTCACAAAACTAAAGCGTCACAACCTAAACAAATCGATTCTATCAGGTTACATAGCTGTTCCTTAACCACAAACTATTTCAATTGTTCGTGCACTAGCAGCATCAAACGAGTTGAGTCCATTAGGTACCTCGGTGTGATTCTAGACGAGAACCTTAATTTCAACGCCCATATTTCTGCCGTGACTAGTCGCACCAGGAAACTTATTTATATTATGAAACAGATTCGTGATATAACTGACAAAACAATTAGGAACCTCGTATATACTGCACTGTGTGAATCAGTTATAGGATATTGTATCTCTTGCTGGGGTGGCTCAGCTAAGTCGCATATTCTGCAACTCGAGAGAGCACAGCGTTCTGTCCTGAAAGTTCTTTACAGAAAACCTTTTCGCTACCCCACACATACTCTCTTCTTGAAATGCGAAGTGTTGACAGTACGTCAACTGTTCATAATGCAATCTGCCCTCGCAGCATACAAATCTGTCCTGTCTTCACCTAAGTCACTGCTCACTCACACAAAACGAGTTATTCGGTTTCCTGTCCCTGCCACAAGAACCAGGTTTGCCCAACGATTTCACCCATTCTTACAGCCCTTTTTACTTAATAAACTTATTAAACTCTGTCCAATTATAAACCTCACGTTCAGAGAGGCCAAGCTAAACATAAGAAAGTTTCTACTGAATTTAAGTTATAACTCTACCGAATCGCTCCTTGAAGTTATAACTTGACTCACATTTTACTCATGCATATTACACAGTCACATCATCTCACAAACTAAACTTACACCACACTCCATTACAACACACTCCATCATCTACTCCACACTCTTGCCTTAAGCTAGGAGATAAGTAGATAAAAATGCTCAACCCTACCCCTGGTTTTTATCATCAAAATTGAATTCGTAATTTTTAATAAGTAGAATAAGTCATTTTTATTAATTTTATAGTTTTAATTTAAAATTGTTATAACTGATTTTCATACGCCATGTCAAAAGTGTTATCAGACTTTCTTTCCTTCGGTCGCCACTATACAGGTTTTACGCCTAGTGTGGAGACCACTGTAATGCTTGTATGTGTTTTTCTGTTTTGAATAAACAATTTCAATAAACAAAACAAAAAAAATAATTACAAAAGGAATGAAAAATTCAAAAATAAATGGAAAGTTTATTTCTCATCCCAAAAGTAAGTATTTTACAACAATACTAATATACAAGCAAATGATTATTAAATGAATTATAACAGAGCAAAGAAGGCGCCATAGGATAATTTTTTGTGTCCAGCTCTTATGACTCTGTTGGGTAATACCCTGTTTTACAGACATCAGTGTTTCCCAATTGTAGCCAAGAACTTTTATATTTATTTAAAGATGGTCGCATGTATTGGTATCAATAGGTACTAAATGGTGTCGTATGAGACTACAGCACTCTAATGTAATCCAGCAATCTGCGTACGTTGACCCTATGTCACACCATTGGTTCCATTAGCTATCCTCATGTAGTATTCACCACTTTCTAAAATTCTTTGAAATGAAATACCTAACTCCCACAGCGCCATGTTCATCATTAACAAACAGAATTTTTGAACAATGTATAGATACAAAACCCACGTTCTGATTTCGTATAACGCTCATTATTTTGAATTTGAAACATATGCAAGTCTCTGGTCCAAGCGACTATTCTGGCGACTTTCGATATGGCGAATATTATATTTTTGACTTATTATGAAACCTAAAAAACTAAGTTTTATCCTCCAATATGAACCCTGGTATATCCCCACTGACTATATATAGACTGGCAAGCGAGAGGCCCAGGTTCGATCCCGAGTGCGGGCATGTACCAATGACTTTGTTTATTTCAAAGTTACTTACATTTGCGAATTTGTAGTCGCAATACCACACGCTAACTGTGAAGGAAAACATCGTGAGGAAACCCGCAGCTTGGTTGGCTCCGCACGTATTGACTTGTCTTTCCTGTGGGCTAGGCCGACTAAGCTGTCAGGATGGTATAGGTGCTGGGCAAGCCTACACCATCTATAAAAACCATGTCCCAGGCACTACAGCGTCGGAGTGGTCCCTTCACCCATCTAGTGTGAGTGAAGATACCACTGGACGCTGTATAAATCATCTCATTAAGTAGATGCAAAAAGGCCATTATTATTATTATATCCCCACTGCTGGGACAGGAGTTTCTTCCTGCATCACAAAAAGGTTAGGCCATACTCCACCACGGGGGGCAAGTCCGGGTTGGTGGAGGATTGTAAGACAGTGGCGGGCCTTACTGTCAGAAGTTATCAATCCGCCCATAAGGCCTCTGACTTGGCTTAACGACTGCCATTATATGACAGCCAGCACCAACGGCTTAACGTTCCTTGTGAAGCACGGAAGCGCTCGGAAAAATGCCACTAGCGGTAGTCACGGGACGCTCACCCATCCCGTACCTGACCGCGCTTATTGTTGCTTAACCAATTGATTCAAATTATACTATTTTTATTTTTAATGCACTAACCCTAAATAGGTTTTTAAATTTGTCCTTAGCACGGGTTAGTGCATTAAAAATAAAAATAGTATAATCATGTGTGTACAGTGATATCATTCCGATGTAAAACCTAACTGCAAAGTAGGTAGTCGGGGCTGTAAGTGATGCAATTTGCTTAAGCCAGATGTCGCTGCCTGTACGTAATACAGAGAATAGTGTAAAGAGGTTCGAAATTTCACTGATGCCGGTGAGTCGCCCATTGGCTCAATTGGTAGAGCGCTGGCACGGATTATGGCACGTTAGGCATGCAGAGTTTGTCTATATTCAGTGGTTTCAATTTAAATTTCCCAATTTGCGTTTCATTTCAGATTATATAAAATTTTATTAGCAATTTTTATGTTCATTTTCCTGTTTCTCGGAACTAAAACTAAGTACTCATGTAAACACAATGGCAGTGGTAAACAGCAGTGGAGGTATACAAACAGTTGATAAAAAAAACACATGTAAACAAAATAATAAGAGTTTGTAAGAAATGCCGATACCGTCTCATCGCTATAGTAATAATTATAATAAGCCACTTGTTAAAACAATTCGGCCATAACCGTGAAACCGCTTGAATTTATTCAGCTTACAGAGGCGGGGTGTTTCGATCGGCTACTTATCGAGGAAAGTTAACTTTTATAGCTCTCCACGCTGTCTTAGGGTCGATTTACATGAGCCACCTTAACACTTGAAACAGTAACGAAATAGAAGCAGTCTCAATTAACCTATTTAGAGGCTAAAAATTTCACTGATGCCGGTAAGTCGCCCATTGGGTGGGTTTTTAGCCTCTAAATAGGTTTTTTAAAACTGAAAACTAAAAACATTAAAAAGAATATAATCAGTCTCAATAAACTAATAGTTGTGACTATCGCTTCATTATTTTTATTGTACGTCGATACCACTTAACAACTCTGCTCAAAAAATTCAATATGCTTTTCGGTCCATATGTAGTAATAATTCTTTTAAGGGCAAATTTTTCAATCCTCGGATATAACTTATACGTCTAGTATAGGATTACACAATTGTATAAAAATGTCACCGTCAAATAACAGAAAAAACAATTACAATACAATTTTTGAATGGTGGTTCAATACGATATTTGACGAATGAGTTTTATCCGAGGATTCAAAAAGGGACTCAGAACAAAAGAATGAATTGAAGAAATAATAAACACTGTACGTAATAGAGAGAGTATTGTAAAGAGGTTCGAAAATTCACTGATGCCGGTGAGTCGCCCATTAGCTCAGTTGGAAAGAGCGCTGGCACGGATAGCCAGAGGTCGCGGGTTCGAATCCTGGCATGAGCAGAATTTTTAGCCTCTAAATAAGTTTTTAAAATAATATACATTAAAATTAATTTATTTTTAATTAGCCATGGCTGTGTCAGCATTTATATAATAAAAAATATTTTAAAAAATATTTATATAAACATTTATTTGCAATGTCCGAAATTAAAAGGGTAACTGGTTACAAATCTACATTCGTGAATGTAAATATGACGATGCATGTTTTAATAACAATGATATGCCAAATATGGCATTGTCGTTAGATAATCTGTATTTTAATGTCATGCCATACGCTTGGCTCCCTTTGAAACTTAGCGATTGGCAAAAATCTCCATTCCGTTGCAAACACGCGTGTCGATAAAGCACGTTCATTGCGACAAACTCGTTACTATATACCCATTAACGATGAACTTGCCATCTTGTGACTACAAGGCTCTCAGAACACGAAAAGAAGACAAGGCTTATGTCACGCGACCGACCCGCCAAAACCTACCATACCTATAACCCATCGTGGAGTCCTAACAATGCATGGTTAGATGAGTGGAAGACCAACTGCTCTCGTTAAGACATTTTTGAGCTCAACACCCAGGAACGGCCCGTGGGCTTCAAGACAACGCGAAACGTTTGGTGCCGCCTTAACCACCTCAGGACGGGTGTGGGAAACTGCACCTACCTATGGCACAAATGGGGCTGGTGCGATTTGGCCACCTGCAAATGCGGTCACCCACAAAAAACCATTGATCACATAGTCTACGAATGTGAATTGACCAAATACCATGGGCTGAAAGATGATTTCATAATCTCTCCGGCGACTCGGCTACGTACCTTCTTCTTCAGGCTATATTATGTAGTCCACTGCTGGACATAGCCCTCCGCTAAGAGTTCCATAGCGCCCCGTTTTCAGCTTGCCGCATCCAGCATCTGCCGGCAGTTTTTCGCAGATAGTACCTTAATAATTGTAAAATTTGACCTAAAATATTTGACCAATTTTGATATTTTATTAAGATAATTATAAACGCGATGTATGTAGTTATAAGTACGTAATACAGAGAGTATTGTAAAGATGTTCGAAATTTAACTGGTGCCGGTGAGTCGCCCATTGGCTCAGTTGGGAGAGTGCTGGTACGGTTAGCCGATGTTGCGGGTGCGAGTCCCGGCATGGGTGGATTATTTAGCCTCTAAATAGGTTTTTGAGCTGAAGACAGGGCACTATGGCGCTCATTAAGGGAGGGCTTTGTCCAGCAGTGGACTATATATATATATATATATATATATATATATATATATATATATATATAATGAAGAAGAAGAAATTGGTTTTTAAAATCTAGTTATATGGCCAATATAAATGCCATACGATAAATAAATCTCTCATCGCTAGTGCGTTATTTTCTGTTTAGGACGGTCTGCGCTGCCGCAACATTGACTCCTCAATTGAGTAAGAGTAAGAAATGTTTATTCATACACCATAACACCAAATAGACCATACAATATGAATGGCAACATAGAACGGAAGATTTAAATACTTACACTTAATTAACATAGAAACATAATTGCTTTTCAAGTGTTCAGTGCATGTAAGCCAGCCCTTAGCGGGGAAAGTTAGAACCGCTCCCAGCGACATTTGCCGGCAGTCGCCCCCGCTAATGGCGTGTGAATCCCTCGGGAGGCGCCGCCATCTACTGCTGCATCTTTTACTTCGTTACGACCACGAGGTTGTGAATAAATACATTGCTGCGGAATTTAATCGCTGACTTCGGCCTTTAATACTTTTGCTCCATCGTTGACATATGTTTAACGAATAGGCCGGAAAATGAACCGAATGAAAATGAGACTGTAAACGAAAATTTAATTATGATAGCATGATATCTACACAGCATAATCACTTGACCTGATTTCAAAAAATATATCTATCAAGTTCATTAGCAAACACAGTAGCTGTAGATGTTTTAGTTTGAACTATCGTTACTGTTTATCATCTGCTGATGGTTGCAGTGAACGAACAGTCAGTCGGAATATAAACAATTCTTGGAACCTTGACACGTTGTTTTTCGTTTGTTCTCAATTCAAATCCCAACCACCGACAATATAATGTACCATTGACTTTCTCATCATAAAACTCCAACTCTAGGTAACAAAAAAGGTTTTAAAACTAGTGCCAGTCTTTAAACCATAGTTAGAATACCCCTTTTAACTGTCGCTGAACACGTTTACCGTATATTTTCCTCATAAAACAAAGACGGAAGTATTACGTGAGCAAGAGGTATATACTTGAAACATAATTTCTATAATTAAGCGTGCTATAGTTAGTTGATCTTAGGGATCATTTTCCATCAATTTCTCGCCGAGAAATGTTAATCATTTTACAATTCCATTAAACTTCCTTACAAATCTGTTCACAATAAAACGTTACTAACAATTCTCTTTCTCATTGTTACCAACAAGTTGAAAAGGGAAATACATTTCTTGGAGGGAGCGAGGCACAAAATACAAATAATCGATAGGAACCGGAATCCCGGGGGAATTCGGGAGCAAACAACTCGATCAATTAGTAGCCCTACACAGTCGAACTCAATTAGATGTGTCCCGGCATGAGTACAGGCGTTGTACATTAGCAGAGGCGAATAACAGCTTGCTAATGTTCCAGTAAATAAGCCTACATTTGCCCTCTGATTTTGCTGTTTATTATAAGAAAGATACAATATAACACGAGAAAACACAACGCAACGCAACTCAACGTGACACAACGAACAACGCAACGTAACGTAACGTAACGTAACACAATGCAACACAATACAACAATAGACAACTTAACACCATAAAACATTAGAAAACTGAATATAGTACAACACAACACTACACAGCACATTTCAACACTAGACAACTCAACACAATACTTCTACTTGCCACGATCCTGACAGAACAGGCTTTATCAACGTTTATTTGCATGAACGTTGCATGCACGCAGACCGGTTTTGGGTACCTTTTATCTCGCCGTTTGCTAATCCCCGAAACTTTGGTCTAAGAAAGAAACCAGACTGCTAAAAAGACAAAAAAGACCTCGATTTCAGCTTTGGTCTAGGTTAGGTTAGGTTACGTTATTAAACACTCAAAGCTAGGAAAGTGTTAAAAGTGATTGATATTTATTTAATTCATGATGTTAATCGAGGACTTAAAAGAAGTTATCGTTTTTCGTATATTAACATTGTTTAACAACAGCTCTGTGACATGTTAACCAAATCTAAACGTATGTGCCCGTATGTAAATGGTAAATGTTAAATAAAATAAAGTATAAACGAGTACGTTCAACTTTTAACCTCATTTGGGACCTTTCATTCGTTTTCTTGTAGGTAAGCGAAAATTGTGCCAGAACTAAAACCGCTGATGTTAGAGCTGTGCCACAAAGCTGAAGTTGAACTGGGCAGGCCACGTCAGTCGTATAAGTCTGGACAGATGGGCGAAAATTGTCATAGATTAGGTTCCACTCGACAGATATCGCAGAAGTGATCGGCCAAGAAAGAGTTGGCGGGTGGATCTCTTAATCTTTTTCCGGTATAAAAGTCAGGTCAGAGAGAAGCGGACGGTCATGGAGGCTTTTTCCTATGCGTGAGCCACAAACCTGGCCAATTTTAGAAATTTCTTTTGAAATAAGTCCGCCTTTGCATGAATTTTTTATCACAAACCTGTTATTTAAGTTTTATTTTTAAAAACGTTTTTATTGTGCAATAAAGTTTAACAACCAACTAAAGAAAGAAATTAAATATGGTACCACCTGCTGCAGTTCAAGGCTCGGGTCTGTTCCTGCATTGCAGGAAGTTTAGGCCATACTCCACCACGGTGGCTAAGTCCGGGTTGGTGGAGAATTGACAGTGGCGGGCCGTACCGTCAGAAGTTATGAGATCGCCTATAAGGCCTCTGACATGGCATAACGACTGCCGGCACTAACGAACCTTCCACCCATCTGAGGTCACGTAGCAGTGACCCTTGCTTCGATGATACCTTTCATTTGACAACAAGACCCTACAGTACCTATATCTTAGTTGTTTTCAATATTATTAAGTATTGAGTCTCATTCAATATTATCAAGTTATGCTAAGTGGAATGCTTTGACATTTATTGCCGAGTCGATTTCTATTTGAGTCGGGAAACTTATTCAGACCTAACAACTGAACTGGGGAATGTGTTTAGTTATGTTTCTAGTTGGATTTTATAAAACATAATTACATAACCTCACGCGTGTATCCCAGAAGGGCAGACAGAGACCAGGGCCTGCCACTTGCCACGATTCTAACAGATCACCTTCGCTTCACCAACGTTTCTATCTACCCTTTTCCTCCCTTATTTGGTCGACGTATCTCCGCTTGGGACGTCCCTTACCGACTACGCACATTCGCAATATATCTTCGGTATAAAGGTAAAATTCAGTAACTGCAAATGGGCCTAATCGTAGAAACTGCGTTAGTGTGAATTTGAGATAGTAAATGTAATATTTAGCTCAGAAATAAAAACGCTCACCCATCGTTTTTTTTTTTTGGAGTAAACTAGATAGTGTTATTTTTGGGCAAAAATAATTATTAGTTTATAAATAAAAAAATGGAAAATCAGTTAATGAGTTTTATCTTTATACCGTCAATTCCTTCCTTCATCATTTCTTAACCAACGCAACATTCCTGTCTCAATTCTAATCACCATATTCTCTATCAGTCTACAAAGATCTCTAATCAGACTATTGCGTATCCTGTCATTGAAAGTAACACTACACATACTTCTCTAGGAATTTAGATTTTAGATAGCCAATATACTACTGCAAGCCACAGGTCTTTTCTGAGAGAGACAGAGTACGGGCTTAATTACCACCCACTGTAGATTGGCAATAACAAGCTCAACGGTTTCCTCACGATTTTTCCTTTAAATTAAGAGAGTAAGATCTTCACTATTTTTATTTTTTTTGAGTCACCAACAAAGTAAACATTAACACATCCTTAAAAACCTATTTAGAGGCTAAAAATTTCACCCATGCTGGGATTCAAACCAGCAACCTCTGGCTATCCGTGCCAGAGGTTGCGGGTTCGAATCCCGGCTGGGTGAAATTTTTTGCCTCTAAATAGGTTTTTAAATTTGTCCTTAGCACGGGTTAGTGAATTAAAAATAAAAATAGTATAATTATAACACATCCCATTATTAACATGCACTAAGGATAAATGCTGCCTTAATTAAAGGTGGACACCTTTCTAAAAGAAATTAAAGACGCTTTCGTGAAGCATAATAGTACCTAAGCGTATAGGCTTAGGTGCCGAAACCATTAAAATTAATTGTATAATAGGAAAAAATACCATTGCAGCCATTAAAACTACTATTAAGTGGCTGAAAATATATGGCTAGTCGTTCCTTGTTTATGTTTGTTGGTTTACAACCAATCATTATTTATTTGATTTATGTTAGACCTATGGAGCCGGATAGTTTGGCAAAAATCGTCACTGGTTGAGTGAGTTAACTCAACTCACGTTCACTCGCCTAACGATCTGACCAAATATTTACCTGGATTTAAAGAGTTGGCCAAAAACAAAGAGAAATGAATAATGTAAAGGAGAGCCGCTTGCCCAGTGGGACACAGTCTGGGGATCGAACCAAGGTTTCTCGCTTGCGAGTCTACTGTTCTACCCACTGAGCTACCACCGCTTGTTATAGTTCATATTACTAATAATTAATTAACCCGTCCTTACTAAAGTGCCCTTTTATTGTATTTGTATTTATACTTTATTGTTCACGAAAAACACAAAAAAGAAATATTTTTTAAGAAAATATATGTGGAAAATACAAAGGCGAGCTTATGTCTTCTTATCTTATTGCGTTGGCTAACGAAATTAACAAGAATCGTCCATGCCAAACTTGAATTTGCACTGGTTTAGGGCTGATTAAGATTATTTTAGTTTGCACTCAGTTGGCTATATACCGTGAGGAATGTAGTTACAGAATACCCACTTTGGGATACAGTTGCGAAATGCTAGGTATGGCTTCATTGTTTCATTTGTGTCAAATGCCAAGTCAGGAAATCCGAATCAAAGTGGCGACCTTAATTCTATTGTGCTCCTTGTATCTATGTTTCCAGCTCGATTCTCTGGCGTGGAAATCTTGGGCGCGGGCCATCGTCGTTCGGGGCATTCCGACGCGCGGAGGCGTCCGCGCCCGTGTTTTACACAATGCCGTACAAATGGGCAGCGTTGCGTGCCCACTGTATCAGAAAGCCATACAGGATAGGGCCAAGATCATAAGCGGAGCGGGAAATTAACATAACATAACATTTACTCTTCAGAACCACTCGTAGCCCTGGCTGCCTGAGTGATTTTAAGCGATCACGACGGTTAGGCAACACAGCATGCATGGATGGGCAAACCGTTTATGACTAAGGCTAGTGGCATTTTTTCGAGCGGTTAGGTGCTTCGCAAGGCACGTCAAGCAGTTGGTGCCGGCTGCCGTCGATAGATGGCAGTCGTTAAGCCAAGTCAGAGGGCTTAGGGCGGCTTGATAACTTCTGGCAGTAAGGCTCGCCACCGTCTTACAATCCTCCACTAACCTGGACTTGGCCCCCGTGGTCGAATATGGCATAATCTTCCTGCGATGCAGGAAGATACCCGTTCCCCAGCAGTGAGGACATACAAGGGTCGATAACGATAACAATAACGATAGTTCTTCCTAAGTATCGAGCATGGAAAAATAACGGGCTGCTTTTATATTTCTATACGTTCATCCCAAAGGGTGTTACTGGTATAAAGCACTTTGACAATGAATATTGTTTTTTTTCATACTTTGACCGAATGCATGTATTAGCAAAGGGCAAGATAAAAAGTGGCGTGTACCTACCTACCTACGCCGTTTTTTGGAAATTTTTATCTTTATATGTTTTGCAATGAAACGGATATTTGATGCAACGAAAAGTGAGTATGGGCTTAATTATTAGCACGCAAACCAACCGCGGATGAGCAATTAAAATTTTTGCACATTATGTTTTGTATTTTCAACACGAACTCTCCAACGTTTGCTGGGAGAAATGTCTTACAGAGATAAGCTCGCCTTTGTGCAGCCTTCTCCTCCAAGCCTCCAATATTTTTTCTTCTTCTTCAGGCCGTAATAGGGGGCTGGCCTCTTAAGGCTGGACATAGCCCCTTCCCTAATGAGCGCCATAACGCAAGGTTGTGCCATAATTGGGGAGTAATGCCCATAATCCCCACGCTGGGCATGCGGGTTGGGGATCGCAGTTATCCAATATTTACGGAATAGTTTTTTTTTGGTCACCGCTTCTGCTTATGCCTTGACGAACGTTGTAGTGTGCCGTGGTGGCGCTCCGTTAGCCGATATGAGCGGTAGTTTTAAATTGCAACTGTTGAGTCGTGCAGAATGCACTGTAGTTCGAGTGTATACTGCGGTGAATCACCCGTGAATGCGATACCAGATACTGCTCTGGTGGCGTACATTGCTGTTTATTTGCAGTTTGAGTTTTGATTTTAGTCTCATGAATGTGGCAAGTTAGTGCGAAAATATTAAAGACTATTATGCATTTAACATAATAGTCTTTAATATTTTGTACTGCTGCATCACACACATGCCATACAATGGTTTTCATGGCAATTTTTTTTTGTTGTCTTAAGTCATGCATGCATAACTTTTACGTATTATTTTAAGCTTTTGTTTTGTTTGTTGTTTGTTTGAAAAAGTGTGTGTGTGTCAAAAAATGCAAATAAATAATTATCTTATCTTATACACCTTTTCGCATAAAACCAATAGGAATCCTCCCGTTTAACTAAATATTTCACCCCACGCGAAGATAAAAAGCACACCAAAAATTAAGTCGTAATTGACAAACCAATTCACCATGATAGACAAAAATGTAACCCAAAATAAATGTCATCTGCCACAGATGTTTTATTATAAACAACGACATGTTGTCTTGAACGTTGATTAAACGAAGGTGATTTGTCAGAATCGTGGCAAGTGGCAGTCCCTAGTCTCTGGCTACCCCTTGGGAGTAAAGGGGTTTATATTATTTTGTATTAGTTTATTGTTTCAGTGTTAAGATTTCTATTGAACGTTACCTTAGGGCAAAGTTACAGCTTAAGTCATGGAATATTACTAAGGACCGGAGTTCGCTCAACTTAGTCCATCGATATCAATTTGTTGAATTTGCGGATACTCCAGCAAGAGGAGTGATAGTTTGAATTAGTTAGGTCATGGAAGTATGCATAACCTTACCAATTCAAACTACCACAAGACAACGGTCCAATATTGAATTGAGCAGTGCATAAATTGATTTTACACTTTTTTGTAAATGTTTCTGAAGTATTTTTGGACATTTTTTCCAAAATGATCTAGATTTTGAAATGCAAACCTAGTTTAACTTGTAACTGTATGGAATAAGGCGTTACTTTGCGGAAATCTATAAGAGCATTAAAATGTGAAAATTACTTTGCTAAATTCCGCCAAGCTAACTTGTTACGTTCATTAAATTGCGGTTTCTGTGTTACTTTGAATAAACCCTTCTTGGTTTGATTTGATAATACTCATGATTACGGCAGTTGCGCCATCTAATTGGTTAAAGCTGAACTTTACTTGTTTTTGTTGAAGTTGTATTAACAGTAATAAGACAACCATTGGAGTAAACGTGTTCTTCAGTGGAGACCGCGATTCGGCAAACTTAGTGTAGGTCGCCCTCCGACCAGTTAGGATGACAGTCAGCAAAAAACTGCCGGCAGATGCTGTATGCGCTGAAGACAGGGCACTATGGCGCTCATTAAGGGAGGGCTATGTCCAGCCTCAGTGGACTACATAATAAAGCCTGAAGAAGAAGAATAATTGGCAGGCTTATAATGGCTGGCACTGCAGAGAGAGAGTTTTGAAGAACACCACTTGTCACCCCTGGTGTTATCTAGATCAACTCGAGAATACCAAATTGTATGGTCAACCGAATTACATATTCTTGTAATGCTTCAAATCAGTACTTTGGTAAAAAGTTTACGCTTAATTTTGTAACCTGAATGTTGCCGAATGACTTACAGTGCTATTAAAACTACTTTGTGTCTATTAAAATATAATTCCTTTAAAACACTCCTTAGTTGCCGTTTGAGCAGTCTGTGGTGTATTCCCTTTACAAGACACTATTTAAACAGCATGTGAGAAGTAAAGATGATGATGATGAGAAGTGTTTGCTGAATCGTGTTTGTTTAAATAAATAGGAGTGTTTGTAAAGCGTAGTAGAATTGCAGTAAAGAAATAACAGAGAGGCTTTTCGGCCCCACGTCCAATAGAATTGATTGGTCAATATTTTCAAATCAGCGCTGCCCGGAAATTCACCGAAGCGTCTGTAAAAATGTCCCGTCGGCAACAATCCCAAATCGAATCGCCTCCGGACGGACGTCATATTTTAAATCGCGAATCGCGAGGCGTTTCCGCCCGAGGCGAGGCGTGGAGGCGTAATGGCCGGTGTAAATCTGCCCCAGGCTGATCTGTCGCCGATGGCCTGATCATGCTAACAAAATTAACTTGAGGCCTAATTCTTGGTAGAATGTTTATCCACTAACGTTACTTTCATTTCGATATCAACCCTTGTATGTCCCCACTGATGGGGCACGGGTCTCTGCCTGCATCGCAAGAAGGTTAGGCCATACTCCACCACGGGGGTCAAGTCCGACTTGGTGGAGGAGTGTTGGGCTTTCATTTAAAACATTACTTAATTTTCATTTTGAAAGAACCCTCAAATATTAAAACAAAATTAAATTTCGAAATCCACACTAAACTTTTTTTTATAATTCAAATTTAAATGTACAATTTCACTATTTTTAGAAGTATGAAAAGTAGACTTAAAAACTTGAAGTGTTACGCAGTCTGAAATTCCTTCTGTCGGACATTTTCATTTAAAGAAAGAAAACGTATTTATTTGACAACACAATACTCAAAACAAAACAAAAAGAACATACACAAATCCGTAACAAAAAAAAATTACACGGAAAGCAAAAAAAAAACACAGGTAAAAATAAATCGTGACACACAGTGCACCAAATATCCACAGTAATTATATATTATTTTCAGTAATTGGATATTATTATCCAATAAATACAGGTATTACATTTCTGTACGAATTACTCTAAGGAAATACGAAGACGTTGACTCTCTAGTGTCTTTTCTTCGTTTAAATAATATCACTTTTGTTTCTTTTGCATTCCTCACTGAGCTCAATGAATATAGTAAGTGAAGTTTATTTCTTTTATTGTAAATTTTATGACGTAGCTTATACATCCCACTGTAGCGCACACGCCTTCTATCAGATAGAGAGTATGGGCTTATCCATCGCGGATCGGCAACTTTAAACACTAAGATAAATGATAAGCTCAGACACTTAGGTTTCCTTACAATAATACACAGTATCACTTTTAAAAAAAACCTATTTAGAGGCTAAAAATTCCACCCATGCAGGGATTCGAACCCGCGACCTCTGGCTATCCATGCCAGCGCTCTTTCCAACTGAGCTAATGGGCGTCTCACCGGCATCAGTGAAATTTCGAACCTCTTCACAATATTCTCTGTATTACGTACAGGCAGCGACATCTGAGCATCGCTTTTATCAAAAAATCTTAAAACACGGATATGATACTCGTGAACGAGTGCTGTTCGCGGCTACTCACAGCCGCAGCACTTATATTTTCAACACTTATAATTCCTCTACTCTCACTAGTACAATTAACAGTTCAATTGATTGAACTAGTTTGTTTTTCAATTAAATACAACATACCTAGTATGAAAGCAACTTACCTAATTGCACAACATTACTAACACTTTATAGCCTTTTTCTAAAAAAAGAGGCACTGGCATTTAAAGTAAGTCATGGCAATCATGAAATCATACAACGTAAAGGTGTATTGATGTATTTGGTTTAGAGAGGAAAGATAGTCAGAGTGGAGTTTTTTCCGCTGCCTTTTTCTCCATTAGAATGCGGCTGGAAGGCAACGGCTTCATTTTACATTGTCATTCAGCAATCAAAATATAAATTATTTACACTGAAATAGATTGGTTTCATTGGTAAACGCATTATCCATGAGTACAAAGAATGCCCACCAATTCTGTGATGGCCCAAGTTGGCATAGAAGCAAACAAGTTTTTTCCCAATCGCATTAGCGCAGTCCTACAATCTAATTTCCGGCCCCTCAGTTGTCTAACTCCTCAGCTCGGCATTCGAGTGCCCTGAGAATAGTCCCCTTGGCGTCGCGGAGTCTATTTGAAATGCTAATAGCGACTTTTAAATTCCATCTGAGATTACCGCCTCTCGACTCTCCGAGTTAATACCGACACGCTATAGCGAGAGTACAGAGACAGCTTTTCCCCACATTTTCGAGCAAAAGTGCTTACGGACATAGTAATTTTAGCATCGTTTTAGTTCATCTTATCTTCCATTTGCTCTTTTTCCTATTTTATGTGCCGTCTCCTATCGGCGGTTGGGAACCAATTGGCTGTTGTGCTTTTCGAGGTTGCCAATGCAAACAAGGATCTGGTGTTCTTTTCAATAGGTGCGCAACTCTACCATTCTGCTTAAAAGAAGACAAAAATGAAATAAAAATGTTTTATTCAAAGTAGCAGAGAAACTGCTTCTTAATGAACGTTAAGGTCAAACTAGGTGTCCATTTCAAAATCTAGATCATTCAGAGAGATCAGAGGTATTTGACTACGTCAAGTAACGGAAGCTGTAGGACATATAATGCGTACCAAAAAGAACAGTTTCCTTCAATATATCATGCAAGGCAAGGTTCCAGGAAGATGAGATCTGGGAGGCCAAAGATATCATGTCATAGGAACACAACCTACGACAGTGGCTTCTATTCCTTTAGAAACTCAGTATCAGACGACCTCTGTGAAGCAGCGGTAGCGCATCTGCCTGCCATGTGAGAGGTCCCGGGTTGGATCCCCGGCTGGGGACAAAAAAAAACCCAGGTCTTGGATGTTTACATGTTTGTCATGTCGCTGTTTCTGGTTCCCACGACACAGGGTATCCTAATGTGGGGCCAGAGGCAATGTATTTGCCAGTATGTAAATGTAATGTAAGTAAATATTTTATTCTTCTTTTTAGCGTGTCGATGGTAAGTCATATTGGTGAAAGGATTTGCCATACAGCGTAAGGGTCTCGCTGCTTGTTGTCCAGGGTGTGACAGACGTACGGGCTCAGTCAGTACGTCGATCGAGGAGGCTCCTTTCAGGCTTAAATTTTATTAAGATTTTTTGATTTGTATACTAAGAAAAACGTAATTTCTATGAGGTATATAAAATATTGAATGTTGACTTAAATCCAGATTAAGTCAAGAATTATGAAAGTTTTCAACAACTATTGACAAATGTTTCATACATTATAAAGCTTTGCCAACGTAGAGGGAGTAAAACTATAGAGCAAGCCACAGCGCACACATACAAGTTTTAAATGAAACAAACTTCGTAGCGATCATGGGTGAGAAAGAGATAGAATAAACAGCAAAAGTGTAACTACTTTTTTTGTTTGCCCCCAGTGTCAAGTTGACGTTTCTGGGGGCAAACAAACTACAAGATTTTGAAAATGTTATAATATTTAACGCTACGCTAGCCGTTTCGAAGAGCAACCGTGTATTTGTGAAATGATATATTAAAAGTGACCTAAATAGAGAAAGTATGGTGAATTGTAGTGTACTCGTATGCAGAAATCGTCATGAAAGAGCTTTCTGGGAAGTTTCCTTTCATAGGTAAGTAATGATTGTGTTTCAATTAGTGTTAAGCCCAAAGTTGCCTTATGTTGAGTATTTTATTTAAGTTTCAACTAGTAGCTTTGCAACTAGTCCGTAAGAAAAGCAATTTAATGGAATTTATTTTCCTTACCTAAAAAACCGAAGAGTAAAAAAATGTTGCCATCCGTTTATGTCGAAAATCCCGATCATTACGTGATGACCGTGTAGGCAGACGTTTTGAATAAGCGATCGTACGATGGGTAAATAAAAAGTAGTATTCCTTAAGAAGGCTGCTAAAAAACAGTACGTTTTCAAATCCTTTGTTTTATTACTTTAAAGTAAACAATCGATTTAACATACACACACAATTTTTAGGTTTTTATTTATCCCCGTAAAGGGTTTACTGTAATGTTAATATTATTTAACATTTCTCTTGTTGGAGAAAAATCCATGCAACACCCATAGCGCTCAATATGTTGTTTTGCCAAAAGTATCCCGTTTACAGTTTCATTGCTCAGCCTATTTGGGATCTTTGTTTTAATAAGATTGACTGAACTGAAGCAGCGTTCATAATCTGTGTCACAAATACGAGTAACCGGTAACGTCTAACATTAGTTAGACCTTAAGGGTTGGTACTTAGTAAGTAAAAGAATAAATAGTGACGTGCTATGTTGGTATTAGTACTTTGGTTGAATGAAACCTAAAAAAAGTCGTATGTTTACGTACAATTTCTGCCCCTGGATCGTACATGCAAAATAAATGCAAAAAACATCGTATGAATACGATTTAAATTGTATATCTGGCAACGCTGCGTGATCATTACTTTACTCGAAGTCCCAGACTTCGACTGCTTGTCCTTGTACAGATATTAAGTTTTAAACGTAATCAAAATATATTATGAATCTTTAATACTTAATGTATCGTTATTAAAAATCAATGTACCTAAAACTATAACCCGGGCTTGGCCCCTGTGGTATGGACTAACCTTCCTGCGATGCAGGAAGAGACCCGTGCCCCAGGGATAAGGACATACAAGGGTTGATATCGAAATCTATAATCAAAACAATAGACACAGGAACGTTACGACTACAGCATTGAATTATCAAATATAATATCCTGATGCTTTCTTAGATAGCTGCATCGCCTTCATATGTGGCTTTTTGCCCATATCATTTTTCAGCATTTTTTCCACTCGGCAGAAAATGTGTCAGCTCGAATTTATCGCAAGAACCCTTTCGGTCAAGTCTTTTTGTGCATTCTGCCGCAAGCAATGTGCCCTTGAATTCAGTATAGAATTCAAATTTGAATTTGTATCAATGAATCTCGTATAATACCGTCTAGCCGCGATTGTTTATTAGGTAAAACGTAATTACCTTATTTACCTAATAAATAATCGACCCGTTTGAGATACAACTATGTATGAGTATCGCGCATAATACGGAATACTAAAGTTATTACTTATTATATTTTAATGTATTATAATATTTATTAATATTAGCAATGTTTCTATTTCAGATTTCTTCAAAATAGTCCTGTTCTGGAAAAATGGGTGCTAGCATTTAGAAGAGAGAACTGGTCACCTACATCAAATGCTCGAATATGCTCTCTACATTTGGACAAAAAGTACATTTTGGTGGTCTGAGGTAGTCTTCGAAAGAATTTTTATATGGTGAATTTTTATATGAAAAAAAAAACGTATTAATAAAACAGTTTATGATTGTATTCCATTGGTGGTTCTAGATAGCGTCCTTAAGCGCCTTAAATTGTAAAATTTAAACGTGTAAAATAAAACGTCTTTTTAATTATACAAAAAGACAATTGTTTATAAAACGTTTGCTACGTTTTACAAACAATTGTCAGACATGTATGATTAATAAAATTCAAAACTAAATCTGCATTTTTATTCATGGACTATGAACGACTGAAATACTTTACCCCACATTATGGCAATTCACTTTTATTGTGGCAACATTCACGCACACAAACAAATAATATTCACCGACGTAAAATCGGTTACACTGTGCCTTGATCTATAGTTCTACTCTATCTACGTTTGCCAACATCACATGACGTCGTAGCTTATACGTCAACTTATACGTCATTGTCATTGCGCTGCTTATCCTAAATCCACAGGTTTTCTGCCTTAGTGATAAGGTCGTTGTAACATTTTTTTTTTTAATAAATTATCTTTTTTTCAAAGTTTTTTTGTCATGAAAAAGCGTATTAGTTGTAGAGAATGACAGTCAACCGTAATAATTTATCTTTTAACAGTGCCTCTCCAGTAAGATTAAAACATTTTGTTTCTGCAAGTTATCCATTATCGACGTAAATTGCACGAGTGAGTAATTTTACATTCGCTAAATTGTAAAGTCTAGGTTATTGGGCCTACATGTACTTTTATTTTATAATTAACTGACTTCCGTGCTGCCTGTAGCTTCAGTAAAAAGTAGGTAAATTGTGATGTCAATCTCTCCCGACAATGAACCAAGTTCGGTTCTGAATGGTAATGATACAACTTCCATAATGTAGAACTGTCAATGCCACTTAGTGACCTCTTCTTTGTTTTCTCTTTTTTTTCGCTGCTTTGTAAACAAATGACAATTATAAAAACCTATTTAGAGGCTAAAAATTCCACCCGTGCCGGGATTCGAACCCGCGACCTCTGGCTATCCGTGCCAGCGCTCTTTCCCTCCCGAATCCTGGCATGGGTGGATTTTTTAGCCTCTAAATAGATTATACTATTTAACCTATAGCACGGATAGCCAGAGGTTGCGGGTTCGAATCCCAGCATGGGTGAAATTTTTAACCTCTAAATAGGTTTTTAAATTTGTCCTTAGCACGGGTTAGTGCATTAAAAGTAAAAATAGTATAATCATGTGGGTACAGTGATATCGTTCCGATGCAAAACCTAACTGCAAAGTAGGTAGTCGGGGCTGCAAGTGATGCAATTTGCTTAAGCCAGATGTCGCTGCCTGTACGTAATAGTGTAAAGAGGTTCGAAATTTCACTGATGCCGGTTAGTCGCCCTTTGGCTCAATTGGAAGAGCGCTAGCACGGATAGCCAGAGCTTGCGGGTTCGAATCCCGGCATGGCTGAAATTTTTAGCCTCTAAATAGATTTTTAAAATTGTCCTTGGCACGGATTAGTGCATTAAAAATAAAAATAGTCTAAAGAAATGACAGTTTCCGAATGAATCACCGGGCGCGATATGACGATTTTCTCCTTTGGTTGGTTGTGTTATGAACTCATGATTTTGCATGATATATCTAATTTTATACGTTAGTATTGTCGAACAAAGTAGGTAAATTCATAATGATAGTTGCATCAGCCACCATGTCATTGAAGAATTTTTGATTGTGGGTATGTACACATTAAATTGACAAGCAAAAACATACTAAAAATATTGGAGGGTAGTTTTAAAAAAGACAAGGGAAATCGAGTGGGGTTTGAAAGTGGCTTCACGTCGCACGCTAGCGGCGGGGAGCCAACTAAACTTCATATTAGTTGCCTGGAAGAAATTAATTTTGGTAATTAGGCCGCCAATGGCACAGTACTTGCACAAGATAGGTATTTTATTTTCACCATTACTAGGTATTTTATTTTCTTGTGTGTTAATAAAGGTTCTAATGTAATCTAATCTAAAGATTTGGATTTTATAGCGGATATTTTATTATTTTGTCATTCACAACTTGTCTATAGAGCCAGCTAGATGCATGCTATGGGCCAGTTTGTAAATAGAGAATCTCACTAAGTAAAAACTTAAGCTGTGTGGTGTCGGCTCAAAGATTAGCACCAACCCAAATTTTTCCTGCGGGTGTCGTAATAGGCGACTAAGGGACACAAACCGGAGGGTGGGCAGCAGCGTCCTCTGCAGTACAATTCCACCAATCTGCGATCCCTAATCCGCATGTCCAGCGTGGGGATTATGGGCATTACCCCCCAATAATGGTATTAAAAAGGGCGCTATGGCTATCATTAGGGGAGGGCTATGTCCAGCAGTGGACTACATATCGTAATATAGCCTGAAGAAGAAGAAGAAGAAATACTTAAGTATCGTGGTGTCACGCTCTTTTCTGGGAAATTCGAACTTAACATGACATTTACAAATAAGCACATACATTGCTTCTGGCCCCACACTAGGATACCCTGTGCCGTGGGCACCAGAAACCGGGACGTCATAAACATGTAAACATCCAAGACCTAAGAGTTTTTTTTTCGTGACCCAGCTGGGGTTCGAACTCGAAGCACTATAGTTACAGTGCTACACAAGAAATAAGTCTCGCGGATGTACCTGCGCAGATGACCAAATTTTGGATGTGCGGCAAGTTGATCGACCAATCAGATAGTTTCATTTTATGGCAGGCCGCGCGCCTTTGTTGCTATTGGTTGATTCAACGTCATCGATGCAGGTGACTATTAGTTTGGCAATATTAGCGTGAGCGAAATAGGTAGCGCCACTGCGGCAATTAATTCTGCACCCTAACCGTATCGGTTAAAGATCATTTTGAATGTATTTATAGCTTCGGGTAGTTTCGTTACACTTCTTCCTAGTCAGCGCGAACGTAGATTCCCGAAGGGACTTTTATGATGTGTGTAACTACTGTAACTATTTACTTAGCAAAATTCTCAATTCAGAAACTGGCCCTAAATCTCTCCTTTCCGTGATTAAGCTCTGCGGATGAACGCAAAAAACCTCGTCGGATTCCTTTGATAAATTTAGAAGTGATTGAATCTAGAATAGGATTTTTATCAGCATTTTCAGAGCTTACAAGTCTCAGTCGCATCGGGTCGCATTTTTGTTGGTGTATGATTTTTGGTATAATTATCATTTCTTCCTAAACGAAACTAAATTGAGGGGATGGATTTAGTAAATTATTTCGTGATTTATAATATTTTATAATGTTCAGAGAAATATTCAGACAGAGCGCGGAAGTGATGGGTTCTTGCAGATAAAGGGTTTTTGCGATTATAATTATTATTAAGTAACGAGTTTATATGACTTTCTTACCCTGTGATTATTTTAAAAAGGGTTGATATCGAATTGCATTTATAATTTATTATAGAATTAAGTAATTATGCAAGAAACAAGCCGCCCATAAGGCCCCCGACATGGTTTAACGACTGATATTACATGGTAGCCAGCAACAACGGCTTAACGTGTCTTACACGGGCGTCACGGGACGGTCACCCATCCTGCACCTGACCGCGCCTGTTGTTGCTTAACTCATGTGATTGATTCAAATCACTTGGTTCGACTGGGCCCCGAGCGCTTCACTAGGCCACGAGCGCTTTAAACGCAATTAGTGAGAGTAAATCACCTTTGTAAATTAGGCGTTACCTCATAACGCCTAATTTGCTCTGCTAAACATGGATAATTACCCTTAAACACGACTCGTCAAAGGAAGATAGTTTGAATAGTCTCAGGCCTTTGTGCTTTCCTAAGCCGTGTCTCATACAGTGTGATAATACGGTTCAGAAGATTATACGATTATGGAATTACTAATATAAACATAAGTGGGAAGCAACCGTAAAAGTGCCCCATACTGAATATTGTAAAAGAAATTTAATTTATGAAGAAGTTTAAATTTGTAATAATTTACCAGCTAAAGAAAATGATAGAGAAAATAAATACAATTTATTTTAAAAATAAACAGAAACTATGTATCTTAAATTAGTAAGTTTAGTCTTACTTTAATACATACCATATAACTTTGACCTAATTTTAAGTATATTTTCTCGATAATTAACAGAACTGCAAGTTTTTTTATAACATTATTAATATTATAAAGGCGAAAAATTGGGAGCCTGAGGTGGTATGTTCGTGTTTTGCTTCTGCTTGAAAAAATGGGAGGGAGGGCGATGGATTAACTAACCGCATGGTGCTTGTGGGATTTTTGGCGGAATTTAGCAAAGTAATTTTCACTTTTTAATGCTAAGTAATGTTCCTTTTCGCTATAGCATTTTACATGGCAGTATTAAAACATTCTCCTTTGAATAAAACTAACGAGACATTTGGGTACATGGGGGCAGCCGCGGGACAGACCTACGCATTGTCAAATTTAACCAATTTCCTTTGAGCCTTCAATTAAGGCCGATGGGCCGAAATGCAAACTTTTGCTTTGAATTAACGAAAGTTCATTAATAAATAAAATGTTTTTGAAACTTGGAGCGTTTGTTACAAGCGAGTTAATCTTAGGAAGGGGACGAATTCAGGGTTCTACTGCCGAGAAAACGCAATTTGAAGAAACAGCTTGTTAGTATTGAAGAACATTTAAATATCTGGCTATAAATTCTTTTTTAAAAACCTATTCAGAGGCCAAAAATTCCACCCATGCCGGGATTTGAACCGGTGACCTCTGGCTGTCCGTGCCAGTGCTCTTTTCAACTGAGCTAATGGGCGACTCGCCGGCATCAGTGAAATTTCGAACCTCTTTACAATATTCTCTGTATTACGTACAGTTAATTTATATTCTTTACATATTATTTTTTTATTTTCTGTTTATTTTATTTATTGACTTTTACATGTATTTCAAATGAAATGAAATGGTTTTATTCAAAGTAGCGCAGATACTGCGGATTAATGAACGTTACAAATCAAACTAGGTGTCCATTTTAAAATCTGAATCATTTTGGAGAAAAAACTCCAAACTTAGTCTTTTCAAATTCCTTAATTAACAGAATTTACACAGATTCTACAAAACTCGTGGATTTTACATGCTTGAAATCCAGACGTCATTGTCATCTAAATAATCCTTAATATTATAGTAGCTCTTTTGGCACATACGATATACGTGTACAAAATAAACTACATTTAGTCTATGTAGTTTATTTTGTACACATATAGACCCGTCTTTTACCCCTGCTTCGTCTCTCCAAAGTTTGGTGGAAGAAATGCCAGTCAGTATATCTATAAAAACATTATGTACGTCAGGAAAAATATCATTAACTTTAAAACTTTAGGTAGCCAATATAATGTAAATACTAGAAATAAACATAAACTTTCGTTCCCTCTATTTAATGCAAAAGCAAAGTTAATACATCCTTCATGGGGCATTGTATATGATTCTACAATAAATAATAACTAATGAATAATGAACAGTGAATGGTGAACGGTGAACGGTGAACGGTGAACGGTGAACGGTTAACGGTGAACGGTGAACGGTGAACGGTGAACGGTGAACGGTGAACGGTGAACGGTGAACGGTGAACGGTGAACGGTGAATGATGAATAATAAATAATAATATAAGTAGGTCCTTGAGAAGTATGTGTAGTGTATATTTGAATGACAGGATACGCAATAGTCTGATTAGAGAACGTTGTGGACTGAAAGAGGATGTAGTGACTAGAATTGAGAAAGGAATGTTGCGTTGGTTTGGACATGTGGAGAGGATGAAGGAAGAAATATTGACGAAACAAATATATATTCCGAATGTGCGTGGAAGGGCTGGTAAGGGACGTCTCAGACGGACTTACATCGACCAAATAGGGGATGTATTAGCAAAGGGAAAGATAAAAAGTACCCGGAACCGGCGTGCGTGCATGCAACGACTTATAAACGTTGATGAAGCGAAAGTGATCTGTCAGGATCGTGGCAAGTGGCAATCCCTGGTCTCTGCCTACCCCTGTGGTATACAGGCGTGAGGTTATGTATGTATGTATGTATGTATGTATGTATGTATGTATGTATGTATGTATGTATGTATGTATGTATGTATGTATGTATGTATGTATGTATGTATGTATGTATGTATGTATGTATGTATGTATGTATGTATGTATGTATGTATGTATGTATGTATGTATGTATGTATGTATGTATGTATGTATGTATGTATGTATGTATGTATGTATGTATGTATGTATGTATGTATGTATGTATGTATGTATGTATGTATGTATGTATGTATGTATGTATGTCTATAATAAAATCCGTGAAGATATAAAAGCTTGCCTGAAACGCGGTTCAAAAAAATGTGTTAAGTACACTTTGTGCCAAAAGGTCTAATATAAGCGGTTATTTAGATGACAATGATGTCTAGATTTAAGGACAAAAATATCGGACGATATCAAAAGAAAAATGGTAGGAATCACTGTCCATTCATTTTCCACGAAAACGTTGATCTTAGAACGGTTACCCATGTTTCCTTTTCGTTATTCGTTATCAACCCTTGTATGTCCCCACTGCTGGGGCACGGGTCTCTTCCTATATCGCAGGAAACTTAGGCCATACTCCACGGGCCAAGTCTGGGTTGGTGGAGGATTGTAAGACAGTGGCGGGCCTTACTGTCAGAAGTTATCAAGCCGCCCATAAGGCCTCTGACATGGCTAAACGACTGCTATTATATGGCAGCCGGCACCATCGACTTAACATGCCTTGCGAAGCATGGAAGCGCTCGGAAAAATGCCACTAGCGGTAGTCACGGGACGGCCACCCATTCTGTACCTGACCGCGCCTGTTGTTGCTTAACTCAAGTGATTGATTCCAATCACTCGGTTCGCCTAGGCCACGAGCGCTTCACGAGTGTTGCATGTAAGTAGTTTTAAATATGCGCAACATGTAACCTGTAACCTTTGACTTTTATTAAGGCAATTTAGGACGATCGCGGTGCTTCCGTCCGCTATTCACATTGCGTGGGTTTCAGGAAAGCCCCAAGTTTATCCCGCACTGATTGAAGCTAAGGAACCCACTTTCCCAGAGACGTGCCTGCTTAGGACCTAGTAGCTGATTTAATTAAGGCGCCTGTTATGTCTAAAATTCTGTCTTGCTCGCACATTGTAACATTTTTAATAATTTTAAATAAAATTTCTATACTTTTGATGAATATAATTATGCCATGGCTTTGCTATATCAATTAAGTTAACGGACTTATTTAATCCAATTTCTTTATTTGTATACCTACACTTTTACTTAGTTTTCGATAGAAATACAGCGGCTTCTTAAATTCTGGATTTCAGGTGCCAATTTTGTTAATACTATATAAATGAATAGGTAAAGTATTGTGGAAATAAAGAACACAATATACATGAAAAGATTTACAAAAATATATTTCAAATTTATAACTATACTCAATCAACCACTCAATCACTGCTTGAAGGTCTTTCCCGAGGCAGACAACTTCTTTCTGTATGCCCCCACTGCTCGGGCACGGATCTCTTTCTGCATCGCAGGAAGGTTAGGCTATACTTCAAACACGGGGAGCTTGTCCGGATTGGTGGAGGATTGTAAGACAGTGGCGGGCCTTACTATAAGAAGTAATCAAGCCGCCCATAAGGCTCTTGACATGGCTTAACGACTGCCATTACATGACAGCCGGCACCCATGGCTTAACGTGCCTTGCGAATCACAGAAGCGCTAGGAAAAATGCCACTAGCGTTAGTCATAGACCGTCACTGAACATCATCTATGCACTGAACGCGCCCTATGTTGCTTAACCTTCGTGATCTTTTAAGATCACTCAAGCAGTCGAGACTACGAGCGATTCTGCCTGGTAAGGAGTTAAATTAATAAGTAGACTACATTTTATGGAATCTGCAGAGCGTTTTTAAAGTCTTTAACATTTTACAATTATAGTGTTCGTGTTTTATGACCAAATTCGTTCTATGATCATAAATAATGGAAAAAAATTGCCACTAGCGGTAGTCACGGGATGGTCACATATAAAGCAACTGACCGCGCCTGTTGTTATTTAACCCTAGTGAATGATTCCAATCACTCGGTTCCTCTAGACCATGAGGGTTTTGAGCGCAACCCATGATACAATAATTAAAAATGTTACAACGTACGAGTGGGATTTACACCGGCACCAGCTTTAAAGCGTCGACTCAAGCCAGGTTTCTCCACTATTATAGATGCTTTGTGAGGAAACCCTCCACCCATCGCGGCGTGATTTGTCCCGATTGTTCAACGCCTCAAACACAAGGACAAACATGGCACCAAGTTTGATTAACAATGCTAGACGGATGAGGCAGCAAATTGTTTGGAACGACGGAAGTTTTGCGGGTTCATTCGTGTTCAGTCGTTTGGATTAAAGCGGATAATACCGGTAATCATATTTAAACTTTTATCATCAACGCATTATGTCCTCACCGCGGGGCACGAGTCACCATCCTGCGAAAGGTATAGGCCATACTCTACCATGGGGCCCAAGTCCGATTAGTGGAGGCTTGCAAGACTAGTCCCTGGTGTACTGACAGAAGTTTTCGAGCCACCCTAAGGCCTCTGACTTGGCTTAACGGCTGCCATCTATCGACGGCAGCCGGCACCAACTACTTAACGTGCCTTACGAAGCACGGAACCGCGCGGAAAAATGCCACTAGCCTTAGTCCTAGACCGCCACCCATCCATGCACTGAACGCGCCCTATGTTGCTTAACCTTCGTGACATTTTAAGATCACTCAAGCAGCCGAGACTACGAACGATTCTGCCTGGTTAATAGTTAAATTAATATTTAGACTACATTTTATGGAATCTACAGAGCGTTTTTAAAGTCTCTAACATTTTACAATTATAGTGTTCGTGTTTTATAACCACATTCGTTCTATGATCATAAATAATGCCTTAAAAACCTCGTTGGTTCAACAGTATTACGTCTTTTTGAGATCTTGGGTTCGATTTCTAGTTGAGGCCGCCGTAAATTTGTATAGGTGGCCTCAGTTTATGTGTATTTCCATGTTTGTGATGACCTTGCCTGGTTACCATAGCACAGGTATCTTAGTTTGGGATAACAAATGATTGTATGGTGTGAAAGTTATTCTATTTAATACATAATAGGGCAAGTATTTGAAGCCATATTTGTACGGTTAAGCAATCGCACACTGTGCGTTTTAATTTAATACCGTAGCTAAACTCACTCACGTCACAATGCAGTCGTGTGTCAATCAATAATATAGGGTCAAAATTATGGAAATGATCTTTTCATCAACAAGTTATAATAACAATTAAGCAAGATATGCGTATCTTACAAGAGACAGTACAGATTTATGGTCCATCGGGAATTTAAAACTACAAAGCAACTTACCAAAATGTCAACATTAATAAGACTAATACTAAAATCGTAGACATAAACTTGTAAGCATGGATCTTCAGTATACTCTTGTTTGGAGCCGAGACATGGACGTCGTACGCAAAGCAGGAACGTCGGCTAAACACTCTTCAAATGCGCTGTCTTTGCACCATACTAGGCATCACATGGGAGGATAGGGTCACAAACGTGAGAATCCCAGAGCTATCACAGCTGCCCAGTCTTATACCCTTTCGCGAATGGATTCTACTCGTCTGCCGAGAGCTGTCATGCTTGGTGAAGTAGCCCACGCCAAGAGACGCGTCGGAAGAACGCTATACTACGCTTCAAGGACTGCATCGAGTATGACATGGCGGCTCTCGGAATCAATCATCAGACCTTTTTTTTACCCAAGAGGAACCCTGGTACGCGTACCACTAGCTCGGGGGAGCTCGGTGGTAATGTCAGACTCCCCGCCCTGAAAAGGGCGGTATGCAGACTAAAACTCCGGGGGTGTTCGTCTGCACTCGCAAGGGACGGGGCCACGGGAACGCTTGCGTACACTACCGTGACCCCGATCGATCATCAGACCTGTGAAAAACTAGCTGTGGATCGTGACGCCTAGAGAGAGGAAGTGCTTGAGGGCCGCAAGACCTGCGATGACGTATGGTGCTTGGGACTGGCGGACAAGAGAGCCAGGAGGCACCGAATTTATGCCTACCCGACTCCGGGCTCTTCTTTTATCTGTCCTACATGCAGTAGGGCCTGCCGCTCTCAAATCGGACTTTTTAGTCACTCAAAAAAGTGTCAAAATCTTAGGCACTGTTTAAATCATCCGTAACGGGCGCTTGTAAATGACAAACTCAACTTGACGCGATCTTTGTAGTGATCGTTTCGTTATGGTAACTGTGCACTTTGAAAATAACCCTATTTAAACGGCACAAAAATTTTCCTCAATAGGCTGAACATAATTAAGTTGACTCTTATCGAGATTCGATGGCGGAAGCGTTTGTTCGTCCAAACGGGGGCAGATTACAGGGTGCGCGGGCGAGCTAATTCACTTTGTTTAACTAAATGGCATTAGCTGCCGATACCGGTGAGCGGAGGGTTGATCCCCAGTTTCTCGTAAGTTAGCCATCTTTTTCCTACTTTCTTAGGAATAGTGGCTAAAGTTTTAGCATTGCACGTTCTTGATTATAGATCGATAAAAAATACTTTACTGCACAACAAGAAAAGGTGAACTACAATTATATATTTTTGATGACTGTTCCCATGCGATCTTATTTTTTATTACTGCTGCATGACTGCACGATGCTTATACATACTCGTACTTAAGGAGCTTCTAAACGGGCCATATTTTCACTGCAATATGTGATATCTATTGGTGTCCCTCTCCTACTCACATATTAGAGAAAGACACCAATGGTTGTCGGCGACGTATTGCAGTGAAAATATGGCCCGTTTAGAAGCCCCTTTAGTTAAACATAACTTAAACGGGTCTAATCACGATTATTTATTTGTATCGTGTAGCTTCTTAGGCTGATACTCGTACCAACTAAATTGTTAATATTATTCGAGTAGAGGTGGTCATATTGGAGTTCTTTCTCGTTGCGTTTTTCCACTACAAACTCGACCCAAGTATATCGGGTAATATTGTACATTAAAATTCAACAAATAATAGACAATATAATTCTTAATGACCCGCGATGCTCATACATAGAAAAACGGATGCTGTATTGTGCTCGCTACATCAGTCTACCTGTGAACTGACCTGACGTAATTATGAACCCTTGTATGTCCCCACTGTTGGGGCACGGGTCTCTTCCTGCGTCGCAGGAGGGTTTGGCCATACTCCACCACGGGGGCCAAGTTCGGGTTGGTATCAAGCCGCCCATAAGACTTCTGACATGGCTCAACGACTGCCATTACATGACAGCCGGCACCAACGGCTTAACGTGCGAAGCACGAAAGCGCTCGCAAATAAAGCCACTAGCGGTATTCGTGACTACCGCTAGTAGCTTTTTTCCGTCCCGTGACCACCCATTCAGCACCTGACCGCGTCTGTTGTTGCTCAACCCTGGTGATTGATTCCAATCACTTGGTTTTATTAGGCAATTATGAACCGCTCGCGCTCTAAATATTTCTTTAAACTACACTATTTGTTTGCTTTCGAATTTCTAATTATCAGTTTACAAACTATTGATGTTGTCCACTGCTTTTTTCCGTATTTCCGACATTAAAGGGAGTATTTTAAGATCATTTTATTGCTCGTCTATGACGGACGGACAAAGCGTTCAAGTCGAAATTAATATCGAACTTCAACTTATTAAACTTCGTCATTCGACACCGAATCCCACGCAAAAGAAGTTTTACAAGAAATGAAAGTGAGAGCGTTGTTCAGGTTTCAGGAGAAAATATTATGTTTGTTAGCTCAAAGTTAGTAAGCTAAATACAAGACATAACAAGTATTACTTAGTTACAATGTTGGTACGTATCTCTACAAATAATAAAAAATAAGAGCGTTGGCAGCAAATAGGTAAAACGCTGGGCCCGTGTTCGAGAAGTTGCGGGTTCAATCCCAACTGGTATTAATGACTTCGTATTCTAAGTTCTTTTTAACATTTGTGAATTTGCTGAACCAATCCCTAACTATAAAGCAAAACATTTAAAAAACCTATTTAGAGGCTAAAAATTCCACCCATGCCGGGACACGAAATAGGTTTTTAAAATTGTCCTTAGCACGGTTTAGTGCATTAAAAATTATATAAGCAGAACATTGTTAAGGAACGCCTCACTTGAAACGTTACCATATCTTGAGATCGCCCATCCGCGGCGGACACGATATCAGCCCTTACATGTCCCCACAACTGAGGCACACGTCTCTCCTGCATCGCGGGAAGCTTAGGCCAACCACGGAGGCCAAGTCCGGCTTGTCGGATTGTAAGTCAGTGGCGGGCCTTACTGTAAGAAGTTATCAAGCTGTCCACAAGGCCTCTGACATGGCAGCAGGCACCAACGGGTTAACATGCCGAAGCACGGAAGTGCTCGGAAAAAAAATTGCCACCATCGGTACTCACGGGATGGTCACCCATCCAGCACCTGACCGCACCTGTTGTTGCTTAACTCCAGTGATTGATGCCAATCACTCGGTTCGACCGGGCCTCGAGCGCTTCACTAGCGCCCGTGTAGTAGGTATGTAAGAAAGTTATTGCAGTTCAGTTAAGTTGTAGGTATAGCTATATTTTATTCGATATTTCTCCCTAGTCTTTATCCCCGTGATTTAACTTTATCCATCGGGGGCGGAGGTTTTTTCGCAAAGCCCCAACTTCATCTCGATAAACGATATTTTAAACACAAACTCCGTGCCCAAGGGTGGGACCGGATGCATTGGATGAACGCGGAACAGAAGACGGTTCGGCTCTTACATTGGTAGTTTTTTATTCGTAATTTTACTTTTTATTTTATTTTCCTCTTACAACTAACATTACAGGGAGCCCAATTCGTTAGTGAAGATAACATTACCAATATTTAACCACCTTTTTAGAACATTACAGGGAGCCCAATTCGTTAGTGAAGATAATATTACCAATATTTAACCACCTTTTTAGAATAAATACACTACAAATAAAAATAACAATCAGTAACACTAGTAGAAGTCGCTTTTTTCAATACTTATTATCTAAAATGTGCTACATAGTGTTATCACAGAAAAACATTGCAGCCCCTGTGAACTCGCTCAGCGTGCAGGAAAATACGTCCACTAAATCATTACAACACAAACTTATTATACAACAGTAGTTAGGTACGTTTAAAAACATTATACTTATACTTTTTTATTTTTAATGCACTAACCCGTGCTAAGGACAACTTTTAAAACCTATTTAGAGGCTAAAAATTCTAGCCATGCCAGGACTCGAACCCGCGACCTCTAACGCTAACCGTGCCAGCGCTCTCCCAACGGAGCTAATGGGCAAGTACCGGCATCAGTGAAATTTCGAACCTCTTTACAATACTCTCTGTATTACTTACAGGCAGCGACGTCTTGCTAAAGTAATTTGCATCACTTGCAGCCCCGAGTAGCTACTTTGCAGTTAGGTTTTACATCGGAATGATATCGCTGTACCCACATGATTATATTCTTTTTGTTGCACTAACCCGTGCTAAGAATAATCTTAAAAACATATTTAGAGGCTAAATATTTCACCCATGCCATAGTATTATATATATTTGTTTCGTCAATATTTCTTTCTTCATCTTCTCCACCAAACCGCAAAAAGCCACATTTCACTCTCAATTCTAGTCGCTAGATCCTCCAACAAATCTGTGCACCCCGCCGCACTTTGTGTCAAAGTTGGCATCTTTAGGACTGGTAACTTTTGAAAAGTGACAATGGCACTTCCGATTTCAAAGGTATAATATTGACTACTTTTAATATAGTGACATTGAACATTGACCGATAAATGTATCAGAAATATCAATATAAACCAGTGCCAGAATTGTAGTAGGCAAGTAGGTTTATTATTTTTTATTTATTTATTTTTACATTTGGAGATCTTACAGCTTGTAGTTAAAAATACAGAAAGTAAAATACTACACAAAAGCCATGGGTTAGTCTCGCAGTTAGCACTAAATTTAAAGGAAAGGGGTTCTAATTTTGTGATAAAGTTCATTGTTATACTTCAATGTTAAAAATATTTATAATTTTGATTGATACGGAGCTAGATGACGATGATACTATCCGATTAAGAAAAATCTTTAATTATTTGAAGAGGTTAATACACAGAGTTGTACACAGCTTCGACAAAGTTGTCCAGAAATAGCTTGATTCACTCGTTCTGTTTCGTAAAAAATAAGTCTACGTTATTGCTTATTGAATTAAATAATTAACATGCTCGGATAAGAAAGGAATTTTGTCTATAGTTAGTCCTCGCACGGGAAATATACCATCTTAATGATCTACGTGCATCAGAGGAGTAGGTGACTACCAATAAGTAGTAGTTATGTTTAGTCAGCACTTAACGTAGAATAAAAGCAAATGCACGATGTTATTAGCAACACTTCTCACTTGCACTTATACAATATAAGATCATGCTCCAAGAACATGTGTTCCAATTGACACGACCTACGACTTACACCAAACACAAGGGCCCCTGGGAGGCTCACAGAATGATCAAAATGTAACTCATCATCAACCCATTATTTCCCCACCGAGGGGCACGGGTCTCTTCCCTGAGGAAGGTATAGGCCATACTCCACCATGGGGGCCAAGTCCGGATTGGTGGAGGATTGCAAGACTAATGGCTTGTCTTACTGTCAGAAGTTTTCAAGCCGCCCTAAGGCCTCTGACTTGGCTTAACGACTACCATCTATCGACGGCAGCCAGCATCAACTGCTTAACGTGCCTTGCAAAGTTTAGTACCACTCGAAAAAATGCCGCTATCTTTAGTCATAAACGGTCACCCATCCAAGCACTGAACGCACCCTATGTTGCTTAACCTTCGTGATCGTTTAAAATCACTTAAGCAGCCGGGGCTGCGAGCGATTCAAAAAAACTGTTTTCATTAAATTGGTCGGAATCATTACATATGGTTCTTCTATAAGATATTCTGTGCCTGAAGGAAATCCAAACCGCACGCTCTTTAAATAAGGTCATTTTATCCTTATTCTATTAAAACAACAAAAAAACTCGGGCCTTTCCTGTTATCTGTAAAAGATAAGATGGGAGAGCTCCAGAGAAATTATTTGCATTTTGATGGTTTTGTAAAATATTGGTCTTACGTCCGAAATTAGAAGGAATTTATGTGAGTGGCATTTGTTATGACACTCAGGAGTACTTTTGGTTTGGTACCCTTCCCTTGGAGAAGTTCGGAAGAGGTTAATTGACTTGGTGAAGGTGTAATCCTTTTTCAATTAGGAATTAAAGAAAAAAAATACCTTTTTGGGGCCGCCAATATTGATTTCTAATTTGATCGAAACCTATAGCATGATGGCACTGTGAATTCAAGTCATGTGTTTCAGTAATAATAGTAATAGGGGTTAAAGTATGAAATTGCCGTTTTATTGCAATAGGTTCTTTGAATTGACATAGAATCTTCATGGTTTGAGATTTTCGAATGAAACTTTTTTCAAATGGTTTCTGTGATGTTCTTTTTTTAAAAAATGTGAAACTTTTGAATATCGACTTTCAATTGTTTTTGTTATTCAATTTAGACAAGAAAGATGGATACTGCGAAAATTCGAGTGATTTTTGAATACGAGTTCCGACGCGAAACTAACGCGGCAGAAACAGCCCGCAATATCAATGCTGCGTTTGGAGAGGGGTCTACTAATGAACGCACCGTGCGATTTTGGTTTAAACGGTTTCATGATGGAAATTTCGACTTAAAGAACGAGCCAAAAGGAAGACCGCCCAAACAAGTGAATAACGATGAATTAAGAGAGATAGTGGAAGCAGATCCTAGTCAAACTACCCAGGAATTAGCGGCATGGTTTAACGTTACCTTACCCACAATATTGACTCACTTACTGACGTAAGTGAGTCAATAAAATAAAAAAATACGAAAAATGGGTGCCTCATGTTTCGACTGATCTGCAGAAAGAAACGCGTATCCATCTTTCTTGTCTAAATTGAATAACAAAAACAATAAACAATTGAAAGTCGATATTCAAATGTTTCACATTTTTTAAAAAAAGAACATCATAGAAACCATTTGAAAAAAAATTCATTCGAAAACCTCAAACCATGAAGCTTCTATGTAAATTCAAAGAACCTATTGCAATAAAACGGCATTTTCATACTTTAACCCCTAATATTTCTTCAGTAGTAATATGTAATGACTTTATTTATTAATTTCTTTAATATTGTCTTCCACTCAACACAGTCACTTGTCTCAAAGTGGGATACCTTGTCCCATGATACCCAGACAAGGACTTCACATGGAAATTAACTTATTTTAAATTAACTCGCTCGCGTCGGCCGTTGGTGCCGGTTGTCATGTAAAGGCTTTCGTTAAGCCATTTCAAAGGCCTTATAGGTGACTTGGATAACTTCTGACGGTAAGGCCGTCCACTGTCTCGCAATCCTCTACCAACCCGGACCTGGCCGCCGTGGTGGAGTATGGTCTAACCTTCCTGCGATGCAGGAAGAGACCCGTGCCCCAGCTGTGGGGACATACAAGGGTTGATAACGTAACGTCAGTTGATAAAAAAAAAATTGAGAATGGAGAACCAGCGTCTAAGTTAGATTTCTCACCGCAGAAAACAACAATCAGCCAGGGTATCACAATCCGTGACGGCTTTACAAAATTACTTAAAGGCTAATGAGCAGTTATCAATTCAACCAATTTCTAAACTAGGTGGACCTGTATTTTGGCTATGAATTACTATGTACTTAATTATACTACCATTACTATTACTGCCATTAATTATTTAAACATTTGTTTGTGTAGTCATGCGAGTTACCTCTTGACAGATAAAGAAGTCATATCCCTCTCTTTTTTTTAGTACCCTATAAACGTTCCACTGCAGGGCCTTCTCTTAGAGAGAAAGTATAGGCTTAATTGCCACGCGTGCCCACCGCGGATTGGCAATTTCAAGCCAATCCGAATAATATTAATAAATTACTTACACACAACACAATCACTTCTCCTATTACCATACTAGGATACTTTTGTGCTACAAAAAATAATTAGATCTGCATATTTTAAATGGCATTTCTACTTTCTCCCTGTTCTTAGTTTTAGGGACTACCAATTTTTCTTCCATCTCCTGGTAGGAAATGCGTTTATAAATATTGTATTAAATGAGTTTGAGTGCGATAAAAGTATAAATAAGAACGAGGTAATAATAATTTTGTTATAATGTAACCCGGAGAAGTTTCCCCAGCGTCGTAGTTGTTTCACAACTCCAGCTAACCGTGTTATAACACTAATACTAAACTAATATTACTTTGCCCGGTAGCACGATAAGCACCTTATGAGGAGCGCCCTTCGGCACACTTGTCACTTTCATTTGTAATAACGTGTTCTATTAGTGCGGCCTGTCCACAAAACTTGGGCCCAATCTATCATACGTAATCCAATATTTGTCTGGCATGTCCGCCGAAATGAGACAGCGGCTTCGGCATGGGCGGAGAGCGGATTCGTTGATAAGCTTCTGGTGTCACGTTACATAGCATAGCCAACTGACTGCAGGACATAGCGAATATCTCATATGAGTATCGTGACTATCCGGTTAGCCGCACTGCGGCTGCCCGTCCGGCTGGCCGCAGGATGCGGTTGCAATCGTGGTTAACTGGGCTGCGGCTAGCCGTAAGCGCAACCGGAGAGTGCGGATAGGATAACGGTGCGGTTCCATCGAAACATTTCCAATATTAGAAGAAGTTGCAGCTATTTATTTTTTTTACACGCGATACAAAAAGAAAAAGAAAGAAAACGGTTCTGGGTGCATCCTTATTTGCAAGCACGAATCGAGAGCAAGCATTTTGAAATATTTTTCGACGTGCTTAAAAGTATGACGATAAGTTTTTTGGATACTCAAGAATGAGTCTGAAATCATTTGAAGAACTTTTAGAAATATTAGAAACCAGTATAACAAAGATGGACACAGTGGCGAGCGACCGCAAACTAGCAAACCGGCGTGCATCCGCGTAGTGCGTATAGCGACCGTCCGACTAGCCGTTAGTCGGGCCGCAGCGCTCCGAGCGACCGGAGCGGTTGGGCGGCAGCCACATCACAGTGCGAATAGAAACCATTTTTTTTCGTACATATTTTTGATCACGGCTAGCCGGACGGGCAGCCGCAACGCGGACAGTGCGTAAGGGTGCTTAGTCGTAATGCTCTTGACATTACGTCGTGGTAGTTACGTCGGGGCGGGTGGCCTGCCTCACAATCCTCCACCATTCCTCTCGCACCGCCGCTTTCCTTGCGCACTCGTTCAAGGGAATGTCAAAAGCAGTCTAGCGATACCTATACAGAAGTATCGTGATACCTATACAGAATTGGCCTTTGCATCTTCGTAATGGGATTATTTATACGGCATCCAGTGGCATCTTCACTCACACTAGATGATTAAAGGGACCACTTGGATGCTGCAGTGCCTTAGAAATGATTTTAGACGGTGTAGGCTCGCCGAGCACCTATACCATCTTGACAGTTTAGGCTTCCTCTCGACGACCTCTGTGGCGTAGCAGTAGCGCATCTACCTACCATGCAAGAGGTCCCGGGTTCGAATCCCGGCTGGAAACAAAAAAAACCCAGGTCTTGGATGTTTACATATTTGTGATGTCATTGTTTCTGGTTTCCACGACACAGGGTATCCTAGTGTGAGGCCTGAAGCAATGTATGTGCCTGTATGTAAATTTTATGTTATGTTCCTAGCCCACAGGAAAGACAATTCGTATGGAGTCAACCAAGCTGCGATACTTATACATTGCGATACGTTTACGACACACTTAATAGATCCAATTGCGTTTAAGCTCTTGCACCTACGTAATGAGATAATTTATATGCGATTTATTTAATGACAATTATATATAATCTAAAATAATAACCTAAATTTCCTACGTTCAATTAACCTAGCTATTTACAGATCCGCAAAATGTGACAATTACTATAAATGTAGAAGTTTTAATGATATTCGCTTTATATTTCTAGTACTCTTACAATATGTTAAGAAACTCTTAACGGCTGTCAGTTGGTTAAAGTTTGTACAAAAAAAAAACTATTGATAATCTTGAATTACGGTTGTAATATTTTTCTGGTTGTGCAATAAAGTGTTCTCTATTCTATTTATCTATCTATCTATCTATCTATCTATCTATCTATCTATCTATCTATCTATCTATCTATCTATCTATCTATCTATCTATCTATCTATCTATCTATCTATCTATCTATCTATCTATCTATCTATCTATCTATCTATCTATCTATCTATCTATCTATCTATCTATCTATCTATCTATCTATCTATCTATCTATCTATCTATCTATCTATCTATCTATCTATCTATCTATCTATCTATCTATCTATCTATCTATCTATCTATCTATCTATCTATCTATCTATCTATCTATCTATCTATCTATCTATCTATCTATCTATCTATCTATCTATCTATCTATCTATCTATCTATCTATCTATCTATCTATCTATCTATCTATCTATCTATCTATCTATCTATCTATCTATCTATCTATCTATCTATCTATCTATCTATCTATCTATCTATCTATCTATCTATCTATCTATCTATCTATCTATCTATCTATCTATCTATCTATCTATCTATCTATCTATCTATCTATCTATCTATCTATCTATCTATCTATCTATCTATCTATCTATCTATCTATCTATCTATCTATCTATCTATCTATCTATCTATCTATCTATCTATCTATCTATCTATCTATCTATCTATCTATCTATCTATCTATCTATCTATCTATCTATCTATCTATCTATCTATCTATCTATCTATCTATCTATCTATCTATCTATCTATCTATCTATCTATCTATCTATCTATCTATCTATCTATCTATCTATCTATCTATCTATCTATCTATCTATCTATCTATCTATCTATCTATCTATCTATCTATCTATCTATCTATCTATCTATCTATCTATCTATCTATCTATCTATCTATCTATCTATCTATCTATCTATCTATCTATCTATCTATCTATCTATCTATCTATCTATCTATCTATCTATCTATCTATCTATCTATCTATCTATCTATCTATCTATCTATCTATCTATCTATCTATCTATCTATCTATCTATCTATCTATCTATCTATCTATCTATCTATCTATCTATCTATCTATCTATCTATCTATCTATCTATCTATCTATCTATCTATCTATCTATCTATCTATCTATCTATCTATCTATCTATCTATCTATCTATCTATCTATCTATCTATCTATCTATCTATCTATCTATCTATCTATCTATCTATCTATCTATCTATCTATCTATCTATCTATCTATCTATCTATCTATCTATCTATCTATCTATCTATCTATCTATCTATCTATCTATCTATCTATCTATCTATCTATCTATCTAATATGCAAATAACTGATTGTTAGCCTACTCGAAATGGGGTGTCGGTAACAATCTGTTAATCTACTATCTACAACTGCCAATTGACAAAAGTGCTAACAGAAAAAATAACTGACAGCTGTTAAATTAAAAGCCGATATCGTATTGCTTAATTTCAGCATCAGTATCTTTCGCTTGGCAGTAAAAGAGACACCGAAAATAGATAGATATAGAGAACACTTTATTGTACATAAAAATGGAATTTACACCGATATTTCTTAACCTAAGAGTACAAACGGTGGCTTTATCACTAAAAGTGATCTCTTCCAGATAATCTTCATGAATGAATATAATTATTTTGCAACAATTATGTTGCTGCTTCACATCAGCCCTAGTACGCCAATCGCTTCCGCTTATCCGCCCGCTCGCTCGCTCCCAAAGCGCACAGCCTTATTTTGATTGCGTGATTGATGAATACGAGACGACGCTTGTCCGCAACACTTGTCTGATAACCTCACACGCGCTCGTGGGCCGACGGCGAGGGTCGGTTACTGGTGGAAAGGTATAACTCTAACGCTGAAATTATATATGATTTCAGTAGGCTACAAAAAGTTGTAGCGGAAATTCGGACACACGATATTACATACATTTTTTTTTATTTATTGACTTACGTTTTTATCGCAGAGTCCTAGTCAGAGTTTAAAGGTCCACAATTTATATTCATACAAATATTTTTCTATGACAAAACGGCTCGTTGGTCTAGCGGTATCACGATTGCCATGTCGGAGCAACCCACCACGGGTTTGATTCCCACTGGAGGCCGCCGTAAATTTGTACAAATGTCTCGGTGTATTGCCATGTTTTGTTATGTACTTGTCTGGTTACCATAGCACAGGGTATCCTAGTTATGTGGCTTTTTAATTTATTTCTTAATTCATAAATAAATTACATTTGCGGGACACTTGGCTAGAAGGGAAGACGGCCGGTGGACCAGGGCAGTATCGGAGTGGTGGCCAAGGGAGGGAAGGAGGTTGGTAGGCAGACCACCGACACGATGGTCAGACGACTTCGTGAGGGTTGCGGGTCAGAGATGGATCAGATTAGCACAGGACCGTGAGGAATGGCGCAGTAAAAAGGAGGCCTATGCCCAGCAGTGCGTTGATGTGGGCTGATTATAGATATAGATAGAAACCAATCACAGTGAAGGAACGTACAGATGGTAGTTTTAAGATACTATGAATTTGTCAAAAGATTGGATACTAAAGTTACATAGCAGGCATGAATGGCAGTGTGAGAAAGATTCCTAAGTCTTTAATTTTTTTGGTATAAATGTTATTTTTAATATGATAACATTAACATACGAAAATGATGAAAGAAAATAACTTTGTTGCTAAGTTTGGTTTCAAATAGGCATAGTGAACTATAGGATGGAAGGGCCGATAAGGAACGTATCAGGCGGGTATACTCGTAGGTTGATTTGGTAGGTAACAAAACCTTTGACCGGTCTTTGACCGAATATCAGAACTCGAGACTTGAGATTTGCCAGCGGGCAATGGAGCGCCCTTTAAAAAGAATTTACAGAATTTAATTTTGTAATACAATGCTGTGCTCCAGGACCAAAATTGTTAATGTTAGAGCTGCAACCGCTGAACTGTGAAGTGGAATTGGGCGGGCCACCTAGGCCATATGGGCCCAGTGAGGTGGGCAAACGTTTGTTACTGACTAGGTAGTGCGACCGATATCGCAAACGTGGCCGAGCCAAGCGGTGATGGCGGGACAACCTCTCGATCTCTTTGCCATACTGGCAGGAAGTGGCCATGAACAGGGAGGAGTGGAAGGCAAAAAGGGAGGCCTTTGCCCACCAGTAGGTCACAATCGAGGCTAAATAAAAAAATTAAACATAAACTAAGATAAAATAAGATATTGTTTGTTGTAGACCAGAGCATATAATATAAAAAACATAGAGTCCAATCGGCGGGCTTATTGCTAAAAGCGTACATACTCTAATGAACCTAAGATAAATTGTGAGTCCGCAAAGCCCCCAGTGTACTTAATTAAATATTGTCTTATGTAAATTATCTTCTAATGAAATTAAGTCATTGTAGCGTTTTAGTTCTCTCAAACGACCTACCTACAAAATTAAACTTACCGCTAATCACTCTAAACGTAATCTTTATTGCGTCACCTTAAGGTTTTGTGTCCCTTAAGCAAACTGCATGAAAATATTCTGTGGGTTGGTAAGCTCAGTCTGGATTTAAGAAGACACTTTCTGGTCTCCCTGAAGACAATTTAGCAGTACTAATACAGAGGTCACCACTTCATAGAGATAAAACTGTAATCCTGAGTGAATTAAGGAAGCATAATATTAGCATTTGGAGAGTTCAGGACGGATATGAAAATTAGTGACACAGAAGCTCCTCTTTTGCTTGGAATATATAGACAGACCTATTGATAAACTCCATAAACTCCAAAACACATTAGGAAGAGTTCGTATTTCGTAACAAACATTTTTATGTTTCTTCTCAGAGTTCAGTTTTCAAAACACCAGGGCTTATATAATTTTATTAAATTTGCGCCTTACGCGCTCCTGCAATGTAGCACCTTTCAGTAACTCTTGGTTTTAAATAACAGATGGTCCATTTTATTAAACACACATGGCTTAAAGCATTATGATTCAAAAGCACGATTAGAAAGTAGAAAAATCGTAAATAACAATAGGTTTATCGAAAAAAAATTTAAAATATAAATTGAAAATTGAGTATATAATTTTGTAATAATATAAAAAGTTTTGTAAATGACAAACTATAACCAATTCAGGAATCGTTCATTATCAAAGTAGATAATTATTACACCATTTTTATTTTTAATGCACTAACCCGTGCTAAGGAACAAATTTAAAAACCTATTTAGAGGCTAAAAATTTCACCCATGCCGGGATTCGAACCCGCAACCTCTGGCTATCCGTACCAGCGCTCTACCAATTGAGCCAATGGGCGACTCACGACATCAGTGAAATTTCGAACCTCTTTACAATATTCTCTGTATTACGTACAGGCAGCGACATCTGACTTAAGCAAATTGCATTACTTACAGCCCCGACTACCTACTTTGCAGTTAGGTTTAACATCGGAACGATATCACTGTACCTACATGATTACACCATTTTTATTTTTAATGCACTAACCCGTGCTAAGGAACAAATTTAAAAACCTATTTAGAGGCTAAAAATTTTTTTTCACCCATGCCGGGATTCGAACCCGCAACCTCTGGCTATCCGTACCAGCGCTCTACCAATTGAGCCAATGGGCGACTCACGACATCAGTGAAATTTCGAACCTCTTTACAATATTCTCTGTATTACGTACAGGCAGCGACATCTGACTTAAGCAAATTGCATTACTTACAGCCCCGACTACCTACTTTGCAGTTAGGTTTAACATCGGAACGATATCACTGTACCTACATGATTACACCATTTTTATTTTTAATGCACTAACCCGTGCTAAGGAACAAATTTAAAAACCTATTTAGAGGCTAACTGCAAAGTAGGTAGTCGGGGCTGTAAGTAATGCAATTTGCTTAAGTCAGATGTCGCTGCCTGTACGTAATACAGAGAATATTGTAAAGAGGTTCGAAATTTCACTGATGTCGTGAGTCGCCCATTGGCTCAATTGGTAGAGCGCTGGTACGGATAGCCAGAGGTTGCGGGTTCGAATCCCGGCATGGGTGAAATTTTTAGCCTCTAAATAGGTTTTTAAATTTGTTCCTTAGCACGGGTTAGTGCATTAAAAATAAAAATGGTGTAATCATGTAGGTACAGTGATATCGTTCCGATGTTAAACCTAACTGCAAAGTAGGTAGTCGGGGCTGTAAGTAATGCAATTTGCTTAAGTCAGATGTCGCTGCCTGTACGTAATACAGAGAATATTGTAAAGAGGTTCGAAATTTCACTGATGTCGTGAGTCGCCCATTGGCTCAATTGGTAGAGCGCTGGTACGGATAGCCAGAGGTTGCGGGTTCGAATCCCGGCATGGGTGAAATTTTTAGCCTCTAAATAGGTTTTTAGATAATTATTGTAAATCGTGTTTATTTTCAAATCACTTTAGACCTTTAAAGTTGTGACCAAAATATCCTTCACTTTTCCTACATTTTCCAATCCGATCATCGTGGCAAGTGGCCAATTCTGGCATCTATCTATTCTTCCAGGCGTAAGTTTATATATGTACCAGTATAATGGCCGTCATTGAAATGTATGTTTTTCTTCAAAACAGAATTATAAAAGGTGATTAGTTTTTTTATCATTGGTGCTGCTATTAAAGTTTGCGTTGCTAAAATTTTACAATAGTACTCAGTATTTTTACATGTTTTATTTGTTATTGTTATTTATTACATTATTTATTGCCCCAAGTAAATATTGTGCAATAGGCGGTGTTCGCGACAGATTATTTTACCAAGTTTTTATTGTAGCAACATTGATTTACATTGTTATGTGGTCACTATTGTAAACTGAGTTCGGTTTGTTTGATTTTATAATATGGTCTTAAAAACTGTAAATCTCTATTTATTTATTTAATCACCAGATCCTACAAATACAGTTCACTCAACTCCACGTATTTGATACAGGCTTAATACTAATTAGTGTAATATGTGCTTTGGTGCACAATAAATAATATTTTTCTCTTATTTCTGACGTAATCTGGAATAAGGATATTTCTATGATATTCATGTACAGGTTCTATGTTCTATATTGAGAGGGTTCTCTGTAGTACACTTACATGAAGTGGAAGCCGCGTTACACGATAGTTTGTTTGCTATTCATTATGTTTTGTCAGTTGTTACGCGAGTTTTATGCAGATTCTGTTTGTCGAGCAAGTTTCGGCAAGTTGGAGACTTCTTTTATCGCTTGAGGTGTGAAGGTGAAGTTCCGGCGGGATTTGGAGTTGTCATTTGGTTTAAAGTGGATTTATGTTAGTTGCGAGATAGTTTTTCGAGCTGGAAAATGGCTCGATTCATCATGGGACTATTTCTGCTATTTTATGAGCTAGGTGTTTTAATAATTGTAGTAGACGTGCATTGAATATCTATCTGTCTTGAGTAAACCAAAAACGTTGTATTTTTATGTACTGTTAGGCACTTTTAATAATGTGATTTCTTTCATTAGAAACTTGTTTTTGGCCTACTGGTTTTATACATAATTGTAAAACTGACAAGTGTCGAGTTGACCATTAACAACTTTGAAAAGTGGAAAGATCGCGTCCCATTCTTACAAGCAGCTGAGATGACAAGTAACCCAAACTTATTTGTCGCTGTAACTTTCGTATGATGATAAATTTTAATAAATAAATTCTTAGAATCAGGTGGACCCTTTTTTTATATTGGCCTTTTTTGCATCTACTTAATGAGATGATTTATACAGCGTCCAGTGGTAACTTCACTTACACTAGATGGGTGAAGGGACCACTCCGACGCTGTGGTGCCTGGGACATGGTTTTATAGATGGTGTAGGCTTGCCCAGCACCTATACCACCCTGACAGCTTAGTCGGCCTAGCCCACAGGAAAGACTAGTCAATACGTGCGGAGCCAACCAAGCCGCGGGTTTCTTCACGATATTTTCCTTCACCGTTAGCGTGTGGTATTGCGACTACAAATTAGCAAATGTACGTAACTTTGAAATTAAACCCTTTTTTAGGTAGCATATAAACGTCCTACTTCAGACCTTCTCTCAGAGACAGTTGATGATGAGATGTTATTTTTTTACCTCCTAAATCCTAAGAGCCTTGCACACTCAACAGCACATCAATATTTACAGGTATGTACTGTACATGGTTATCCTATGAGTTTCTTTGAATCTAAAATGTGACGGTTAATCTGCTGCAGACTTCACTACACAGACACTTTTGTAATGCAATGATGTAGTGGCAATACAGCTAAGATTTGGTTAACATTTTTATAGAGTCGCGATGAATATAAAAACGCCGACTCACTACGTATAATGATATTGTGACTAACCTTTTTTTATTTTTGTTTCAGATTGTCGTCGGCAGACTTAAATAAAGTGAAAAGTGAACCTTGATCCTGTTAGAGCAAAACTGAACCAACCACTATAGTAAGACTAAACAGATTGCGCGTCAACTCACTGCTTTTAATAGTAAAGGGTGATCCAAATTGAGTTTCCTATTTTGGAAAAACTGTAAAAAAAAAGTTTTCAATAATGGCAGTCGTTCAGGTATGTCAGAGGCTTTATGGGTGGCTTGATAACTTCTGACAGTTAGGGCCGCGACGGTCTCACAATCCTATACCAACCCGGACTTGGCCCACGTGGAGTATGGCCTAACCTTCCTGCGAAGCAGGAAGTGACCCGCGCCCCAGCAGTGGATATACACACAGTTGATGTCATCATCATTCAATGGTGCGTCGTACCGTCACATGCTAGTTTGAAAGCGTATCCGATGTGAATCGCTTAAGACCGCACAAGATCTCACACATTAAACGAAATGTTAGATGTCGCATTATTTCTCGACATTATGACATTATTTGGCCGCCAAGATCATGCGTTTAAAAGACATTCGTTTTTTTCTATTAGTTTTTCTAAAGAGTCTGGTATGAATTGCAAACCTGCCACTTTGGCGCACCTAAAAACTATTCGACGAGTTTTAGCTGAAGTAACACCTGAAACTTACAAAAATGTCATAAAACTACCTCAAACGAAGCGACACCTGTAAAATTTCCAGGAAGCCATTTGACTGATGTGATTTTAAATTTTGAACGAATAACACTGAATATATCACTAGATAGATAGAATATTCTTTATTGTACACAGAAATTACAGTAACATAAATTATATAAAAAATACAGTACAAGTGGCGGCCTTATTTCTAAAAATAAATAACTAACACTAGTAAATAAATAACTAATAAAAAATCCAAGATACCTGTGGTACTTTGAATGAAAGTTAGGAAACTTAAATTGGATCACCCTTTATAAAAATACACTTCTGCACAAACATACCACTATTACATAAACAATTGATAAACTACCTCAGACCTGAGTGCTTAGTGCGAGTTTTTTAACTACTCGATCGCGTTAACGTAAACTCATATTTCTATGGCATCGAGGAAGCGCCACCTAGCGACAAGTATGCAAATTAAAATTCCTGAGTGCGAGTTGTAATGGTTTACGTTGAGAAGTGAACACGTTTACCAGCCAAAACACGAATAAACGCGAGTGCGAGTTGTACTGTGTAAGCGTTTTGCCAGTTCGAACGGTTAACTTACTCATACTCACTACTCAATGCTCGATTAACGCGGTAGTAAAGTTATTCGATTGGATCTGTCAAACTCGCACTAAGCACTCTGACCTTCAAAATAGCAACAGGTTTCTTATTGTTGTTTTCAAGGTCAAGAGGAGGTTAAATATACTACCAATATCACTATAAAAGCAACTGATACCGGGGTTAAATAATAAATCTCCTCAGACCTGACCTTGAAAATAATATCAGATTTCTATTGTTATTTTCAAGGTCAAAAGAAGGTTCGATATACTACGAGTACTAATACCACTATTAAAGAACTTGCGCTCATGCAAGGACTAATGAATGTTGATGAAGTGCAAGAGGTGTGTTAGGATCGCGGCAAGTGGCAAACTCTAGTCTCTGTTTACCCCTCTGGGGTACAGAGGTGAGATTTTGTAATATGAGTAATACTACTAATAAGGAAATAAAAGTGAGGAAACCTGGGGTTCTGAGTTTAGTTCCCACCCAAAAGTCTGAGCCATTCTGCAGTGAGTCCTATTGAATGAAACCAACTTTCATTCTTTCATAGAGGAAGCCTGTACCCCACAGCTGGATAAGGATATAAAAAAAGAAGAAACCTGGGGTTCTGACCTTAGTTCCCACCCGATAGTCTGAGCCCATCTGCAGTGAGTCCTATTGAATTAAACCCACCTTCATTGTTTCATAGAGAAACCCTGTACACTACAGCTGGACGTACAAAGGCTGTTTATGTAAACTTTTCAACCAGACCGTAGTATTACCATAACCAACTGAAAGATAACCCCCGTGGTACACCGGAGTAATCCGTCAAGCCAGCTGCGGCCGTTCATGAATATGACATCAGCCGACCTCCGCTGACCGATATATTGAAATAACCGGGCTTTTTGTACGAGATGGGACGCGGTAGTGTGGAATAAATCTCAGATCTCCGGAGAATGAAAAGTGTAGAGTCAGCAGAGAGCCTTGCAGTGAACTGCTTCGAAATATTTGATATGACATAGCTACAAACTTTAAGTTTGATCCGGTGAGACAAAAAAAAATACGAATTAGCTACGCATTATTTTATTCTTTTTGTTTTAATTATTTAACAGAAAGGCAGCAATATAAGCAATTAAAATAGGTACTTAATAATTTGTACATGCAGACAGTTTAATTAAATTAAATTATACTTTATTGCACACGAAACATTTAACAGGACATTACATAAGAAATTATATATACAAAGGCGAGCTTATCTCAATGATGGATTTTACTAAGTACTTTGGAAAAATATATAGTAGTCTATTTATAAAACTCTAGAACAAGAGTTTTAGAAATAGATTTTTATTAAGAGTTTATTAAAAGATTTTTATTATAAGTCGGGTCTTTTGATATGAATCAAAAGACCCGACTTCCGGTTTAGGAATCTAAGATTAAAAAAAAAGTAAATGTTAAATAGTTTGCCTTAAAAACCTCCACCTTTTTGAATAAAACCACATTGTTATGTCATACAACCATAAAAACTTCTTTTAAAAAATTAATCTAAGTTGGTAGTTAGCCAGTGTCGGCTAGGTCTACCTCACGATGGGCTGGTTGAGAGAGCGGAATGGGAGGTGAAGTGAATGGACTTACTTGGTGATGGTGGATGATGGCTCGCTTTAGCTGTTGGGCAGATGATGAACGGTGATGGATGAGCTGATGCGTCCAGCGTACGGAGAACACTCCTGCACTGTTCACTTATAGTCTAATATTGTCAATATATTGTTCTTTGAGCTGATAAGGTTTCTTGGTCACCAAATGTCTATCACTTCACGAGAATTCGAGCACTTATCACGCGCGTATGTCACTGTGCGAATGTGTATGCAGATGGCTGGATAAATTAGTAGCGAGCGGGCGGCACGAGCGACGGCACCGGAACGACTAGAATAATGAATGAATGACCACAGATTCATGATTACGTCGCGCGATCGATTCTCGCGCGAACATAAGTTGTGGTCCAAAATACACCATCGCCACAAGTAATTTTGAGTATCAGAGTACAAAATACAGTCTGTTAGCCTTTAGAATATACCTCGGCTACTATCGGATAGAATCGGATATATTCGTGTAATAGAAATATCGGAACTAATATGACACTTAATTAAATAACTATGATAAAAAATGTTTTCGAGAGCAGGAAGTAGGATTACTCTCGTGTGCTTTTGGCGAAAACCAAAGCCTACTCTAGAGCCCAAGGTATAATCTAAAAGCAAACGGACTATAATAGGGATAAACATTTTGGATAAAACCACGTATAGTCTATTTATTCTTACTTGTCCAAGAATAAGTAGACTATTGTCCAATTAAGTAAACAAGATTCTACCCGTAAATTGTAACTTTTTAGTCCAAAACTGCCATATTTCCATAAATGAAGTAACTTGGAACACTCTTTTAGATAACACGCTGCCAATTTTATAAACATAGTTCATGATAGTTCATGAATTTGCGAGAAAATGTCTAGTTTAGGCATCTACTCTCAATTTTAAGGTGTTTGTTTACTAAATTAGATAAGCAAGAATAAATAGACTGTAACTCTATGAATTCAAGATTTTGCCTGAGCATCTCTTAGCATATTGCATACTGCGTAATTTTCGTACTTTCCTATGTAACTTCGGTACACGTAGGTTCAAATATGTGAAAGTTTTGTTTGTAGTCGACTCTCGCCCGCATTTACATTTAAAAGCCTTTGCATTTACATACATTCCGCATAAAAAATTGCCTGCACATTTTTTGGCCAATGAAAAGAGATTCCGTGCCCGCCGCCTGTCTCCGCGTATCCGAAAGTTGATTTATGCGGCGCTGGCAATCCATCACTTCGGCATAACCAGATGGACAGCTGAGGGAAGTCGAAATTTCACCTATTTGCCCCTTAAAGCCTGTGACACAAAGGCCAGAATGCAACGAAAAATGGAGGAACTGTGACACAGACTAACAAGACATAAAGGCCCATCTGGCCCATTTTGGTTGTTAGTTTCCTATAAGATTTTAAAGTTAGCCGGTGAGTATTAATACAAAATAACAACTTTCGACTCTGAAGTGGAAGTGGGCGGGTGACACTTGGCCAGGCGGAATGATGGCAGATGGACGAAGGCAGTGACAGAGTGGTGGCCGTGGGATGGGGAACGGGCGGTGGGCAGACCAGCAGCCAGATGGTCAGATGACCTATGTAAAGTAGCCGGCAAACAGTGAATGAGACTAGCGCGAGACCGTGTTGGTTGGCGTGGAAATGAAGAGGCCAATACCCAGCAGTGGCGTTTACCGGGCTGATGATAATCATGACGATAAGCAACTTATACATGGTATAATAAAATACTCATACCCATCTAAAAACGGGAAGTCCATTAGTCCATACTGTCTACTTTTACGAAAGTGACAGCAAGAATATCAACTGTTCCATACATACTCGTACTACGTATTGTTAATTTGTATGGGGTAAATTCCTTACAGAACAGCTCATGTATTTTACTTTAGTAGGTCGTTCAAGTAGGTATCAGTGCAGGGCACAGGCCTTCTCTTCTTCTTCCTAAAGAATCTCGCGAGCTCCTTTGAACTTTTCTCATGATGAGGAAGTATTGCTATTGCAAATTGGTGAATGTACGTAAATTCCAAAAAAGTCCTTAAAACGACGATCTAACAAAAATGAAGCAATAGGCCTATTTACGGGCAGTATTTTTACTGCAATTATGTTAACATTTTAAACAAAAATAGTTCGATCTTAAATGATGTTGGATCGAAGTAGAACTAGCATTAAAAAGTGAAAATTACTTTGCTTAATTCCGCCAAAAATCCCACAAGCACCACGCGGTTAGTTAATGCAACACACTTTTCCCTTTCCTTTTTTCCCTCCCACTTTTTCAAGCAGAAGCAAGACATGAACACACCACCACCGACACCAATACTTGTGTGAGAAAACACGTGACGCGGTTCGCCTCTAACACGAGGCATCCATGTATTTGAAGTAAAACTTCCATGTTGTTAGTGTACTACGCAAAGAATCTATATACTTATAGTAGCAGAATGGTCATACTGTAGCCCCTGTCAATATTGAGTATGCATGAAGTGCTGTTAGGATATGCCACTTGATATGCAGAATGTGATTGTAATCTTTCTCGCGGAGCCGAGCCTTTTTCTTTTATTTTCGTTGTTTTCGCTTGTCGGCTAGATTTATTTACATACTGTATTGCGGCCTGCTACCATTCCGAAACTATGTAAAGTGGGGAGAGATAACAAAAAAGAGTTTACATAACTTTTTAAAGTGAACACGTAGGGTACACGACCCACATTTTAATGCAATTGCTAGTAAATCTATGTCAGACTACAAAACTGTAAGATGTTTTTTTATGCACTAACCCGTGCTAGGGACAATTTTTAAAAACCTATTTAGAGGCTACAAATTCCACCCATGCTGGGATTCGAACCCGCGACCTCTGGCTATCCGTGCCAGCGCTCTTTCCAACTGAGCTAATGTGCGACTCACCGGCATCAGTGAAATTTTGAACCTCTTTACAATATTGTCTGTATTACGTACAGGCAGCGACATCTGGCTGAAGTAATTTGCATCACTTGCAGCCCAGAGTACCTAGTTGCAGTTAGGTTTTTACATCGGAATGATATCGCTGTACCCACATGTTTCTTTTATATGTTTTTTTTTAAGATGTTGTTTCATTTCTTCTTCTTCTTCTTCAGGCTATATTAGTCCAATGCTGGACATAGCCCTCCCCTAATGAGCGCCATAGCGCTTGTTTATTTATTTATTATTAATACTTTCATTGGACATAAACAAATGTATAAAACGGCGGATTTAATGCCTTATACCTGTATATACTTAAAAGTATATACTTAAATGGCTCCTTTTGAGATTACTACTGGCAAACGTAGGATGCTCAATGCTCGATTAACGCGGTAGTAAAGTTATTCGATTGGATCTGTGAAACTCGCACTAAGCACTCTGTATATGAAAAAAGATCTAGTTTTATATATTATGTGTGTCAAGGTTCAAGGTTTATTATATATATGTATATATATATATAAGTAGTGGTAGGCATCCGCTGTAAATCAGCGCCAGGGCTCTGTAGTGGCATTAAGCTGAACGGAGACCTTTTGGTACAGTTAATCCTTTTCTTTATTTATGTTTCTGTTTCTTATGTGATCGTTCTTTTTATGTTAATTGTAAGATTTATCACGTAAAATGTAGTTCCAAATATACTAAAAAATAAACCGTAACTGGCTTACGTACATGCAAAGAATAATAAATGTTGTTAAAAGAGGTTTGTCAAGATCGTGGCAAGTGGCAACCTTGGTCTCTGCTTACCTCTTTGAGATATAGGTGACTTAATGAATGTTAAATAAGATACCGCGACGACTGGTCTTATCACAATCTAAAAACGTGTGCTGGTTCAGTTTTGTGATCAAGAACTTTGTTCCCTCGGGAATAAAATTTAAATCTTAACGGAAATTTTGCAGTTTATAGTGTGAAGTTTAAAAACAAAACATGTGAAGTAACTAAGCCCCGGACCACACGCTTCCGCAACCATGCGTCGGCGGCCGCTGCCTCCGGTGCGCGAAGAAGTCCCCAGCACAAAAACATGGCGGACGCTCTGCGAGAGCGAGTGGGCTGTTTACACACTCGTCGCTTCAGTGGGAGCGCTGACCTACGCGAACAGTCTAAGCGGCGAGTTTGTCCACGACGACATTCCGGCCATAGTGACAAATGGAGACGTAACAGGCAGGAACCCGGTGCACAAGACGTTCGTAAACGACTTTTGGGGCACCCCGATGTGGGATGTGGCCAGCCACAAGTCGTATCGGCCGCTTACTACGCTGTCTTTTAGGTAAGTGAGTTATTTTATATCAGCCGTTTATCGATGATAAACTAAACGTTTACAACAGCTGTCTTTCACCGAGCTATCTATTCCACTGATCTCTCACCTAAACGATCCAGTGTCGACACGACTACCCTCTATCTTATTACTAACAGATTATTTTTAGGGCTTGTTTTATTAGGGTTCGTATTTAATATTCACCACGCCTGTACTTACTACCACTGCTGGAAATTACCTAACTAAAGAATATTCGATCTGTCTATCTAAACTAGACTTCTCAAATTGTGCCTCCTATAGTAGGGAGAATACATATGAATGAAAGAATATTATGTACAGATCAACTGCATCAATCTAAACGAATGGTTTCGTGTGCGAATCTGCTCCTAAATTACGCGCATTCACGATTAGTCCTGACCGACTCCGACAGTCAAACTGCAAATTCCATACTAATTGCTATCGGAAACGTCAGGATTCTGACAGGATTTAGTGCACATAATTAGGCTATAGGACTGCTCAGTGGCGTTTCAGTGTGCCTAATTAGCTCACTGAATTGTTTGCTCGAATTCGCTTGTTTGGTCGGTTCCCGGCATTACACGAAGCATTTCACATGAGCATTTCATTCCACTATTAGAGTTACCTCTTTACAAAACAGTTTCTGCGCTTAAGAGAAACCATTGAAGCAAAAAAATTCCTATTTATCTCTGCTACATGTACATCCCACAGTATGTCAGGATTAATATGCTCACCACGTTTTCTTTACCCTACCTGCCGCAAGTGATAGCAATACCAGAAAACTGCATTTTGGGAAGAGAGTTCAAATCAAGTCTCGCGATGAATGCTATGCTACCGATGGGTAGAATTTACGCAGTTTGAAGGTGAAAGCGAGATTTTGAGATGGGCTCTAGTTTTACAGAAATACCAACTACTGAGAAAGATGGATGGGACAGTAAATTCAAGGGTGTGCATTAAATTAAATAACTTTTAGCTGTTGTTGCATCTGGCATTAGTCATAACTCGCATATTGAAACATAACAAACATAATTGTAGAATAATGTATGTAATTTAGATAAACGTGCTTTAAGGCGTCCGATCGGATGAAGTGATCAAGACGTCAAAGGGCCTGTGTATGCGAATGGTGAGAGACAGAGAAAGATAGCGTAATAGGTAAGAGTCATGTTCCCAGCAGTTGGTAGAGGTGAGCTGATAATCATGATTATGATGATGGAGAAAATGTCATTGGATGACAAAATTACGGATATCATTAATCGCATACACTTGATTTTCATTTGAAAAACATAGCGAAAGAAATACAAATTTTTACTGATAAATCTTTATGGGAAACTGAGTATAGGATAATGAATATTCACAACATAAGAATATTGATTAACCCATGAGGTATTTCAATCCTAACGATTTTACTTACCCATTTTGCAATTGCAATTTGCTTTCGTTGCTGCTTCAAGTATACGCGCGCGCTTACATCGAACCTTCTAGGCGTCAATGGTACGAAAAAACACCCTACGCGACCTGACCATATTATCTGTCATACTATGCACTAACAGAACGAGGCTCAGTTGAAGTGGTGTGGTGTCGGCGTAGAGAATAGCGCCAACCCAAATTCTTCCCGCGGGGGTCGTAAAAGGCGACTAAGGGACACAAACCGGCGGGTGGACAGCAGCGCCCCTGCAGTACAATTGCACCAATTTGCCATCCCCAACCCGCATGCCCAGCGTGGGGATTATAGGCATTACTACCCGATGACGGCACAACCTTGCGCTATGGCGCTCATTAGGGGAGGGCTATGTCCAGCAGTGGACTAATATAGCCCGAAGAAGAAGAAGAAGAAGGCCAGTTGTAAGTGAGAGATGCTTCCAAAATGGTAGTGTATTTTTAGCGTAAATATCGGAGACGCTTCCATTGATAAACTTCACAGCGTTGTAACCAACGAATTGAATATTTCACATAACCATATCCAAGTTGGATCCATCCACTTCTATCCGATCGCCCAATTTGAACGCCATCCAAATCGCAGCCGCGCTGAGCAAACAAATGAAATATTACCCCCCGAAGTTCCTCACATCATCATGGAATAATGCATACGTAATGTTATTCTTGAGGCTGACTCCCGGGAAGCTAGGAACTCCTTCGGAGAATATCGGTAAACCGCACTTAGAGCCGGATACCGACTAGCCGAACAAACAAGAACGAACGGAAGTGAGCGAATGAGTTCTAAGCTTGGATAGTAGGTATTAGCAGAGTGAAGACAGTCATATGTTAAAAGAAATAAGTTATGTCTCTCTGCTATGATCTTTAACAAAATCGCTGTGTAATTAAGGCATAATCTAATTTAAAAAATCTCAAATTAATATAATCACGTGGGTACAGCGATATCATGCAGATGTAAAACCTAACTGCAAAGTAGGTACTCGGCGGTGCAAGTGATGCAAATTACTTCAGCCAGATGTCGCTGCCTGTAAGTAATAATAGAGTATGGTAAAGAGGTTCGAAATTTCACTGATGCCGGTATTTGCCCATTAGCTCAGTTGGAAGAACGCTGGCATGGTTAGCCAGAGGTCGTGGGTTCGAGTCCCGGCGTGGGTGGAATTTTTAGCCTCTAAATAGGTTTTTTTTTAAAAATCTCGTGTCACAAATCTTGTTATCGAATTGCTCCGATTTTTAAGTGGATAGCCAGGCGCGATTCCCAGTGCGAGCATATAGAAATTACAATGCTACACAAGAAATAAGTCTCGCGGATGTACCTGCGCAGACGAGCAAATTTTGGATGTGCGGCAAGTTGATCGACCAATCAGATAGTTTCATTTTATGGCAGGCCGCGCGCCTTTATTGTTATTGGTTGATTCAACGTCATCGATGCAGGTGACTATTAGTTTGGCAATATTAGCGTGAGCGAAATAGGTAGCGCTACTGCGGCAATCAATTCTGCACCTTAACCGTATCGGTTAAAGATCATGTTGGAAGTACTTAGAGCTTCGGGTACTTTCGTTACACTTCTTCCTAGTCTGCGCGAACGTAGATTCCCGAAGAGACTTTTATGATGTGTAGTACTGTACTTAGTTTTCTAAATTTCTTTAGGTTATAGTAGCAATGTTCTTCTTCTTCTTCAGGCTATATTAGTCAACTGCTGGACATAGCCCTCCTCTAATGAGCGTCATAGCGCGAGGTTGTGTCATCATTGGGGAGGTAATGCCCATAATCCCCATGCTGGGCATGCGGCTTGGGGATCGCAGTTTGGTGGAATTGTACTGCAGGGGGCGCTGCTGCCCACCCCCCGGTTTGTGTCCCTTAGTCGCCTTTTACGACACCCGCGGGAAGAATTTGGGTTGGTGCTATTCTCTAGGCCGACACCACACAGCAATACCACAATATAGTAGCAATACCACACGCTAACGGCGAAGGATAACTTCGTAAGATAATCTGAGCAAATCAGACTTGTGCAAATACCCCAGCGCTTGAAATTAAGCCCACACTCTCTCTCTCTTTCTGAAAAAAAGTCTTAAGCCCTGCCCTGGGACTATGTAATAAAAATATAAAAAGGTATTTGTTAAACAAACATTTTCAAACAGAATTTACATGGTTTTTAAGCCAGGAGATCCACAACTATACATTTGAGTTTTAGAAACTTATTGTTCTATAATACATTTATCGTGTGTGTGTCTGGTGTGAGTGTGTGTGTGTTATGTGGATTTTATGTTGAATTTGAAGTTGTTGTTTTTGCAGCTAAGATAAGATAATAATATTTTTCACAGAAAATAATTACAGAGACAACAGTTACAAAAGAAGAGGTACAATTGGCGGCCTTATTGCTGATGGCATTTTTTTCCAGGCAACCTTTAATCGGAAAGTTTGCAAAAGGAGAAATTGAGACGGGTAGTTGGTACTCATCGAATAATGGACATACGTATACGTAATAAAAGGTACCTACTTTAGATTAGAACCAGGTTTAAATATATATTTTTCTATGTTCACTAGCTGTTTTTGCTGTCTTATTTACTTACGTTACGTTACGTTATAACCCTTGTATGTCCCCACAACTGGGGCACGGGTCTCTTCCTGTATCGCAGCAAGGTTAGGCTATACTCCACTCGGGGGCCAAGTCCGGGTTGGTGGAGGATTTTAGGACAGTAGCGGGCCTTCCGGTCAGAAGATTTCAAGCCGCCTATAAGGCCTCTGACATGGCTTAACGTATATCTTATTTACTTGGTCAGATTAATTTATACTACTGAGCTCAGAAAATCAGCTTCTAATCAATTGAATAACTCTAGAATCCTTCAGGGCCACACTCTACTTGGAGCATAAATAACTATCGAAAACGGCCGAGTCACGCAGGTAGGCTCCATTATCATACGGTCTGCGGACGTATGCTACATCTTTAGATAAAGATAAGATAAAGATACTTTTATTTGCTACGAACACGTGTAAGTCAAGTTACATAAAATAAAACATGCACTTAGGATAGAAATATAAATACTATTAGGCCCAACATGTTCTGCTGATACCAGCGCACAAATTTGAGTGGAAGGAAAGTATGGGCGCGGTTTTGTTACATAACTTTAAAATTACTTTAATACATTAAATATGGACATTACATCTACCACATGTGGTCAAAATTTTATTAATTTAGTGCCTTTACATACATTGATTGAGTCATTTAAATTAAAGATATTATGTCAAATACATTACAATTTATCACTTAAAAAGTCTTGTACCTTATAATAACATTTCTCAATGAGTAGTAATTTCAGCTTTTTCTTAAATAGATATGAATTTAATTGTTTGTAACTCGTCGGTATTTTATTAAATATGGTCGGTGCCATACAAAATATGCTTTTGTGAAGTAATGCCGTTTTAGAAGAGAAAAGGCGCAGTCTTTCTTCATCACGTCTATTACGAGTCACCGTTTCGGAAAGGCGTGGAAATAGATGAGGGTTCGTTTTCACAAATGTTGCTACTTCGAGTATATACAGTGACGGAAGTGTAAGAATTCGGTGCTTGGTGAAAAGGGGCTTACAGTACTCGATAGTCTTGATATGAAACATAGCTCGTAAGCATCTCGTTTCTGAATTTTGAAAGCTATTTCTTTGTCAGTTGAATTGCCCCAGAATATAATCTAGAAATAATTCTACCGATTCTACTAGTCCGTAATATGCCGTCAGTAAAGCTTCTATGCTGACAATTGTTGACAGTTTATGTAGAACATAGGAATAACTGCTGATTTTTTTTGTCAGTTCATTGATGTGGTCTTTCCAGTTCAGTTTATTATTTATTGTCAACCCCAAAAATCTAGCGCTTTCAACTTCATTTATTGTATTATTTTGATACGTTAATTTTATGTCATTATGTTTTGTCCTTTGGCTGAAGTGCATGATATTGGTTTTATTAAGATTAATTTTTAAATTATTATTGTCAAGCCATTTTATTATAGATGTCAGAGAATTATTTATGTCAAATGCGTAGTTATTGTCTTTATGCTTTATAGTAACGGTGCTGTCATCAGCAAATAGAGATATTGGATGGTTGGTCGATTTTGGCATGTCATTAATATATATAATGAATAAAAGGGGTCCCAAAACACTGCCTTGAGGCACACCGTGAGTGTTTTACGTGCTTTGGATCTGTAAGATTCTTCCGTCTTTGTTTTGCAGTTGAGTTTCGAAATTTCTGTAATTTGAAATCTATCTGTTAGGTATGATCGTATTAAATCCAGAATGTTACCTCTTATGCCATAAGCGTCAAGTTTGTTTACTAGAATATTGTGGTCTACGTAGTCAAACGCTTGTGTCATGTCACAGTATATGGCACAAACTGGAGATGTTTTATCCATTTGACACATAACATTTTTTAGGAATTCATATACTGCCATATTAATTGTTTTATTACGACGGAAACCTTTTTGTTCGTCGCAAAGGATCTTATTTTTTTCTAAATATGTATTTATTTCATTGTAATAGTATTTTTCAAATATTTTAGAAAATATGGGGATCAAGGCAATTGGTCTGTAGTACTCCATTAATTCTTTATGTTCTTTTTTAAAAACGGGTTTAACAAGTGTTAGTTTGAGGTCCTGCGGAAATATGCCCGTTTCTATGCTTTGATTTATAATATAGCTTAGAGGGTAACATATATATTCACTTACCGCCTTAATTATTTTTGTTGATATATCGTCTATACCCACACTATTTGTGTTTTTTAGGTTTTTTATTATTTTATGAATATCATAGGGCGAACTTGGAGCCATAAACATTGATTTTGTTTGATTGTTTAAGAGACGTGTCACTTTTTTACCCGCATTCGGTACAGGTATAATTTTTTCAATAAAATAATCATTAAAAGCTGTGGCTATATTTAATGGTTCTGTTATATGTGTGTCATTGACCTTTATTTTTGAAATTGGTTCTTTAGGAAGGTTGTGTCTCGCTTGATTAATTATTTGCCAAGTTGTTTTTGATTTATTTACTGATGTTTTTATTTTATTGCTGTTTTGTGCCATTTTTGTCAGAGATATGATTTTTTTGAATAATTTAGTATAATTTTTAAGATTTAATTTATTTGTAATACTTGGTTGTAGTCTGTATTTCCAAAGTAAGTCTTTCTTTTTTTTTGCTGCATATTTTGATGCCTCGGGAGACCCATTTCGGTTTTGGACATACCTTAATTATATTTGTTTTTTTTGGAAAGCACAGGTCATAGAAAGTATTAAAATTTTCCATGAAACTATTGTATGACAATGTAGGATTAGTAACATTGTAAACGTCTGAGAAGGAAATTGATTTTATGCAGTCTACAAATTTATTTATATTTTCCGTTCCGCAGTCTCTTTTTATTTGGCGCCAGTATTTTAATTTAAGTGTTTTTTACTGGAATAGTTATAATTTGCGCAGTATGGTCAGTAAGACCGAATTCTAACACCTCAGTCTTATATTTTTTATAGCTAATTGCAAAATTATCTATGCAGGTTTTGCTAGCAAGGCGAGTAGGCTGCCTGATTGCCAATTTCATATCATGATTGAGGAGTAAACATTCCAAATCGAGAGTAATGTTATTATTCTTTAGGACATCAATATTAAAGTCTCCAGCTATTAAAATTTTATGAGACTTTAGTTTAGAGGCGTAGTCTAACACTTTCTCTAGCCTTTTAAAAAATTGGTTCATATAATTTTGCTTTGGAACTCTGTACACACAAATAACTATAATTTTAAAGTCAATTAGCTCCATCGCACATCTTTGAAACCCTAATGACTTTGCTCATGCCAGACTGCCTCGTTGCTCTAGCGGTATCATGACGGATTACCATGACGGAGGTCGTGGGTTCGTGTCCCACTGTATCAGACTGCATGTATTTCCTTGTGATGTCTTGGCTGGTTACTGGCTGGTTAATTTTATTGCTGCATCAAGTCTTTGCGCGCACATAAATCAAACCTTTTAGGTGTCAATGGTAAGAAAAAAACAAGTCACGAGACCCGTCCATGTAACTGTCAAGGTACTATAATGCACTAGTAGAGTCGAGGCCCTGGAAAAGTGATTGTGTCGTGTGGAAGGTATTTATTTATTTCTAGATTTGTTGACTTTCCTTTTGCGAGATGAAATGAAATTCTATTTGAATTATTTTTAAATACATCTAAAAGAACCATTTTTGTCGCAACCTTCCAATTATTGCAGTGGTTTCCTACAAAACGTACGAATACGTAGAACTGGCATGTATTTTATTCTTACTTAAAATAAATAAATAATAAAAAAAGAGTTTAAATATAAAGAATAACTACGTAACATACAACAAAATTGCTTGTCCCGGTCGCCAGCTACAACCATACAGGACCCTGTATTATGGTGACCAGGCAAGAAAATCACACACATGAAAATTCTTCCAGATGGCCTCAGCTATTTGAACATAAAGAAATCCCTTATTGTCAACAAAATCTTCCCAAAATTTATGGACACAAACGAAACGAGCAGAGATGAAGAAAACTATAGTGCCAGCGCATGATTCAGTGTACACAATAAGCTCCGGGAATTACTATTAACGATACAAATTAATTGATAGCCTATTAATATCGGGCAGGTCATTCATCATTAGATCTTTTGTTCGCTGTTTTCCTCTAAGGGCATCTTTAGACTACGGGCGACTTACTTATATAGTTTCACAACTACGGAAATATATACCTACCAGTATAATTACGTCCAGTATAATTACGGAAATACGAATATACGTCCAGTATAATCCATCATCCCTTGTTTCTAATGCTATGAACTTATTTTTTTCTTTCCTCGCTATCCCTACCCAACGGCCACTGGAGCTCATTTAATTTTTAGGCTGTTATTCGTTAATCTATTAATCGCACATTACGTTTGGGCAATGATGACAATTTAGTATTCAAACCCTGTCTATATGCAGTTAATTGGTATCAACCCTTGTATGTCCTCACTGCTAGGGCACGGGTCTCTTCCTGCATCGCAGGAAGTTTGGGCCATACTCCACCATGCGGTTAATTAATTAATATCAATAAATATCTTATCTTAGTTATTTGCGCCTTTCTATCAGTCAGCCTGTACTCGTATTTATGGACATAAGCCTCCCCCAAGGTACGTGATTTTCCTCTGTCCTCTGACATCCTCATCCAGCCACTGGTAGCAATGCCTCAGATCTTCGGCGCAGCGAGCCGGTGGGCATCCCACGCTGCGTTTGAGAGTTCGTGGTCTCCACTCGAGTACCTTTGAACGCCATCGACCATCGGTTCTTCGGCATGTTTGACTTGATCATTGTCATTCAGCCTGCTAATCCTACAGGGAACAAGGCTTTTCTCTGAACAGAAATCGCCACCCTGAGCGCACATACGATACGATACGGGGTCTCCTAGTGTGGGTGCCACTGGAAAAGTACCTAAATATAAGTTATGAGCGATAAACATATAACATAACATTTTACATACAGGCACATACATTGCTTCTGGCCCCACACTAGGATACCCTGTGTCGTGGGAACCAGACACAACGACATCACAAACATGTAAACATCCAAAACCTGGACTTTTTTTTTGTTTCCAGCCGGGACTCGAACCCGGGACCTCTTGCATGGTAGGCAGACGCGCTACCGCTACGCCACAGAGGTCGTCTTTATTTATATTTTTACTTTTACGACGGGATGGCACGAGTCTTTGACCATGCTCGCCTTTCTTGCGGACATACATGCTGAAAACTTGATTTTGATTATGTTAGAACATTGTTTAACAATGACAAATTCTTACATAGTTATGAATTTATAGACAAATTCATGATCCGGTTACGTGTCATTTTATTTCTCCATTCTATTGACACCTACAAGGCAATAAATTTAAAAGAAACGTGTCCGCAATTGTAGTACAATTTAGTAACAGAATCTGGGCGCCGATCACCTTCTATGACATTGGTAAATAGTTTGTGCAATTGTGACGTTATACTACACGACTAAATTGTTACCAGAGAAAGTAATAATCCAAGCAAGCGCGTTGAGAAAAACACAGCACATGGAAATGAAAAAGCAAAACCTTAATCTAGCTAAGCACTGTAATAACACGGAAGATTCCGAACGCCCACGCGAGATTATTCCGTTTATGACGAAGCAGAGTGTCCATTCGCCTAATGTGCCGGCAGCCCAACGGTCTTTGTATTCCGCCCACAAGAGTGGATCCTGTGTTATTATCGGGTGTTAATTAATTCCCTCTGTTGTTTTGCCGAAAAAAATATAGATTTTCCGCGTATTTTCCTTTAGCGGGTCTTTTTCCGGTCCGTTGGATAAAATAAATTAAAAGGAGCGGACGGTTTGATGTAATTTTTCAAAACTTTTCCCGTTTTTGCCGCGATTAAAATAGACCAAATAGCGCGGAAGTTTACTTTGTGACTGGAGTATGAGAGAACTCTCCGATGTGATATTTTAAGCGAGTTGTGAACTAAATATTAGGTTCTTAAATATGGAATTGGCGTTTCGTCGTACTGGTTACTTTGATCTTAGAGATTTCCTCTTTAGTTAAGCGGTTTAGTTTTGGTTGCAATAGAAAAAATTTAACTCCAATGGGGCAGTAAAAAAACCGACTTTATGACATTGACGTATGAAATATGAGATTGGCGTTTTGAGGGAACTCTTACAAAAAGCCAATTTTATATGTACGGACCTAATATAAAGTCCATAACTGATAATACGGCTACTGTAATCCGTTCTTTCTAACCATTGATTAGATTACATTCATGTTTTATTGAATTTTAACCGGATATACGTGGACTCTTTGGCCTTTCGGCTTTTTGTCGAAGGAGTCCGACTGGGTTTCGCTGATTCGTAGAGCTTAATCATGGTGAGTCAATTCAAATGAAATGAAATGAAGAGGTTTTATTCAAAGAAGCGCAGAAACTACGGCTTAATAAACGTTACAAGTACAAAATAGGTGTCCAAGTCAAGCTTAGACTTTTCTTTGATACAGACTTTAAAGCCTAGTGCAGATACTGCAAGTATTGTAAACATGGTAATATCTCTTTAGCAAATAAATATATCTCAATATATTTATGTCTCAATTCCGATCTTTGTCTATCTGTACGCCAAGTTTAATGTATTTTCTATCAGCCATCATTGCGTGATTGAGTAACAATCATCTTCAGAAACTTTTAAATTTATAATAGAAATAGGATTGACAAACCAAAGGCGCGACACGCACCTCATACGTCACGCTAAGTTACTTGAGATGACTAGTCGATTCAAACCCCCTCAATAAAGCGCGCCACTCATAAGATCATAATAAGCCAAGGGCGCCACCGCATCCATCACGCCGAGTTGCTTGCCACAGGTAACAAGTCGATTCATCACTTTGGGTGGCGTCGTCACCGATCGCAATGCACGTATCTTATTGCCGTCGAGCTAATATAGCGGCGTAGGTATCTTATTAAGTAAAGTAAAATGAAGTAGAGCAGAGCAGAGCACAGCAGAGTAGAGTAGAGTAGAGTAACGTGTATTCATAAACATGGGTATTTAAAATAGGTGTTTATATACAGATTGTGTGTATTCCATGTGATGCCTATCTAGGCGTATGAAAATTAGCGCAAGCATGCAATAATTAAGTATTTCTATGTCAAAACAAAATTAGAAAATTATTGTTGAACGAAAACAAACGATGGTCAACGACCGCGAGCGCTGTGCGTTTAAAAACTATGTCCGGTTTCTATATATCTATCTAATCAGCCCATAAACAGAGCCCACTATTGGGCAAAGACCTCTTCTCTCACGCCAATCCATGTTGTCCGGCTTGCTTACTCAAAATACCGTTACCGTCCCATGCCCATCGTTTGGCGCACCTTCTTTCGCCTTCTTCCAATTTCCTCGTATCCTCATGACTAAAGGACGTGAATATGGGGCAGCTTCTGCCATCATAACTCTCCATTTGCTCCGATTATGCGCCAGATGTTTGCCCTGTTTCGATACTATGCCAATAATGAGAAATAAGCAAGCACCTAAAATGAATCCCTCATTCCGATAACTGTAAACTTTTCATTGTTGTTCGATATATACGAATGTGCTTTGGTGCACTCTCTGCGCGGAATTAAAATAACATTACTTGAATATGCAAGCTGCTTTTGTCTTATCACGCAATGTTTTCTAGAAACTTTTGCAGTCTATTTGCGCCAATTGGGATTCTTAATTTTTATGGTATCTGCAGTAAATTGTAAGATAAGATAAGATAAGATAAGATAAGATAAGATAAGATAAGATAAGATAAGATAAGATAAGATAAGATAAGAATATTCTTTATTGTACACTGGAAAAACAACAAATACAAAACAATTGCAAATATACATAGTACAATTGGCGGCCTTATTGTTAAAAGCAATTTCTTCCAGACAACCTCACGATGGAAAGTTGCTGAAGGAAATTAGAAAGACGGGTAGCCAGTGCAAATTTGAATATTGATACATATACTTAATAATACACTAGAATAAAAAATAATCTAACGTCCGATTCGGCAGCGGTAGGCCCTACTGCATACAAGAAACATTAACAAAAAGTCTAGAGTCGCTTTGTTACGGATTTGGTGCTTGCTGGCTCATTTGTTCGCCAGTGCCGTGCACCAACTACGTTGCAGGTTTTGCAGCAATTCCGATTTTTTTCTCTTCGAGGCCTGTCTGCCTAAAGAAGAACTCTCTCGTTTTTGACTCTGACCTCCCTTGTAATGCATAATATGTTTCAAAATTAAATAAATTAACGTAAAATATAAAGCACATTCCAAATAATTTGTTCTATGTCGATTTTTTAAAAATCACATATTTGAGTTCTTCTTCTTCAGGCTATATTAGGCATTGCTGGACACAGCCCTCCCCTAATGAGCGCCATAGCGCAAGGTCGTGCCATTATTGGGGGGTAATGCTCATAATCGCCACGCTGGGCATGCGGGTTGTGGATCGCAGTTTGGTGGAATTGTACTGCAGGGGGCACTGCTGCCTACCCCCGGTTTGTGTCCCTTAGTCGCCTTTTACGACACCCGTGGGAAGAATTTGGAAGAATTTTGGAATTGCTTTACTAAAATTCTATTTGACAGTATAATTTGTACAATCATATCTTATGCTCCCGACACCCTTTCCCTCATAAGTCAAGGCCAACATTTTATTGTGACGTGACATATCACATTCCACTTATAATTTTATCCTGCCACTTCATGCGTTGCAAGTAAGGCTGTTTATTTCGTATCTCCGTGAACTAGCTCCGCGAGCTTGAGCTACGCGGCAAGTATATTAAGCGACCTCCGCGTGGCTCATCCGTCATAAGCGGTTGACTCCAATCTTATGCCGGGTCCACACGTTTGCCGCAAGCCGCAAGCCTCTACAAATACTTGGCAAATATATTAAATTATATTATTTTTAATGCACTAACCCGTGCTAAGGACAGTACGTAATACAGAAAGTATTGCAAAGAGGCCTGAGTCCCAGGTTACATCCGGAAAGACAGACGATGGCATCGTGTTGCACAACTTTGCCGTTCATATTATAAAATAATTCGCCCAACGCTCGGTGCGGATTCGCGGAATTTCCACGACAAAAGCGTGCATTCAAGCCAACCGTTTAGTAGTCCAATGAATGAAAGGGGATGGGGGTATCAGTTCATGTAGCTGTGTAGCATATCATGAAAGTCAGGACCGAGGAGGTTAAATACCTTTTTTTTAATGTATTCTTTAATTTTCTACCTAAATATCAACGAAAAAAGTTTACATTCATGCTATAAATATTTTTTTTACTCTTCTGTAGGTTTCATCGGCCCTTGACCCAGCTCGTTAATATTCACGAAAACATTCCCGTCGCGGGCGACGTCAACTTTCAGACTTCGGGTTAATAGTGTTACTGTAACTCCGGGTGGAGAGATTTTGGCTCCAAAGTGGAGCTTAAACTTGAAGTTACGACGTAAGACTCTTCTCTTGGAAAAACGGATTGATGGAGGCTTGCAAGCCTCCATCAATCCGTACTTGGCCCCCGTGGTCGAGTATGGCCTATGCCTTACTCAGGGAAGAGACCCGTGCCCCTCGGTGGGACATAATGGGTTGATGATGATGATGATGCACAGCCATAGTTATATTCGATATCAACCCTTGTATGTCCCCACTGTTGGGGCACAGGACTCTTCCTGCATCGCAGGAAGGTTAGGCCATACTCCACCACGGGGGCCAAGTCCGGGTTGGTGGAGGATCGTAAGACAGTGGCTGGCCTTACTGTCAGAAGTTATCAAGCCGCCCATGAGGCCTCTGACATGGCTTAACGACTGCCATTACATGACAGCCGGCACCAACGGCTTAACGTGCCTTGCGAAGCACGGAAGCGCTCGGAAAAAATGCCACTACCGGTAGTCACGAGATGGTCAACCATCCAGTACCTGACCGCGCCTGTTGTTGTTAATCCCATTGATTGATTCCAATCACTCGGTTCGTCTAGACCACCAGCGCTATAGTTATATAAAACGGGTCTTATCGTGATTATTTATTAGATAAGAGTGCTTCGATGGCAGACCATCCACACTCACTAAAATAATTGTCTATTTTTTTATTCAATATTTTTCGCACTTCTGTATGCCTATCAGCTATTGCAGTGCCCCTCCTGCCAACCGACTGTTAGAAAATTCTTGCGCATTGCCATTGTAAGATCTTCTTACGAGTATGTGCACTAAAGTATTAATAACTAGCTCGCGCTTTATCGACTTTCCTATGGAATTAAGATATTTTCCCGCAGTAAAACTTAGCCTATGTAACTGTTAATACAGAGTGCTTAGTGCGAGTTTGACAGATCCAATCGAATAACTTTACTACCGCGTTAATCAAGCATTGAGTAGTAAGTATGAGTAAGTTAACCGTTCGAACTGGCAAAACGCTGTCACAGTACAACTCGCCCTCGCGTTTATTCGTGTTTTGGCTGGTAAACGTGTTCACTTCTCAACGTAAACCATGACAACTGGCACTCAGCAATTTTAATTCCCATACTTGTCGCTAGGTGGCGCTTCCTCGATGCTATAGAAATATGAGTTTACGTTAACGCGATCGAGTAGTTAAAAAACTCGCACTAAGCACTCAGGGTGTCAGTTGACTCCATATCAAATTTTATTCGAATCGCTCCAGCTGTTTAGATGTGAAGAAGTAACAAACATACACATTCACAAACTTTTGCCTTTAATTAATATTATTAGTAACGCCTGATTGTATACATCATCCTCATGGATGATGTATAGAATCAGGCGTTACTTTGCGGAAATCCATAATAGCATTAAAAAGTTAGAATTACTTTGCTGAATTCCGCCAAAAATCCCACAAGCACCATGCGGTTAGCTGATGCACCGCCCTCCCTCCCACTTTTTCAAGCAGAAGCAAGACACAAACACACCACCACCAACACCAATACTTGTGTGAGAAAACACGCGACGCGTTTCGCCTCTAACACGAGGCATCCTCAGGCTCCCAAATGCATGCTTGCAGACACAAGTATTGGTGTTGGTGGTGGTGTGTTCGTGTCTTGCTTCTGCTTGAAAAAGTGGGAGGGAGGGCAGTGCATCAGCTAACCGCATGGTGCTTGTGGGATTTTTGGCGGAATTCAGAAAAGTAATTTTAACTTTTTTGTGCTATTAGGATGATGATAATAAGTGTGGTGTGATATGAAGACTGATGTGATAATAACTCTATGGTCAGTTATTTCACAGATATTAATACTGCCACGCGCAGGCCCTGTCAGAAAACCAGTGGTCTCGGGTTCATAACCCGTCACAATATGCTGAGACAGTGGCCTTTTTATAACCTCAACACACATTGGCATCAACCTATGTAATATTAAAATAAAAATAGTATAATCATGTGGGTACAGTGATATCATTCCGATGTAAAACCTAACTGCAAAGTAGGTAGTCGGGGCTGTAAGTAATGCAATTTGCTTGAGTCAGATGTCGCTGCCTGTACGTAATACAGAGAATAGTGTAAAGAGGTTCGAAATTTCACTGATGCCGGTGAGTCACCCATTGGCTCAATTGGTAGAGCGCTGGCACGGATAGCCAGAGGTTGCTGGTTCGAATCCCGGCATGGGTGAAATTTTTAGCCTCTAAATAGGTTTTTAAATTTGTCCTTAGCACGGGTTAGTGCATTAAAAATATAAATAGTATAATATTATAATAGTTATAAACTGTTTGTGTCTGCATGTTAGTCTAGTATATTATTACAGTCTATGTTAGTTAAGTGCATTTAAATCTTCCGTTCTATGTTGCCATTCATATTGTGTGGTATATTTGGTGTTGTGGTTTATGAATAAACATTTCTTACTCTTACTCTTACCTATGTATGTTTAGCATAGTTGAAGCGATTGCCTCTATGCTAGAGGAGAGCTCAGTTTCAGCGGCCGCTCAACTCTCAAACGCAGTTGTAACTTTTAACTATCGATTGTCGATTACGCAAAGTGAGTAAAATCGCTTACATTTTCCAGGAAAATTACTTTGTGTGTTGTTAGATGGGTGAGTATTGAATTTTAAATACTCCAGCATTAAGTTGGTCTGGTTGGTTTGTGATAGAGAATGGCAAGATAAATAGTATCCGAAACTGACGTACATTAATGAAACCACTAATGAATGAGTCTCACAGTGAGAGTTCGTCTGTTGCGGTTTTCAACGCAAAATTAAAAGAGCATTAACTTTCTTCACTATTGCAATAGTTATGGATATCGACATCAACCCTTGTATGTCCCTACTGCTGAGGCACGGGCCTCTACCTCCATCGCAGGAAGAGATACGTGCCATAGGTATATTTAATATTATTTATTTATGTATTGTATTTATTATTATATAAGTACTTCTTCTTCAGGCTACATGTTAGTCCACTGTTGGGCATAGCCCTCCCCTAATGAGCGCCATAGCGCCCTGTCTTGAGCTTGCCGCATCCACGATCTGCCGGCAGTTTATAAGTAGTTAGGTCTATAAAATTATTTATATTTACAGCCACTAAACTATATCAATATTTATAGCATGTGTGATTGTATTAGATTAATATCACAATATTATAACAATTATTATTGTACACTTTCCCCGTCTAGTTTATAATCTTTTAGCTCAATTTATTGCCAGGAGTATTTTACCTCAACGTTTCGACGACGTTACAGCCATTGTGGTCACGAGAAGACTGATGGCAGGTGCCCGCTTTCATCTTCGGCTGATAAGGTTTCAGACTATCCTCAATCAGCCATCACAAAACACTATTAGGCTTACGACACACTACACCAACAATGTCGGACGACAAGCCATGAGACTTTTTTCGACTCGAACACTTCTTGATGACCGGATCCCACGTTTGCGACAATTTGAAACCACGCGATTAAGCCTCGGACACTTTAATAATGTGTTCAAGTCGCGAAACTTTAAAATGTGTTGTTTGATGTGGTGTATCCCGTTATGCGGCCGCTGAGTTATGAAATCTCTGTAAAAGTTTCATCTAGTTTATTTATACAGCTTAATGCGAGCGTGAAAGTATGTCGCTCCTGCGTCACGTTTATATCGCTGCAAAATTAACCGTGTGCAGGGGCACTAAGGGTTATTATTGAATCTATATAGGAGCGCAGTGGTAGACCAGTCAGTCCAACGTTTGCCTCACATTTGATGATTTGAATCCCGGACCAATTTTATCCAACTACTTATAATAGGTTGAACGGTCCTAAACGCGATTATTTATTAGGTAACCGAAATGAAACGGCGAAAAGAAGAAATTACGTTCTACCTAATAAATAATCGTGATTAGACCCGCTTAATATATAATTATGATTGAGTCGTCGTCGTCAGGCTATACTAGTCCACTGCTGGACATAGCCCTCCCCTAATGAGCGCCATAGTGCCCTGCTCGCAAGAGCTTGCCGCATCCAGTATCTGCCTGCAGTTACGAATGAGTATCGTAAACCATTAAGAAATACTATTTTAGAAGAATAGAAGTAGTGTATACTTCTATGATACTATCTGATAATAAATTATTTTCATTTCATTTTCAATGACTTTGTTTTCTAAGTTACGTTCATTTGTGAATTTGTTGTAGCAATTATCACTGGCTAAAAGGTACCTAAAACCAAACTGTGATCTCTAACCCGCATGCCCAGCGTGGGGTTTATGGGCATTACCCCGCAATGATGGCACAACCTTGCGCTATGGCGCTTATTAGGGGAGGGCTATGTCCAGCAGTGGACTAATATATAGACTAATAAATATAATAGTGGACGACCTCTGTGGCGTAGCGGTAGCGCGTCTGCCTACCATGCAAGAGGTCCCGGGTTCGAATCCCGGCTGGGAACAAAAAAAAAGCCCAGGTCTTGGATGTTTACATGTTTGTGCTGTCGTAGTTTCTGGTTCCCACGACACAGGGTATCCTAGTGTGCGGCCAGAAGCAATGTATGTGCTTGTATGTAAATGTTTTGTTATGTTATGTTATATGTTATATAATATAGCCTGAAGAAGACGAAAAGGTAAAAATCGTGAGGAAACCTAATTGGTCACATACCTCAGCCCTTCGAATTTCAAACGGTGGGCTCGCGTGGTGATTAAGCCAATACTCTTTATGTGAGGAGTTTTGTACCAATGGGGATGAATGTAGGCTACATTATGGTTTGCCATATATTATAGGGCCTGTGCATATTTGAGACGCACTAGCGTCATGGCGGCCGCGTCGCGTGACCGCCGCAATTACCGCGCGGTGATTTACCGACTTCGGTAAACGTACCGAAATGCTCCCAGGGCGCTGAAGTAGAGTAGGAAGGTCGGGAAGCCTTGGAAATGCGGAAAGAATCTTAAAAAAGATATTGTAGTAGTGGCCACAAAGGTCATTGCTGTTAATTAACTGAACATAATATTTATAGCTTCTGTCCCCACACTAGGGTACCCTGTGTCGTGGGGTCCAGAAACAACGACATCACAAACATGCAAATATCCAAGACCTGGTTTTTTTTTCTGCCCCAGCCGGAGTTCGAGCCCGGGACGTCTTACATGGTAGGCAGACGCGCTACCGCTACGTCACAGAGGTCGTCGTTTAGTCAATATAGTGACTTAAATCGTTTGGAAGTGCTGGAAGTCAGTTTGAAATCGTTGAGAGTTCAGGAAACTCTGCCTGGAGCGATCTTTTAAGATTATCAGTTTTCCCCTTTTTACAGTCTGTATCATTACAGCCTAATCTATAACTGCCTCACCTATAACTTTTAAACTTGTATCAATTTTTTCTTCAAAAATTAAGGATTGTCTCGCCGCGGAAGACGAGGCTTGCTTAGCAATTTTCGTAATTTATTATTTAGGTTATTATTAAAAAAAAAACGTAATATAACATATAACTAAGTGGCGATTGTTTTAAGACGATTGGATTAAGAGCATAAAAAGAGGCATTACAAGATCCATACTTTCACAGAAAACTTCGTCATTAAAAGTGGCACAATAAACCACATAAAAGTAATCTAAATTAATCAATAATACCGCCCCGGGACACACCCGATCCAAAAGTTCCTATGACGCTAGCAGCGTTACCCCACTACACCGCCATGGAGATCCTTTGCATCAGGTATGCCGGAACGAACGTCATACCTACGACTCCTCAGACGCCGACCGATTTCCCTTACAAAATGTTTTCCCTCTTCCCACCATACCCCAATTGTTTCTACAGCATTGTTTTTTGGTTGTTATACTATACTCAAACTAAAACGGCATTGTGATAACAAAATACCTACTCTTAGGTTAAGAAATATTTTTGTAATTTCCTTTTTTATGTACAATAAAGTGTTTTCTATCTATCTATACTTTACCCAAATACCGTTTTTACCAAGACGTTATAAAAATTACGCTTCTTAATAGGGCCCCGGTTTTTTTACTTCTAGTTTTTTTACAATTTTCTGGTCAATTTAAAAGAATAACACAAATATTAATTAAATATTCAGATGGCTATCTTTTGTGCCAAAGATCGCCAAAACCATACCATAGTATACATGGCTAGACAGCCACACATGTAGGTTGTCTTGTGAGTGGGGAAACCTGAGTGTGGTGATCAATTACCTCAGCGCTTGAAGTTGACAATCATAAATAGGTATAAGTTAAATCTCTCTCTCTAAGAGTAGGCCTGTGCCCTATATTGGGATGTAAATAGGCTACATATAAAAACTAAAATTGCACACGTATATAGGCCCGTTTTACAGACATAGCCAAGGTGATTGCCCGTAAGAAGTGGAAATGGGAAGGCCATATATGCCGTAGACAGGATAAAATATGGTGTGTAAAAGTACTGGTCTGGAGGCCTAGAGAGGGGCGCAGAAGTGTGGGCAGGCAACCAACAAAATAGACTGACGACCTGGTCAAGGTGGCAGGAAAGGACTGGATTCGAAAAGCCCAAGACCGAAATAAATGGAGTGCATTGGAAGAGACCTACCACTCAGCATTGGGTGGCTATAGGTTGAAGAAGAAGAAGAAGATAGGCCCGTTTCTTATGCCCAGCGTGGGGATTATGGGCATTACCCACTATGATAGCAAAACGTAGAGCTCTTAAGGGGAGGGCTATGTCCAGCAGTGGACTGGTATAGGCTGACGATGATAGGCCCGTTTTTTACCGCTACTTCGACTCTCCAAGGTTTTCTGAAAGAAATCTCTTTACAGAGATAAGATCGCCTTTGCAAATATATTTTTTTTTGTGAACGTTCCTTCTGTCAGTATTATATCTTTGGCACGATGTAAATACCGTGGGAAATCCACGCTGGAGCGGTACAAACGGCTACAATATATCTTTCTTTACTCTATTCCCTTTGTGCACAAAGCAGGGGCATTGCATTTGGAGTTATTGGGGAATACTAGGAAGAAGTACGAGTACTTACTCCGATACAAATATATGCAGGTTGGGTTTGAATACTTGACAGTCTGAACTACCTAAGTTATCGGGGGTACGTATTTCTAGAAACGTGTAGCCTTGGGACTCGAGATACATTTGTATCCTACGAAGTAGACGAATATCAAACGTGACTGGATTTGTCTTCAAGAACTTCTTATGCATAAAAATCTCGTATCACAGTGTTTTTTAACGAACTCCTCCAGATCGCTGGTACTGATTTGTAAGAAATTTAAGAGTCATCTTTAAAAACACGATCCTACTAAAAGACTCCTAAAGGCGTTTTATTTCCTGCTGCTTAGTCCTTTTTCTTGTAAGGTCGCCACCACAGAGTAGTCACCACAGAGAGAGTCTACGTTTTTGGATGTTTTGAAGAATTGTGATTTATAAATAACGCCGAGGGTACGTTAAAAACACACCCAATATTTCATCATCAAGTCACATTGGTGAATCGAGCGAAAATATGAATATCACTACGTTTGTTCTGTATGGTGTCGGCCTAGAGAATAGCACCAACCCAATTCTTCCCCCGGGGGTCGTAAAAGTCGACTAAGAGACACAAACCGGGGGGTGGGCAGCAACGCCCCCTGCAGTACAATTCCACCGAACTGCGATCCCCAACCCGCATGCCCAGCGAGGGGATTATGGGTATGACCCCCTATGATAGCACAACGTGGCGCTCTTTAGGGGAGGGCTATGTCCAGCAGTGGACTAGTACAGCCTGACGACGACGTTTGTTCTAGTCGGTAACGCAAACGCGTCCTAATCTTAATCACCTCTGTCAATGGAGCTATAATTGGACATAGTTTTGTGAACTAGAACCAAGCTACACTTTGAGTAAATTGATTGTACAATAAGATTTAATGTTAAAATATAGCGTTCGGGAAGTGGGCTATTACGCTATTAACATACTCGTGTTTTTTTTTACCTTTCCCGAACTTCTCTTTCCCAACTGTCAGAATAATGTCTATTAAAAAGAAAAACCAACCATGAAGTATTTACTAAAAAAAATCATAGAAGTTTTTATGATTCATGCAAATACGTATATTTCTAAAAAGAAATTTCTTTCAATATCGGATTTAATGATTTTATTGAATGAGTTAGATTAGGTTTCATTTCATTTCACTAAATTTCATTTTCATTTCCTATCAATAAAAAAATTCTACTGAAAACTTGGCTATATGGGCATTGTTCCCTTTGCCTACCAGAATGGGTTAAGAAAAAAAATCTCTGCTTATATTCTTTTACGGTTAGGTTAGGCTATTTTCCAAATATTTTTTCTTTATTAAATTGCTTATTTTTTTCGCAACTGTATTAAAAATAGTCGTTCAGTACACGTGCGGAACGGTCATTGTAACTTGTTCCGAATGTCAAACCTCACCTTCGGCTGCGCCTCGGCTCGGGTAGACATTTGTCGGAACTCTTTGCAATAACAGCCTTTCCGCACTTGTAATGAAATATACTATTTGGTAATCGTATAAGTGCCTTTGGAGGCTACCCTTGCATGTGTTGAACACAATGCAACCTCACGTCACATTTATTGCAACAAATAATTCTAAATAATTATATATTTTTTATACAGTCTATATACGTCCCACTGCAGGGTACAGAAAGAGATAGTATGGGTTTGCTGAGGTGAATCTATTATATTCGCTCTATAATACTAAATTAATTAGAATGTGATTTTTATCATCGTCATCGTCAGGCTATACTAGTCCTTTGCTGGACATAGCCCTCCCCTAATGAGCGCCATAGCGCCCTGTCTTCAGCTTGCCGCATCCAGCATCTGCCTGCAGTTTTTCGCAGACCGTCATCCCACCTAGTCGGAGGGCGTCCTATATACACTACGTTTGCCGAGCCGCGGTCTCCACTCAAGGACACGTTTGCTCCAACGGTTGTCGGTTCTTCGCGAGATATGGCCAGCCCACTGCCACTTCAGCTTGCTGATTCTCTGAGCTATGTCGATAACTTTGCTTCTCTGTCGGATGCATTCGTTACGAATCCTATCCTTCAGACAAACTCCGAGCATAGCTCTCTCCATAGCTCGCTGAGCGACTTTGAACTGGTGGACCAACCCTTTCGTGAGTGTCCATGTCTCGGCTCCGTAGGTCATGACAGGTAGGATGCGGATGTGAGTTTTATAATTAGACTTATATATTTTTCCAAGCTACATCGTAAAATCCATTATTGTCTGCATGCACAAATTATGTAGTATTAAGTACCTATTGTTTATTGTAATTTTTTTGCTATTAAATAAATACAGATTGAGTCCTGACCTCTGCGATAGCAATCCTTCAGAATTTGGCGCGCCAAATGATACGGGTATGTCGCACAAACACAATCTACGCAATTACCCTTAAAAACGTCCAGTAATTGCATTATATAACCTAGGGAAAAAAGCATTAAAAGCCAGATAATATGCAACAGAGGCACCCCAAGCTCGCGTATAAACGCGACCATTATCGGTGTATCGCGGTGATCCCGCCCGCACGAGCCGACAGGCCGACAAACCGTTATCCGGCTGACAATAAATAGCCGCTCGATCCCACCATTCAGTAAGCACGGCTTGTGATTAAACCGAGTTTCATTATCGTCCTTACCGTCAATTATACTTCGGTAACTAAACGTGATTTGTCAAATGAGTTAGGGAAAGGCGGAGTGATTCTTTTCTTATGGAGTTTAATCACGTTGGCTGGCTTGGTATTGCCGTGTCTTTAAAAAACTATGCAACTGTCAGTTGTCTTATTGTGACCTTTAGGTAATGAACTATAATAATCCGTTGAGTTTGTGACGTCGACGAAAAATTTAATGCGAGGTGCCATTCTAATTCTTGTGAGTTAGTCCTGCCTTCCTACATTTAGTGCCGTATTTACCGATGTATTATTCGCATCAAACTCAAAACTCAAATATTTTTTGCGAATACATTTTAATCATATTGCATAGATCTTAAATCAAATAGTGGCTGGAATATTGGATATTTAATTCATTATAGGCCTAACCGGCACGACACATGAACTAACTTTTTGTCTTGTAATTGTTGTATTTAAATTCATACTTATTTTAGAATAAGAATATATTATTTTAATATTTTTTTTTATTATTATTTTTGAATCCGTGTCACCTGTATATGCATCAAATGTATCATTGACCTCTTAGAACGTTAATTGTTAGAAACGTTTCTGAATGTTAGATAGATTGATAAATAATTTATTCGCATAAGACATCATTTTTGAGTACGGGTAACGAGCGTATGCTGACCAAGCCATATGTGCCTGGTGACCCTGAGCAACAATCAGAGACCTATTTAGAGGCTAAAAATTTCACCCATGAATTGCATTACTTACAGCTCCGATGTTAAACCTAACTTCAAAGTAGGTAGTCGGGGCTTTAAGTAATGCAATTTGCTTAAGTCAGATGTCGCTGCCTGTACGTAATACAGAGAATAGTGTAAAGAGGTTCGAAATTTCACTGATGCCGTGAGTCGTCCATTGGCTCAATTGGTAGAGCGCTGGCACGGATAGCCAGAGGTTGCGGGTTCGAATCCCGACATGGGTGAAATTTTTAGCCTCTAAATAGGTTTTTTAATTTGTTCCTTAGCACGGGATAGTGCATTAAAAATAAAAATAGTATAAACAATCAGAGAGCTTGTTACGCTGATCGACAGATGACAAGTTTGCATTGGAAATCTGAGGTTTAGTTAGATTGGTGATATCTAAGCTCACGGTTCGATGGGCTTCGGTATCGTTTTGACTACTCTTAGGCTGATAATAATGATTTTGAATGTGAAGTTTTTTGTTTCTTTTTTTTCCTAAGTGCACAGCAGTTAATGCTACATCTTATAAGTGATTGATCGGTGTCGGTTTTAATTTCAAAGGATTTTCGTAGGGTACGTGCCACCATAAGGTCTGCATAAAAAGCTCAAAGGTGTTCTATAAATAGGACGGCTTAATTGCCAAGCGTGCCCACCGCAGATTGGCAATTTCAGTGGTGAGGTATTTGAACACCTAAGACACTCAGCTGCACAATTCCTTCACAATTAGCTAGTGGTATGGCTACTTTAACTTCACAAATATACATAAGTTACAAAACAAAGTCATTGGTACATGCCCGCACCGGGAATCGAACGAAGGTCTCTCGCTTGCGAGTCCATCGTCCTACCCACTAGTCTCCCACCGCCCCATGTGTAGAACATCAAGAAGTTCATCTGGAAAATTGTTCTATTTGTAATATTTCTTTATTCAAATTTATTTTTCTCGAAATATATGTGGTAGTTAGCCAGTGTCGGCTAGGTCTACCTCACGATGGGCTGGTTGAGAGAGCGGGATGGGAGGTGAAGTGAATGGACTTACTTGGTGATGGTGGATGATGGCTCGCTTTAGCTGTTGGGCAGATGATGAGCGGTGATGGATGAGTTGATGCGTCCAGCGCACGGAGAACACTCCTGCACTGTTCACTTATAGTCTAATATTGTCAATATATTACTTTTAGAATATTCGGAGTATTATTGGATTGTTGCCGGATAAGCCTACTAGGATTACCGGTTTATCCTGTAATAATCCAATAACGTTTAGCACTTACGAAAGTTTCAGTTCAAAAATACTCGGTGCATTTTTTACGCTAGTTACGTTAGTTTCACGAAATTAGGAGGTTAAGGTTATTTTAAATAAATACATATTTGACGCCATTGTACCACTAATGCCTTGATCCTTAGTTTCACTTTCTTTATTGTTATATTTGTTATTACTACTGCACGCGAAACATTTATCAGGCCATTAACGCATGCTTTCTATTTTAAATTTCAATTAAATAAAAATAAACATTTACTAAGGCAAGGTTAAAAAAGATTTTGCAAGAGGCACTGGCCTACTAACTACAAATACATGCTACTAGATAGTCTAGTAATGATAGTAGTCACATCGATATCGATACAACCCTTTTATGTCCTCACTGCCGGGGCACGGGTCTCTTCCTGCATCGCAGGAAGGTTAGGCCATACTCCACCACGGGGGCCTAGTACGGCTTGGTGGAGGATTGTAAGACAGTGGCGGGCCTTACTGTCTCTAGAAGTTCTCAAGCCGCCCTTAAGGCCTCTGACATAGCTTAACGACATCCAATATATGACAGGACAGACGGCACCAACGGCTTAACGTGCTTTGAAAGATAGGAAGCGCTTAGAAAAATGCCACTTGCAGTAGTCACAGGACGGTCTCCCATCGTGCACCTGGCCGCGCCTGTTGTTGCTTAACTCTAGTATTTGATTCCAATCACTCGGTTTGACTAGGCCAGTAGCGCTTCACATAAAATTACGTTTTTGTATTGTTTTTCAACTAGAATAAAATAATCACAAGAATGTAGTTCTTTGTAACCATTCCTCTAAATTAATATTTTTAATTTTTAATTATCATTTGATCTTTTTCATTTCTCCAGCAAACCTTCAAGAGTCTGACTAACAGCTAAACAACTTTTTTATAATTGAAATTCTTAGATTTATTCCACTTGTTAATAATTTTCGCTGCCTTTCAAGTAAATACTTTAAAGGTTACCGTTACTAGCTTACTACATAATATCAAAAAGTTAGTTCTACTTAATTATTTTTCTTTATTAATATCAACCAAACTTTAGATGAAAAATACAATTTATAGTAATTTTTGTGTTAATTTCAATAACAACGGTCTGGCAGGTATCCTTTGAAAGTCACAAGAGTCAAGTAAATGATACACAGCGGGCGTGTACCAACAAGTTTCTTCAAACCAATAAATTAAGCCCATCGACTATTGCGGTACCGTCGGGATTAATCGGTATCAATTATTCATCGGCAATCATTTGAAAATCCATTAAACTCCAGCTAGAGTTTATAAATTTGACCCTAGAAGTTTTACCGGAATTGCCCGGCGTGAAATAGATAAACACCAAAGTGCAGGTCAATGTACAGGGTTATTTTCAAATCTTTGCCAATATTTTGTATGGTGACTTCAAAAAAATCTATCTTAAAAGTCAAATTTCAAAAGAATTTTATTTACTATAAAAATAAAATGATACTTATTGAATTTCAAAGCGGCTAGTTTCACACTAATAGATTGTGTGGAAAAGAAATCAACAAAGCAACTCCCACGTCACTCATTCTCGTTGTAACCATCTCATTGCCCATTTGTAATGGGCCATACCAGGCCACTCAGAAAGTTTTTAGAAAAAAAAAAATTACGTATAAGACACTGGCCACTTGTTATTGTTTTGAAAACGTCCATTATTTAAAATTTACTACTGTTCAATTTTCAAATTTCCCTCCGCATTTTTTTGAAAGCCAATTAAAATTTTCTTGTCTCATTAAAAAATGGATCTGCATCGAGAACATGTTCGTGCTATGATTTTTTACGATTTCAAATGTGCTTAAAACCTGATGAGTCATTTGATCGACTTCGAAATGCTTTTATGGATGAAGGACATTCAAAAGCAACCATCTACTGCTGGTATAGCGAGTTCAAATGCGGTCGTCTTACTTTGGGGGAAGAACAAAGGAGTGGTCGTCCTACGACGGCTGTCACCGAAGGAAGTGTGCTGGCAGTAAAAAAATTAATTCAAGAAAACAGATGAATCACGTACGAAGAGATTCAGCATATACTGCAGATAGGTTCAGGAAGTGTTCACAACATTTTGCACGAGCACCTTCGCGTAGGGAGAATAGTTTCCTGCTGGGCGACATTGTGACAAGTGACGAATCCTGGATTTATCAATATGATCCAGAAACAAAGCGTCAGCCGACAATTTTGCTGTTTCAAAATGAACCAATGCCTACGAAAGTGAAGCGATCGAGGAGCGCAGGAAAAATTTTGATCGCTAGTTTCTTCACTTTGACGGGGTACCTAATTTCAATTCCACTTCGAGACCAAAGCAGCATCAACGCTGAATGATATAGCATAAAATGCCTGCCAGAGGTTTTTTCTGAATTGAGCTACAAGCGACCGACAACCGGACTCCGCTCCTTCTTCACCACGACAACGCGCCCGCGCACTCTGCGATGAAAACGAGGGACTTCCTGGACTCCACACCGGTCAGAGTCTTGGGACACCCTCCTTACAGTCCTGATTTAACTCCGTGTGACTTCTCATCAGCTCAAAGGAAACAGTTTTCATCGCCGGAAGACGCGCTAGCAGCGTTTGAGAAGGCCCTGGAAGAGGTGTCTGTGGAAGACTGGAAAAAATGTTTTGAAAATTGGTTCAGACGCATAAAACTTTGTATAGAGGCTAGTGGAGAGTTCTTTGAAAAGGTTTCATAAAAAAATTTTTTTAGTTTCTCAAAACTTTCTGAGTGTCCCACGTATTATACTTCGTATGGTCGCAAAATATCAAATTTATAATAGCCTTGTATAATTGTTAAATATTACACTTCGTTTAACAGTTTCCTATTAGATTTCCTTATTTGTACAGTCCAATCCGCAACATCTAATCAGAATATTTAACGTTCGTTTCGAAACTGTTATCTAAGCGATGTACTTAACGTTTTCTTATAATTTTTCTTTAGGAGTCTATCATTCGAAAGCGTAGAAAACGATATTAATAACTGTACTGGCAGACGCCGATCATAACACGTTGGAAACACATGGTTTTTTTTCAGTTTAATAAATTTTTGTGCAGACAAGTTTTGTTTATGACAAAAAATCCTTGACAGCGAAAAAACTTTAATTACCTTTCCCCCATTTTTTTTTTCTGAAGAACAAATAATATTAAAGTACACAACATTTTGACTAGTATACTCTTGTTGATTGTGACAGAATCTTTACAGTCACTCCGATTTTGTTACTTCTCTCGTGCATTCACATTTCCCCGAAGAATGTGCTTCAGATGCGTGATTGTGTCAGACGTCACCAAAAGCCGTCTCCGACGTAACAGATTGTCACAAAGAGTACGTACCTCATTACAAACTCAAATAAAACGCTCCGTTCACCCTTTCCGGGGGGCAGAGCGTGAGTGCACGCCCTTCTCAGCGTTTACATTCAGTCACTTGCTCTATTACTGCACTCACTGAAATTTAAATTAAAAGCGTTTATTAAAATTACTATTACTGTTATTAAATCAAGTCAGAGGTATTAGGGCGGCTTTACAACTTCTGACAGTAAGACCAGCCACTAGTCTTGCAAGTCTCCACCAATCCCTGCTTGGCCCCTGTGGTGGGGTATGACCTATACCTTCCTCAGGGAAGAGACCCGTGCCCCTCGGTGGGGACATAATGAGTTGATGATGATGATTACCATTACTCATAGGAAGAAGAAAAAGGCAATTTACTATCGCTACATAGACTTATAAAAGTCGTAAAGTATAAAGTTAAAATAAAAAATATCACACACGTCAAAACACGCTAAGGAGATGCGAGCCATGTCGATGCGACGATAAACCACCTTCAGGCTCAGCTTTGCAACCTATGAACTTGAGATTATTTTTATTATTAATAAAACTAGAATATATCCTAAAAGTGTAGTTGTACCTATCTGTCAGGAAAAATATATACTGGTCGAATCGCTGACACGAAAAGAAGAAGAAGAAGTTGTACCTAGTAGGTAAAGCCGATAAAATGGTAACGAAGGTTTTTTAAACGACTTAACGTAGAATATTGGATTAAGTAAAAATGGCAAGAAATAAAATGATTCAAACCACATAAATGAATCCTAAATAAAATTGCGCATTATTGAATTAAGGCCACCTTTATTGAAAACTAGCTGACCCAGCGAACTTCGTACCGCCTAACAGTCGATTCTTTAGTTTTTTTTAATTTTCTTTCCGTAACAACCATCCTCCTACGTCAAGGCATATTCTAATTAGTGTAATCGGTTCAGCTGCTCTCGAGATTTTCGCTTACCAACACATTCAGCGATTCATTTTTATGTTATAGATAATAATAATAGATGCCGCTTACTGTAATTAGTTTTCTTCATCTTTGTGAGTTTAGTGATCAATGCAGTATATTTAAGGCTAGTCGAACCAAGAAACTGGTGCTTTGTTCGAGAACTTGCCACGTATTTATATACAATAGTTATCACTTTTAGTGATAAGGCCGCCGTCTGTACTCTTAGGTTAAGAAATATCTGTGTAACTTTTCTATGTACAATAAAGTGTTCTCCATCTATCTATCTACAATAAACGCTGATCTTCTCATAATTCAGACGTGGTGTAAACGTTGCATCGCGTTTTATTTAACAAGTGTCAGCGAGTGTCGACAGAGCGAATCTGGGTCGAAAGATTTGCGAAAGACAATACCAGACGCCTACGCCTCAGGCTCGTAGCTGGACGAACAGTTAACATCATTCATACAGGGCAAAGAATACCTTTATAAACTGATGAAGTAAAAGGGAAGAATGCTGGCCTTGCTTTGAGACTGATTGTATGTGGGGTGCTGCGAGAGCAAAGGAAGGTTGACAATTTTCTGTCAGGTGTCACCATTATAGGGAAGAGCGGGTGATCGTGCTCTTCCACTATAAAGGGAAATTTCCCGCCAGGCAGATCGTATGCCTGAGGACGGCTGGTCCAACTATAGTTAGTCGGACGTTATATTTATGGTATGTCATTGTAACACTTTGATTGCGCGATGCAGGAATGTTGGAGTTTGTAGTGCGCGCGCAGAGTTGACATGTGCTTGCCACACCTTCATCAATTCATCATCATAATCAGCCAGTCTCAGACCACTACTGGACATAGGCCGCACGCAACTTTCCTCTATCTTCGGCCATCATCATCCATCCACTGCTATCTTCCTCAGATTGTCGGCCCAGTGAGCCCATGGGCGTGTTGAGGAACGGGGTATGCTTGGAGTCTCTTTTATGAATCACATCGGAAATGAAACAATCCGCCAAAAACATAGTGACTGACATAACCTATAGGTTTAGGAAGCTGATGTGACAGGCTAGTCACATATGCCGATGAACCGATAGTCGATGGTGTGCACAGGTTCTCGAATCCACGTAATGTCAAATGCAGCATATGCGTACGGTGAACGAAAATGCTCGTAAGGTTCACATACATTGGCGCTTTAAATCGTCAATGCACTATGTACACGCGTGAAGCAATCTTCATATAAGAGATTTTAATACACCTATTGCCCCCGTGGTGAAGTATGACCTAACCTTCCTGCGATTCAGGAAGTGACCCGTGAACCAGCAGTGACATACAAGGGTTGATACCGTATTGGTATCAACCCTTGTATGTATGTACTTTGTGGCGAGCACATGTAAACTCTGCGCGCGCACTACTAACTCCAACATTCCTGCATCGCGCAATCAAAGTGTTTCAATGACATACCATAAATATAACGTCCGACTAACAATAGTTGGACCGGCCGTCCCTAGGCATGCGATCTGCCTGGCGGGAAAGAGCACGATCACCCGCTCTTCCTTATACACTTATTATGTCCTAAAACTATCGTTTATTATTATACTATTTTTATTTTTAATGCACTAACCCGTGCTAAGGACAAATTTAAAAACCTATTTAGAGGCTAAAAATTTCACCCATACCGGGATTCGAACCCGCAACCTCTGGCTATCCGTGCCAGCGCTCTACCAATTGAGCCAATGGGCGACTCACGGCATCAGTGAAATTTCGAACTTCTTTACACTATTCTCTGTGTTACGTACAGGCAGCGACATCTGGCTTAAGCAAATTGCATCACTTACAGCCCCGACTACCTACTTTGCAGGACGTTTGTGTCTACACATTGAACAGAAAACGCAGTCACTGTCTCGCTCAGAATAATCCTGTGGAAATACTACGAAGTTACTTAAAAATACCTAAAAAAGGGCTTGCGACATATCATTTAGGATTGGTTCTTTATAACATCTATAACAACTTTTATTCTACGTTTATACTAGTCATCCGTCATGAAATAGTTGTATTTACTAGATTGGTCTAGATACAGCTAGAGAGAAAAGCGAATGAAGTGAACGTGATAAAGTCTGCGCAGGGCGGTTTTCATTATCAATCAGTTATGAGTTCTTCTCAGGGTTTCTTGATATTCAGCAAAGCGGCTTTTGGGATAAAACAGTCACTTGCAAGTAGTAATCTTACTGCGTTGCGTACCGCCATAATGTGATAAACGACGCCGCGATGAGGGCCTGTGAAAAATGCGGCGTGTGAATTAAAAGCGCGGTGATGGATGGCCGGCTCGGTCTGCGGGGTCGCTGCAGGTCATATCCTCGAATTTAACTGAACAGAACACCCTGTTGGTGTCCTGAGCCAAGCCCCGGCTTAGAGTAACGGCAATTGTATACGCCAATACTTAGATATGTAAGCCTTTTAATGAATTTTGTTTTCTGGTGTGTATACAATAAAAAGTTTTAACTTAATCTAATAACAATAGTTACCTATTTCTTGTGACCTTACAAATGTATACGTTTAGCAGTAACATTCCTATCAAGTCACTGGCCTCTGTCTACCCTTCTGGGATACGGGTATGAGGTTATGTTATGTTGTTATGTTATATAAAAAGCAGGTAATAGTAATATAGTAATGATTCGCTTGCACGTCCCTTATTTAGCATACGTATATTCGCCTGAAGGCTTCTGCTAGAAGTGTTATAGTTAGGTTATGCATTTCAAATTTAATTTATAAGTCACACAGTTGCAAGCTCCTGTAGCGTTTTAGAGTTTCTGATTTTGTACCGGGACAATACGGCGAAGAAATAATTGTATTTCCCTAGCAAATTCAATTGCATTGCATTTGCACTGTTGGGGATTGGGCGCACTCGTAATCCTCTGCAAACAAAAGGCAATTGAAACGGGAAGGCTGAATGCATTGTCGAAACCCTGAATATCCGTAGGACTCTGCAATATTTATAAGAAAAAAAAGAGCTAAACTGGGAAAGCATGGGTATTTCTAAAAAGCACAATTCTTCAAACATTTATGTCGTCGTCGTCGTCAGGTTATACTAGTCCACTGCTGGACATAGCCCTCCCCTAATGAGCGCCATAGCGACCTGTAACAGTTCCTTGTTTACAATAATATTTTTTTTGCCATGCATGAGGTCCCGGGTTCAAACCCCGGCTGGGGACAAAAAAAAACAGGTCTTGGATGTTTACATGTTTGTGATGTTGTTGTTTCTGGTTCCCACGACACAGGGTAACCTAGTGTGGGGTCAGAAGCAATGTATTTCCTTTCTCGTGTTAGTTGGTAGAAGCGACTTAAGTGTAGACCACCTACCCTCACTGCAATAATTGACTGTACTCGCCACATCAGTCAACCTGTGACCACGGCAACTGCGACGTTGCTGAAGCATCAGGAAGAAGGTAATTATGTTCTAACATCTAATAAATAATAAGACTAATAAATAGATTAAATTAAATGATTAGTCGTCTTACATGAGCAACGCGAGTCATTAAGAAATTCTATTGGCTTGTAACACCCCTCTTGCTATTAGTTCGGGTCAGAATGGTAGGAAAATGTTTTTAACGCAGATATTGACACAGCATTTTCAACGTGTTGCTTGCTCTTCTCGTAAGGTGGTTTCGTTTATTTCAATACTGGTGCCCGCGACTTCGTCTGCGCAGAATTATAGTATTTCGAGTAGCTTATATTAGCGTGGCGTAGAAAGGAATTAACATTATGACATTAAAATTATCACATAAATAATTTATCGGTCGCATTTAAAAAAATGAACAGCCTGACAATATTGAGATGTTACAGTCGCACTATAATTACACAATATTGTCAACATAAGAAATACGGTAACTAAGGGCTGCGGAGACCTAATCATAACATAAGTGGCTACATAACATTATTTAACGATTCTTTTAAACATATCCATCATATATCACATATGTGTATCTCTAGCGGTTTTGGCAGCGCATGCCAGAATAGCTCGCATATGGTAGATTTTTTCCTACTTACTTGACACATATCATACTTGACATTACATGACAGCAGGCACCAATGGCTAAACGTGCCTTGCGAAGCACGGAATATTTTGTACAATTCACACAAATCTCTTCATAAATTGTAGCGTTATGAGTTATTCTGATATGTAAACTATATTATTGTAAAGTTTCAATAAAATCCATTCAGTAGTTTTTACGTGAAAGAGTAACAAACCATCCATCCATACTTACAAACTTTCGTGTTAATAATATTAGTAGAAAGGCGACAAAAAACTGTCTGCCTCCGCTGTAAGCTACGGGGGCCGTAGTTTGACCATTTGACATTTAAGTTGGGATATTTTACTCTACAAGTTTTTGCTAACACAACAAACTTCTTGTAACTAATTAAAATTACAAGAAATGAAACATAAATCTGGATCCCAGATAGGCGGATCCAATTTCTGATACCGACGCCGGCGCCTAACTCCAATAATTTACTTGCAACTAACTGTCTACTGTACATAAATTATCCCCGGGGAATTTACATAATTTGCAACAATTCCTTCTTTGATATATTAATAAACCCTTGTCTTGTTTAATCAAATCAAAGATTAATTTGCAGAGTTTAGAAACTGAAAGCTGTTTGAATTCCGTGAAAATTCCATCTTAAAGACAAAACTCATAATGAATTTATTTTCTAATACCTGGGTAAGCTTATAAACTTTTTCAAATACTATTCGTGAATTATTTTTAACTTAATTGGTCTTAATTTTTATTTTTTATATATTTTTTGTTCCTGTAATTTCTGTGTACAGTTAATAATATTATATCTATTTATAATCATTATCAATTCATTGTGTCCCCACCGAGGGGCACGTGTCTCTTCCCTGAGGAAGGTATAGGCCATACTCCACCATGGGATCAAGTCCGGATTGATGAAGGCTTACAAGTCTAGTGTGTGGTCTTACTGTCAGAACGCGGTCATCCATCCATGTTTCTTAACCCTCGTGATCGTTTAAGATCACTCAGGCAGCCAGGGCTACAAGTGATTCTATCTATAACATAAAATTTTATTTGTACAGTATACATTTTTTCTCCACCAACCCGGACTTGGCCCCCGTGGTGGAGTATGGCGTAACCTTCCTGCGATGTAGGAAGAGACCCGTGCCCCAGCAGTGGGGACACACAAGGGTTGATATCGACATTTTTTATCGTAACAAAGGTTTTTCATACACAGTGTCATTATACAATTCGAACTTCTGAATCCTAAGCTTGGTAACATCCTATGTCTACTTATCTCGGTTTCTTGTATATTAAAAGAAAACCTGTTAAAAGGCTTTCAACGGTTGCCCTGTCCCTTAAGAGTACTATTTTCATGTAGATAGAGAATTCTTCAGTCTTCTCGTGACCACGATGACTGTAACGTCGTCGAAACGTCGAGTTAAATAGCAATAAATTACTACGCGATTAAGCCTCGAAAATATTCAAAATATTATAATACTTTATTGTACATAAAAATGGAAATTACACGGAAAATTCTTAACCTAAGAGTACAGACGGCGGCCTTATCACACGGGCATGAAGCTTGATCCATTTAGTACGTTTGCAGCCGAGTAAAGATATATTTTGCAAATTCTCTTTCAATTTCCCAACAAGCGCGCCATCAGAATCAATAGCCGATAAGACAAAACATCTTACGCCTCGCGCTAATCACCCGACCAATCACAAAGAAGGCATGACACAGACAGATCGCTTTCCCATGCCTGCCACTCGACACACGCTCTCGTGGAGCTAATACGGCTGGCTGGAGTACTCCCACAGCTTAGCAACATACAAAGGCTCCGCTGTAAGGCTTCAGTGCGTGAACCTCAGCTTTTTATAGAGCTAATATTTTACAGGTACGTTAGGGCGCTTTGGGAAAATCATAACTTGTTTTATAATACGTTTTTTTTATCAAAAAGTAAACATCAATAATATATGTAAAAACCTATTTAGAGGCTGAACATTTCACCCATGGCGAGGCTCGAACCCGCGACCTCTGGCTAACCGTGCCAGCGCTCTCCTAACTTAGATAATGGGCTCATATCTGTGTATTCTTTTTTGGCGGATATCGATTAAAGTCCTAGATAGTTTAAAAACCTATTTAGAGGCTAAAAAAATTCACCCATGCCGGGATTCGAACCCGCAACCTCTGGCTATCCGTGCCAGCGCTCTACCAATTGAGCCAATGGGCGACTCACGGCATCAGTGAAATTTCGAACCTCTTTACACTATTGTCTGTATTACGTACAGGCAGCGACATCTGACTTAAGCAAATTGCATCACTTACAGCCCCGACTACCTACTTTGCAGTTAGGTTTTACATCGGAACCCGACCACATCAATACGATTACGATTGCATCGTAAGTGATGCAATTTGCTTAAGTCAGATGTCGCTGGCTGTACGTAATACAGAGAATAGTGTAAAGAGGTTCGAAATTTCACTGATGCCGTGAGTCGCCCATTGGCTCAATTGGTAGAGCGCTGGTACGGATAGCCAGAGGTTGCGGGTTCGAATCCCGGCATGGGTGAAATTTTTAGCCTCTAAATAGGTTTTTAAATTTGTTCCTTAGCACAGGTTAGTGCATTAAAAATAAAAATAGTGTAATTTACATACAAGCACATGCATTGCTTGGAATCAGAAACAACGACATTACAAACATTTAAATATCCAAGACCTGGCCTTTTTTTTGACTCCAGCCGGGATTCGAACCCGGGACCTCTTGCACGGTAGGCAGACGCGCTACCGCTACTAATAAGTTGACAACGTCAAATCATAAGGGTATGGCCTCCCTCAAGGTACAAAATTCCAACTTCAACCTTCTGTGTCGACGCGAACGCTCAGTCTTGTCATATTTGATTTATGTCATGATTTGTACAAGTGACTTCAGTCTGGGTGTATTTTTTTGTTTGTGATGTTCTTGCCTGGCTACTATAGCACATGGTACTGTAGTTCGGGTCCTATTTATTTATTTTTCATGCGGTCAAACTGATTTTCAAAACCATTATCACCTCAATGGGACCTGCCAATAACTCAGAACCGCGATTTTTTATGCACCAAGATCAAGGAACTAAGTGATAACCCAATCAATTAAACGCTTCACATATTATAAAGCGTTACATACGAGTTGTGACGTCACAAGTTGCGCTCGATTTGTATCGGGCGTTTATTATTCCACAAATTCAAATCAATTTTATTTAAACGTAAAGAATTTACATTGTATTTGCTTAATATCGATGTAAGGCACTAACACACATGGGGGCCAATTCTCACTTCATTAGCATATAAGTCGTATACGACTTTAAGGCTTAAGACTTAGAATGAGTCAAAATCTGTATTTTGAACGCCTTGCTAGATTGAATTCAACTGAGGAAATAAACGTCTAATGACTCTGTCGAGTTATCTTATCTTATTTTTATGCGGCAAATGTCTAAGCCTTGAAATATTTTGCGTCTACGCTTTCAATTGGCATGTGCGAGAATCGGCCCCCGGTCAGTAGTTTATTCTGCCTCGCCACACTGCTAACCTAATAGGACTATATTACAGTATTAGCTCTATGTATCGCTGCGTATGTCGTGTCAAGTGTCCGGGCGACGTGAATGGCGCACGTTACACACGTCATTTGTCACGCGGCGGAGCGTGACGGGGGCCGAGTGATGGCACGCTGCCTGGGACCTAATTTTCTTAGGCTTCTATAGGTATTTAGCTTTTTGGTGAGTTAATTGTACCTCTGATGCTTTAAAAATATTATTATGTTCAAATATACTAGCGAAATTGGTCGCGATTATTTATAAAACTTAAGCATCGTGAGTTAATAAACATTCTTAAACTTAAGAAATGTATCTATTTTTATGTCTATGTTCATTTATTGAGTAATAAATCAACGAAGGATAGATGATGCGCGGCAAATATTGATGTTTTGTCACTCAATTGCGAACTCTCACTAAACCAAGTTACCACAAAAATCTACATACCTATGTACCAAAACAGGCAATAGGACGACCAAGTAACATTAAACTTACGCCTGTATTAGAAACTGGGGTTGATACCAAATAACGTTGAGCAAATATTACCAAATCTCTGCCAAAATTAATAAACACTAACGAAATTGCTTTGGGCAAAAAAAAGTCATAAAAATTGGGTACATTTTATCTGTTTTGGTGGGCGCTTATGTATACTGGGAAGCCTTAATCTGTTTTGGTGCTAGAATAACAGCGCCAGAAGAAAACTGACATATTACAGCTTTCTTATGACGAGCAACTGGCACGTTTTTATACTCGTATTTTTTTTTGTCTCTCATCTCCATTATATTTGTTTGGAAGTGTATTTTGGATAGAACTTAACGTTCCACGGATCCACGTTGAAGTTGTTAAGGTGCGCTTCTATGACTTGTCCACGCCACTTTAACTGAAATATTTGTTTGAAAAACGTAATTAAAACAACATTTCATAGTTTATTATGAGAATTCGATGTACATTGCGAAGTCGATCAACCTCCACATTGACATTGTAATCTACACAGAATTACATATCTACTGAATTAAATTTTCGTGAAACGCAACCCTCTAAATACATATACAGGTGATGGCACTATGCATTGCTTCTATGCCCCTTTTTTTATGAAACTCAATAAACTTTTTTATAACTTTTGCCAATTCATCCTAAAATTTATTTACGTGGGAATTTCAAAACTCCATTTCTAATGTCTGGGTGTATTTCCATGATGTCTTACATGGTTACCGTCACACAGGGGACCAGGACAGGTGATAAATAGAGAACACTTTATTGCACAACCAGAAAAAAGAATACAAAAATGATTTCTTAAATCTAGGAAATGTTGTAAAATCCGCTACTTGACTTGTATCAAATTCGACGCGATAAATGAATATTTCCTGTAGTATTTAACTTACGAAACTGAAATATATTGACTTTGCTAAGTAAGTATATAGGATGGCAGCAAAAATTACACATTAAAAAAAATATTTACCGCTTTTAATTCGGAACGGTGGAAACGCTATCCGCCATGTTGAAAGCATCTTTCGGTTGTAAACAAACGTCTGTCAGCCAGAACCAGTGGACATTGATTAATATAGGACTTACATCAAAGTGATCTTCACGTAAATACACCCGAGTTCCAGTCGGTAAAGTATCGGGGTCTCTTTTGGCATGTTTGTCAAATTTTTTCATGTGTTTATTTCACTGGGTACACACGAATCCACAACTTTCCAGGGTTCTTTATTGACATGTTTTTGCATTATCGAACAATGCAATAATTTCTTTATTCTCGAACAATGCAATAATTGCGATAATTGCTATATTTTGCATGTAAACTGGATGAAATCATGGTTTCGTCGTTGTTATTTCACTCTGCTCACAAATCACTTACAGTTGTTGAATGTCAAACTTTGTTTACAATACTTCAAGTCTTCAAACAGAAATGGCTGACCACGTTTTTGGCTGTTTAGCAAAACAAAGTCTTAAAATATATTTTTTGGTTGCTTTTAGGTCCTCAAAAAATATACTAAAATATTGTTTGATCTAATAGAAGAGATATTTACCACTTAAGACTTACTTGAAAAGAGAGTCAAATAGCGGATTGGCGGTCTTATTGTGCTGTGTGGAAGTTATTATAGTTATAATTGATTTCGAAAGGCTGCAGAAAACAACAAGGACACATAAAAAACTTCCATTCTTACCGATAAGTCTCTCTTTAGTCAGTAAGCAAGGCAAGCAGGTAAATCCACTTACCTGGTGACGTTCAACAAATGTTCGTAACCTTTCCTCCTGCCTAAACTTCTTCCAATAAGAAGCCCTTTAACTCAAGGGTGCGATCACACACGCCGCCGGGTTTTTAGGTGGGAATTCACTAAGCTAATTAAAATAGGGTCCTATTTTAAAACCTATTTAGAGGCTAAAAATTCCACCCATGTTTCTATTTAACCGAATTTTATGCAGCTGTAATAAAACAATTTTATAACATGATCATATGATCATGTTATAAAATAAGTTTTATTTGCTATTTTTCTATAACTACCGAAATAAATTCAATTCCAATAGCTTTATCAGAAAATCACACTATTTTCCTATTTAAATATAGTGTGGTACACAATTTTATATCAATTACCTGTTTTGGAATTTGACAGCCGATTTGAATTGTGTTGGATTTGAGACGCGTAATATGGCGCGGAGCAAGGGCGCTACTATGTAAGTGCTCCGCTGAATAAACTTGACCGAACTGTCATATCCTCCTAATATGGTAAATGTGAAAGTTTTTCAAGATGTTTAAATGTTTTTTCCTCAATCACGCAACAACGACTGAACGGATTCACATGAAACTGCTGGGCGTACGGCGAGACAAATAGCTGGATTGAGACGTACAATGAAATGAAATGAAATGAAATGAAATGAAATGAAATGAAAAGGTTTTATTCAAAGGTTTATTCAAAGTAGCGCAGATACTGCGGCTTAATGAACGTTACAAGTTAAACTAGGTGTCCATTTCAAAATCTGGATCATTTTGGAGAAAAAATGGACAAAAAAACTCCAAACTTAGTCTTTTCAAATTCCTTAATTAACAGAATTTACACAGATACTACAAAACTCGTGAATTTTACATGCTTGAATTCCAGACATCATTGTCATCTAAATAATCCTTAATATTATAGTAGCTCTTTTGGCACAAAGTGTACTTTACACATTTTTTGAACCGCGCTTCAGTCAAACTTAATATATCTTCAGGGATTTTATTGTAGAAGCGTATACAATGCCCCATGAAGGATGTATTAACTTTTGCCAGCCTAAATCTTGGGATCAAAAGTTTATGTTTATTTCTAGTATTTACATTATGTTGGCTACCTGCAGTTTTAAAGTTGCTAATATTTTTCCTGACATACATAATATTTTCATAGATATACTGACTGGCAACTGTCAGGATGTTTGTTTCTTTAAAGAATTCTCTTAACGAGTCTCTACTGCCTAGCTTATAGATGAATCTGATCGCTCTTTTCTGCAAGACGAAGATGGTCTCAATGTCCGCTGCCCGTCCCCACAGTAGTATGCCGTAGGACATGATACTATGGAAGTAACTAAAATAAACGAGCCTGGCAGTTGCGACGTCAGTTAGTTCCCTAATTCTTTTAACAGCATATGCTGCAGAGCTAAGCCTATTTGCCAATTTTTCTATATGAGGACCCCATTGAAGCTTTGCATCAATTGTGATACCTAAAAATACAGTTTCTTCGACAAGGTCTAGTTTGTCCCTTCCCAATATAACTTTGCTGTCAACTACTTTGACATTTGGTAGAGTGAACTTTATACATTTTGTCTTTTTTGAATTTAACAATAAGTTATTAGACGTAAACCAGTTTAGTACCTGAGAGAGAGCAGCATTAGTATTGTCAAGGTCATCTTCTTGTCTCTTAATTTTGAAAATAAGTGACGTGTCATCTGCAAATAGTACTATCTCTGACATATTTTGAACCATGAACGGCAAATCATTTACATATACGAGGAAGAGGAACGGCCCCAAAATCGATCCCTGTGGTACTCCTATCCTGACCTCTGACCCTGAAGATTTAGTTCTATTTATATCAGCTCTTTGAATTCTTCCTTCTAAATATGATGTCATAAGTTTTAGGCTATTCCCGTTTATACCATAGTGCTTTAATTTTAAAAGAAGTGTTTTATGGTCAACGCAATCAAATGCTTTTGACAAGTCACAGAATACGCCTATAGCATCCTTGCGATCTTCCCATGCACTAAATATATGTTTAACTAACATGACGCCGGCGTCCGTTGTAGAGCGCCCTTGCGTAAAGCCGAATTGCTGACCATGGAGAAGTTGATAGTCATTGAAGTGTGTAAGCAGTTGACCTAGAACTATCTTCTCGAATATTTTACTCAAAACGGGTAGAACCGAGACTGGTCTGAAATTTGAAGGATCTTGCTTATCACCACTTTTAAATAAAGGAACGAGCCTACTATATTTCATTAGATCTGGGAATATACCCTCATCTAGACATTTGTTAAAGATTCTGGCTAAATAGGGTGCTAGGGTGTCGATTACTGAGCTAACTACTGTTACTGACATACCCCACAAATCTTCAGTTTTTTTAAGCTTTAGCTTTTTAAACGATTTAATCACGGTATGAGCTTCAATATAATCAAACGAAAAATCGTGATCGCATAGGGGGACATTGTCTTTCAAAATAGTTTCTGCAAGAGCTGGAGAAGAGTCTAAAGGAGCTGTCGTTATAATTGGAACATTTGTAAAGAACTGTTCAAAAGCCGCAGCAATGTCTTCATTTGAGGTTATTAATTTATTATTTATTTTAAGTGCAAATTCGCGATCTCCCAATTTGGATTTACCAGTTTCCTTATTTATAATAGCCCAAATTGTTTTAGATTTATTAGAAGATTGAAGGATTTTTGATTTTATATACTCGCATTTTGCTTTGTGGCAGACGGCCTTAAATAATTTTGAATATAGTTTTACATACTGTATAAAACTGGGGTTGTATGTATATGTTTTTTTCTCATACAGTGAATAAAGTGTGTCCCTACTTTTTCGGATGCCGGCAGTGGCCCATTCACTAAATTGTAATTTATTTTGTTTGCAGGATATCTGTTTTAATTTAAAAACTTTTTCAAAACTATCTGAAACAGCCTTGAAGAAATCTCGATAGAGAACATTAGCATCTTGAGTTTTATTTTTTTGAATAGGTAATCTTTTTTTTAAGTCAAGTTTAAACAATTCTAGTTTTTTATTTGTTATCACCCTGCAGAGTACATCTTGCTCTATTTTTTTTAAATCTGCTTTAAAATGTACAATTTGACCACTGTGGTCTGATTTAAGACAATTCACTGTAGAATAATGGGAAAATTCACAGTCACAGTATACGTTGTCAAGGCAGGTGGCGGTGGTTTCGGTAATCCTGGTGGGCTCTAAGAAAATATTCATCAAATTAAAAGACTTAAAAATAAGTTTTAATTTAGCACTCGAAGGGGAATCTACAAGCAGGTTTACATTAAAATCACCACAGACTATAACCTTCTTATTATTATTATTACAATAGTTGATATCCTGGTAATGCGTACCCGTGAGATAATTTCTAGTTCAGAAGGAGCCACGGATTAATGACTATATGTTTCGATAATTTGGGTATCAATAATATAGGGAATAAGTTGGATTCAGATCTCGTGATAAAAGCACATATGGTCAAGCCGGCGAACCGGTGAGCCTTTTACGCTGCATTTGCCAGTTCGTGTTCTCCACTTGAATACTGTGGCACCCCATCATCTATCAGTTCCCATGTGGTCTTAATAACTTCCTAAACTTTTTGCAGAAAAACTTCTTCAAAATCATGTAAAATTATTTTGATTTTGAAGCAAAAAACATTTGTCCGAAAAATAAAAAAAAAAAATTGACCTAAAACAGTAAGTTTTCCACATCTTCTACTTAACTTAAAGTCTATTGGGTGTAAATTAAGTTAGTAATATATCACGTCCTCTAAGTAAGATGCCAGGGCTTAGGAGAATATCCAGAGGTTTAATCCTTACTCTTTCACGTAGAAACTACTGAATGGATTTTAATGAAACTTTACAACAACATAGCTTATACTTACATCAGAATAACACATAGGCTACAATTTATACATATATGTATTATATGAATACCTTTAAAAAAAGTTGGAAAAAATCAACCCCATAATCCCTAGTTCGTCCCGGGTAGACGAAGTTGCGGGCATCAGCTAGTAAGGAATAATTTAGTATTTACTAAGCGAAATTCGGAGTTCAGAAACTAGCGTTCGACCAACAGCTAACCCCCTGAGCATACTGAGCGTGGCGTTTGTTTACACTTGCTAAACGTTGTGTGCTTAGTGACTGACGCCCAGCTTCCGTTGCTTAACGCATACAGAATTAACTGTTCGGCTTCAAAGGTGATACAGTCGACAGCACATCGAACTTTACATTTAAATACAAATACAATGGCATTTATTTGAGAAATACGAGTGTACATAAAAGATCTTATAATATAAATAATAAAGTTTCAGCATATTTGTTTCATCTTAAATTTATTAATATTTATATTTACAGTTAGTAAGCGGTTAGTGTTAGAGAAACCTGATTGACGAATTGCGACAAACCTTTATATTTTTTTGTGTAGAAAATCATGCCACTGCAGGGCATAGCCCTTTTCTCAGAGAGAGAGTATGAGCTATATTACCACCCGTGCCCGATTTTAAGCGCTGAGGTATTTCAATACCTCAGACACTCAGGTTTCCTTACGATGTTTTCTTTCACAGTTAGCGATTGGTATTGCTACTTAAACTTCACAAATTTAATGAGTCTAATTCTAGAGCAGTGTGGAGTTACCTTTAGTGCAGGAGGGAAATCGATCACGGTAAAAGCCTGCCCATGAAATAAATAAGGCCTCACAGACTGTCACATTGATAGAAATGTACAGAGAGCCCAACACAGTAACTTCGGTACTGCAATTTATCAGTTGAGTCTACATCACTTGTCGGGTCTGTGGTGAAGAATATATTGTTGAAGTCTATATCTATAATCAGCCCGTATCAACCAACAGCTAGGCATAGGCCTCCTTTTTACTGCGCCATTCCTTACGGTCCTGTGCTAATCAGATCCATCTCTGACCCGCAACCCTCACGAAGTCGTCTGACCATCGTGTCGGTGGTCTGCCTACCAACCTCCTTCCCTCCCTTGGCCACCACTCCGATACTGCCCTGGTCCACCGGCCGTCTTCCCTTGTAGCCAAGTGTCCCCAAGTGCCCCCAAGTCCCCAAGCAAAGTATTATATTTTTTTGCAAATAGTTTACAACCATCTTAGAGGATGGGAGCAATACAATTTTTTTTTTCGGATCTTATTAGAGAAGTAATATTATACGTATTTAATGCAGCCTATCTAATATACGTTATCTCTAAAAACAGCAAATTCAATAGTAAAATGTTATAACAATCTAATTCTAAGGAATGTTTTCCATTCAAGCCGTATTGACGGATGATTTTGCAGCATTCATAATTATCAATCACACTAATAATTATTATGAAGGCGAAAGTTTCCGAGAGTGTATGTTTGTTACTTCTTCACGTCCAAACGGCCGGAGCGATTTTCATAAAATTTGATATGGAGCTAGCTGACACCCTGAATTAACACAAATGCTACGTTTTAATGCGAGAAAATATCTTATTGAAAATCGATAAACCACGGGTAACACCGCTGGCACAGAGCTAGTATTGAATAAATCTAATAATTAAAAATCTCGTCTCACAGTGTTTGTACCTCCAAAATGGCTTAACCAATTTTAACAAATTTTGTGTGTATTTGGTAGGTTTGTGAATAGAATAGGCGTATCATATTATATGGCAAAATAATTTTTGCTAGTATTTTTGGAATAATTTACTATTTATATATGTCTATTTAGAAAGAAAGAAAGAAAATGTATTTATTTGACGACACAATACTCAAAACAAAACCAAAAAAACACACAAAACCAATTACAAAAAAAAAAAAAAGATTACACATAGCAAAAAAAACAAAAGACACAGCTAAAAAATAAATCAACTTTACAACACGAAAACAACATAATTTAATACATAGGTTTTAAGTATTGAGCCCCCAAAATGGGCCCGACTCAGCATAATGTAGCAACAGACTTGTCAGTTGCAACGCTGATTTTCAGTCGGGTCCAAGCTGCGGTTATTATTTCTTTTTCAGGTAAGGGTCAAATTGATTCTATATTCGATCGAGAGGGACTAAGCACTCTGTAAGTATTTATAATCACGTTTAAGTGGAACGCAACACACAGAATGCGGGCAGGCGTATTGTCACCTTGTCCTTAGTTAAATTTATCAACAATTAATTATCTATTTTTTATTATGTATTTTTTATATAATTTCTGTTACTGTAATTTCTGTGTACAATAAAGAATATTCTATCTATTTATCTATCTAATGTCTCTATTTCTGTATGAGTCGTAAGTGTAGGATTTTTTGGTGCATGTTTTTGCAATTTTGTTTCTTTAGAAGACAAACGGTAAAAGTAACGAACTTGTGCCGTTTGTCTTCTAAAGAAACAAAATAAAAAAACTAAAAATAAATAGGAGAAGACTTGAAAAAGAGCAGCACAAAGCAGAAACAATTGGCACTTGCATTAATAAACCCTTGTTAAACAGTGGATATCGACGGGTTAAAGATGATGATGGTGACGAACTAGGTAAAAATATAAAATGTCTTTTTATTTATTTTTATCTTTTTATTACTTTAAAAGTCTAATGACGTTACTCAAATTTTCTTGATATCTTGAGCAATTTTCCCCCATGGGCCGCGCTGAGAAGAGCTTCATAGCATTTCAGGAAAGAATTCTAATATTAATTTTGTTCAGAATTCGGCTTCGGATAGGTGAGCCATAAACCAACTAACTGTCTCAATTTTCAGCTGTAAAATGAAGCATAGGAAATAACATTCATTACTAAACACAAGGGACCAACATAGGTGTCTCACAATGAGTTATAATGTTAAATTTGCGACCCGCCTGCTCAGTAGTAAGCAATTCCTTAGCAGTCAACGTTTCTTATTTTTTATTGCTGGTGATTTATTTTTGTATTTTTCACGATATTAGTGCCCGAATTTCGCCACTTCTTAAATGTCATCTAAGTCTACGTTTAAATCAAATTGTGTATGAATCAGTTCAACCGGTTCAATATCAACCCTGTATATCCCCACCGCTGGAGCACGGGTCTCTTACTACATGGCAGGAAGGTTAGGCCATACTCCACCACGGGGTCCAAGTCCGGGTTGGCGGAGGATCGTAAGACAGTGGCGGGCCTTGCTGTCAGAAGTTATCAAGCCGCCCATAAGGCCTCTGACATGGCTGAACGATTGCCATTACATGACAGCCGGCAACAACGGCTTAATGTATGTTTGAATTATTTTAGTTGAATGCTATTTAAGTCACGTTTAAGAAAGTGGTGCAAGTCAGCCTTAGTGGAAGTTTCACTTTCTCCGCAGTGGACCTTCTGACTCTTGGCAAACAAGGTAACTCGGTGGTTAGGCAAGCCGGGTTAGGGTTGTGAACGGACTTATTTACGTGTTGCAACGGGCATCGAGGTGGGAGCCAGACAAGTACTCTTAACCTCACTATACCCGCGCCCAATGTTTTAACACTTATACCCGCGCACGGTATGACAGACCGTAACTTTGACTCCTCTTACCTGGTTATTTTTCTATAAAACCGTTTATATATTTTTTTTATAGCATGTAATAAAACAAAAAATATCAATTGTTAGCATAAATTATTTATTACTTTAATGACTATCAGTCTTTCCAAAACAGCCTAAAAAAGTCACATGTTTTCTTATAGTCTAGAAAAAAAAACAAAACTTTTTATTCTGAAAACAAACATCTTTTATTCTTAAAAATCTATCTTTTTATCTGTCTTTTTATTCTTAAAAATCACATAGCTTGAGACCATTGTAACATAAATTTAGTTAAATATTAAAGTTAGCAAAGCAGTCCGAAGTCAGAAGTAAAAAGTGATCGTACCTATACTTGGTGTCACAGACCGATCAGACCGTAGTAGGCCCAAACGTCCTGCTCGCACGACTGTGTGCCACGTACTTACCTAAAGCGAGCCCCAAATCATTCAGCTAGCAGAACGAGCGAGTTCTCAGAGTTCTTGGAAAAAAAATATTTACAAAAAACTGTTTCATCGGTCTCACAGACATATGCGCGGGTATAGAAAGGTTAAGCGCCCAACAAAGTGGACTACAGGGTGCCACACTGTACGTACACCCAATTTGTTAAGAGATGGCAAAGGTATTTGCTTTATTTCGAGACCTTTTACTCTGAATCTGCTTCCAAATTCCCGCGACGCACGTCTAAGCTAACGCGTTGGAATTATTTTGGAGATCCCTTACAGAGCATAGGACTTCTCTCAGAGAGAGAATGAAGGAGAGAGAATGAAGTAGAAAGACAAAGAATATGGGCTTTATTACGGTGATTCCATCGTTGAGGTATGTGAATATGCCAAATACTCAGGTTCCTCACTATACCTATATCCCTTTGCCGGATTCTGCTGCTCCTGCGGTTTCACAAATTTACGTTACTTAGAAATCACGTTATTCGTACATGCCGAATTCTACCCTTGGATCTCTCGGATTGATAGAAGCACTCTACCGTTAGCGTAAACAGTGGTGTTATTCTAGTTATAAGTTTAATGAAATGAAATGAAATGAAATGAAATGAAATGAAATGAAAAGGTTTTATTCAAAGTAGCACAGAAACTGCGGCTTAATGAACGTTACAATTCAAACTAGGTGTCCATTTCAAAATCTAGATCATTTAGGAGAAAAAATGGACAAAAAAACTCCTAACTTAATAAGTCCTATCACGATGATTAATTAATTCTCAGTCCAAATCTTGAAACCATTGTTGAACTTGACTATTGTTGTCATGACTATGGAGGTTAATTACCTTAACTTCGATTTCTTGGTCATGTTATGTTCTTGTCTATAGTAGTCTTTACGCTTTAGAAACTAGGCTTTACATTTTTTTTGGGTTCACCAAGTATCGCTTATCGGCTTTCGTTGTTTGAACTTTTTATTTCATTGCAACTTTAAGTTTATATACACAAGAAGTATACGCACAAGAATACACAACATTGTAAGGGTTGATGTAATAAAACCTCTCTTAAAATATAGTCACTTGGATACTTGTTAGGTAAAAACCTATTTAGAGGCTAAAAATTTCACCCATGCCGGGATTCGAACCCGCGACCTCTGGCTATCCGTGCCAGCGCTCTACCAATTGAGCCAATGGGCGACTCACCGGCATCAGTGAAATTTCGAACCTCTTTACACTATTCTCTGTATTACGTACAGGCAACGACATCTGGCTTAAGCAAATTGCGTCACTTACAGCCCCGACTACCTACTTTGCAGTTAGGTTTTACATCGGAATGATATCACTGTACCCACATGATTATACTATTTTTATTTTTAATGCACTAATCCGTGCTAAAGACATATTTAAAAACCTATTTAGAGGCAAAAAATTTCACCCATGCCGGGATTCGAACCCGCAACCTCTGGCTATCCGTGCCAGCGCTCTACCAATTGAGCCAATGGGCGACTCTGAATGGGTGAGCGCTTGGTAGAGCGCTGGCACGGATAGCCAGAGGTTGCGGGTTCGAATCCCGGCATGGGTGAAATTTTTTGCCTCTAAATAGGTTTTTAAATATGTCCTTAGCACGGGTTAGTGCATTAAAAATAAAAATAGTATAATTACTTGTTAGGTACCTATATTAAATGTTTGAAACAAACCAAGCGTCTAAGCTATTTTTAAGAGATGTTACACTATGAGGGCTGAGACAATTTACTTATTTGAAGCTACATCATCAATATTATAAAAAGGTACTGTTAGTACTACGAGTATTTAAGAAAACAGTGGCGTAACATAGGGTGGCTGAATGCTACGGGCCCTGACCCAATGTGGGCCCCCAGTCCAAGGGGCCCCGCGTAAGACCATAATTACTACAACTAAATTCAAATATATTATTAACATAAGAAAAGGAATCAATGAATTTTAGAATGTATACATTAAATAACAACGTGGCAATGAAAATGAAAAAAGGAAATGAAAAGATTTTATTCAAAGTAGCGCAGAAACCGCGGCTTAATGAACGTTACAAATCAAACTACGTGTCCATTTCAAAATCTAGATCATTGTGGAGGAAAAATGGACAAAAAAACTCCAAACTTAGTCTTTTCAAAGTCCTTAATTAACATAGTTTACAAAATAATTATAAATCATAGAACTCATGCATTGCACTGGCTTTAATTCCAGGCATCATTGTCATCTAAATAATCCTTTATGTTATAGTAGCCCTTTTGGCACAAAGTAATGCAAAGATTTTTACTGGGAGGGCCCCACATCCCATGAATTTGCCACGGGCCTCAGATGGCGTAGTTACGCTACTGGTCCGAAAGTACGAAAATCCGATACCACACTCACTCACTAATATTTTGAATGGACCTTCAAGTTGGACATAGGCTACGCTGTAGTCCAGGCGGGTGAAGCTGTTGGCATAACTAGTGTGTTGTCAAAGCAGTGGCAGGTTAGATGGCTGATGAGCATTTCTCCATCGATTAATTCAACTTCTAAATATCCTATGAAAGACGCCCACTGCTGATGGTCCCATGCCGATCCCTTGCATTGCCTTTCTGCCGCCTCCTTAATGTCATTGATCGACCGAACGATGGCCGATTTTCGGCCATTACTCTGTCACCATCTTCGTCCACGGACCGTCTTTCCTCCAGCCAGATAACCCGCCAATTTTTAATTAAGTTTATTCATTCCTACGTTTTCTCGTAACGGCAGCCGTGGGTGCCGGCTGTCATGTAATTGCAGTCGTTAAGCTATATCAGAGATCTTAGGGTGGCTTGATAACTTCTGACAGTAAGGCCCGCCACTGTCTTACAAACCTCCACCAACCCGGACTTGGACCCGTGGTGGAGTATAGCCTAACATTCTTGCAATGCAAAAAAGACGTGTGCCCCAGCAGTGGAGACACACAGGATTCCAATCGATTCATTCCTACGTCTTCCACTAAATTTTCAAGAGCCATTTCCAGCAATTTACAAAATCTTTTGCCACTTAACTCTCACGATTTTTGACTCTCGACTTTTTACCTTCTCAACACTCAGATTTTCCAGTAAGAGGGATTTAAGAAAACCACGAGGTTTTTATGTTGTTTCGCCTCCGAAGTACGTAAAAGATGGCGTATATTTTCCTTACGGGGCTAACGCCGGCAACATTTTCACGGCTACGTTTGCGGAGGCCATAAGCGGCAACATTTTGGCTTTAAGGGTAGTTTGGGGCAACATTTCCTCAATATGGAACGGAAGAATTATATTCTACAAAATCCAAAGTATGAAAATAGAAGGATATTTGTCGCCATTCTAAGTAAACATATATAGAAAGTTTTGTAGGAAGTCGGAACTTGCAGTGTTTTGATAAATAATTGTATGATTTTTTACCGACAAACTTGGCGTCTACACCAGAGCACATAACATATAAAGATACAAAGTACAATTGGCTAAGTTATTGTTTGACATTTACGTCCAAAAATATCTCGACACAAACTCGGATCTATTATAGAATCATTAGTACCCAGCTAGAGCGGTGCGTACGTATGTATTATATTAAAGTATTTTTTATATTAACAATTTAAAAATAACAGTCTCAAAAGCTTTTAATAACTAGTTACGTAAACATGTTTTCAAATTAACCAGATTTTACCGTGTATAGATACAGTCAGTAGGCAGTGACAGTGCAGGCCGATAACCTGGCATAATACGCCGAGATTCCATACGAGTAAAGTACTTCTTTTTCAGCAGTATAGTCCGTGATATCAGCCTTTTTTCCTGATCCCATAAACGCCCCAGCCACCGTTGCATGGACTGCAGTTTGAATAAACATATGTTCTTTATCAAACTGATAGACCAAATGACTAAACTTGACAATGGACACCTAGGTAGTTTTACTTCTGTACGATAGATGTAAAACTAGGTGTCCATAGTCAAGTTTAGTCATTTGGTTTGTCAGTTTGATAAATCGCAGTTTCAGCTCTTCTAATGTTGAATAAAATATTTTCTTTCTGTAGACTTTTAGTCCGGATTTACTTACGGGTGTTGTTATATCGGAAAAGCCCGACCAGGTTCCGCTTCAATTCGCAGAGCTTAATCATGGTGAGCAGAGACTGAGCTCGCGTCGTCGGTTGCTCGTCTCACACTACGGGCAAGCGCGCGGCGCGCCCGCGCCGAGATAGGTGGGGCTGGTGCCGACACTGGCTGCGGGGATTCCCGCTGGCTTGCGCCGCAGCGCCTACTGTTTTCCCGTCGTCAATGTCACTAGGCATGATGGCACAGACACAGCTCATGACATCTTCGTTCTTGCAGTGTCGATTTCGATATTCACTATCACTGCACTTTCGTAGAACCGGTTTCCAGGCCGGCGGAAGAGCCCATCCACTGTCTCTATTGAAATTCGGGTGGCGACTAACAACACCCGTAAGTAAATCCGGACTAAAAGTCTACAATGTTGCTTACAAAAGTTTTAGTTCAAAAATATTTTCTTTTATTTGATTTTAAAATTGATATGTTATTGTTTAATTACAATTACCATAATCAGCGATCTGAGACAGATTGCTGGCATAGTTATTTAGTTAACGGGTCTTATCGCGATTATTTATTAGGGAATACGTTTTGGCAGCGTTACAGTTGCCGTGGTCTCGGGTGAAACGTCGGAAGATAAGGTAAAACTTAGGTAAAACGTAATAAACGTTTTACCTAATAAATAATCGCGATTACACCCGTTTAATATATAACCATGTATGAGTATCGCGAATCATTAAAAAATAAGATTGCTGGCAGTAGGTGGATGAGGATGGCCGAGGATAAAAGGAACTGGCGTGCCTTTGGGGATAGGCATAAGGCAGAGGGGGGGATCTTCATTGTACACTCGCGGTCTGAAAATGTTTACCACCTTATGGTTGGCAATTGCATGCACAAATCTATGCCACATGGTCGATGATATTATGTGATTTGATTAGGCATAGAGCATAGATTAGGCATAGAGCATAGAAGAAGCAATAGAGATTCACCCAAGCGAGGTTGCCATGGTTTTACAATCAATTTCTATTATTTCAATCGTAGATAGAGTAGTACTCCCTCTACGATTTCAATCCTATTATTTTTGATATGTCATTGTAAAAAAATCAATTATGTCAACTTTTAAATAAAGAAAAGAGTTTCATCATCAAAACGTCATGAATACTCTTTTTCTTAGAATCGATGCTACAACTATTAAAAAGTAGTAGTTATAGCATTTTAGACTTTACTGCACACAGTGTGCTAAAGAATCTAATTTGAAAACTAATAAACATTTTTAGGCCGCGACCGTATATTTATCATTGGAGGAATACGGGTTGATTGATTGACGGCAATCAAAAACAACAGGCGTGCTTGCAGCAACTCTCTTTTGTTTGCAACTTCTCTCTTCAACAACTCTTCTCTTCAGAACCTCTTTTGTTTCAGAATCTTGATGAAACAAGAAAGGTTCTCACGGACTCAGGCGTGAGTTGGTGCGTGTATGTGTACGGTAACCGAATACGCGAAACCATGAAGAAATATTGCCCTCAGCTGCCTGGGCCTCCGAGCATTGCCCTGAATATGTAGCTCGATTCCAATCCTCTTAAGCTCCTATTTAAGGTGTGCTACACCTGGAAATTCTTCAATAACCCTCGAATCGATACATTGGGGGAGTGCGTACCTGGCATATTGGTAGTTCAAGGGCAGGTTACGAAAAATACACCTTGATAGTGATTCTATACATTTTTTTGCGTTTGAAGAGAGAAATAGTTGTTATTAACTGTCGCCGCATTTATTCCCGATAAATAAAGTGGAAACGTTTTGGTTTGATTTGAAAATTCTTTATTGCAATTAATCTGCAAAGAGGTAAGCTTAGAACTAAATAGTAGTTTCTTCCAGCTAACGATGAGTCAAGTGAGGATAGAGGACGTTAGGATGCCGCTTTGGAAAACAATTGCTATTTCGCTTTTAGTGATAAGACCGCTAATTGTATACGGCAAAACCTAGATAATGAAAGCATTATAATGTGTTTTATTTTCTGGTTTGGAAAATAAAGAGTTCTAATTGAATGTAAACTATTTGTAAGATAAAGACTGAGAGACTGTAAGATAAATATTGTGTAACGCGCTATTCTTTCGCTTTTTCGCTGCATGTAAAGCTTTATGATCTTATTTATAAAAATGTAATTCCAATAAAACCCTCCTAGAGGCGTTTTATTTAATCTGTGTTTACTTATGTCTTTTCTTTTTGAAATGTCCACCAGAGACTATTTTAATGGGCGTTTGTTGCATATTTTAGGGAATTGTGTTTTTATAAATAAAGCTGTCAAAGTCAAAGACAAGACGAACTATTGCAAAACTAAGTAATGATTTTTGAGAAAGTAGAAATTGTAGATATTTTAGTTAGAAGACTGTAGCAGTAGTTAGTCGTTAGACCTGAGATTTCCGCACTTAGCCTCATAGTTGGGCCATTGTACGTAGCAAGCGCTGAGGTACGTTAACACTTCAGACACTAGGGTTTCATTACGATGTTTTCCTTCAAAATCGGCGAGTGGTATTGCTACTATAATTTCACAAATGTACATAACTTAGAAAACAATGTCATTGGTACATGCCGGGGTTTGAACCCACCGACCTCCCGATTGAGAGGCCGGCGTTCTACACCGCTCCGCTACCACCGCTAATAGAAGACTGTATTATATATTTTGAGGTGAGAACGCTATCGATCCATATTATTAACAATACTACCGTTTCTTGTCTTGTATGCTAGGCTGACTAAGGTGTCAGGATGGTATAGGTGCTGGGCAAGTCTACACCATCTAAACCAATGTCCCAGGCACTGCAGCGTCCGAATGGTCCCTTCACCAATCTGGTGTAAGAAAAGATGCCACTTGACGCTGAATTAATCACCTCATTACGTAGATGCAAAAGCTAATTTTTGTGCGAGGGGCAAAAATTTTTCAATAACTTTCTCCACGTAATCGTGTATATTGATTACGTCACATCCATCTGTTACGTATCGGGTTCGGGTAGAAGCTTCCAATCGGGCTACCGCACAACCAAAAAATCACTGAGTCTACTGAAATATAATCCCTCAGCCAAAAAACTTAGCTCAGAAGCCTTTAACCGCAAGCGCGCTTTAAAAGCAAGCGTGCGTGAGCATAGTCGCAGAATTTCCCGCTACAAGTAAATTCAATTCGAGGCCACGCGTTCGCTCATCCCACTTTTAATTAAACGAATTAATCAAACGAACATACCGGGGGCCGGGGAGGGTGTCAATCACGTGACGAGGCGCTTTATTCGTGCGTTGTCTTTTTACCAGACTGCGGCAAAGCCTAAAATGAGGGTAAAACGTTTGGCTCATATACATTTATGCCAATTATTGTACTGTAAGTGAATATTTTATGTTTGTTTTGTCCTGGTGTACCATAAAGAATTATGCGGCTTTCGCAAGGCATTGGTGGCCAACGTGTAAAATAAAAAACTTCGGACAAGTGTATTGAAAAAATATTTTGATGGTAAAAAAATTCCTCATTCTATGAAAACCTACACTGCACGTGGGATAATGCACGTGGCACATGGTTTTTTAATGTAATACAAAAAAAATCAACGATATCAACCCTTGTTGGTTATCAACCACTGCTGGGGCACGAGTCTTCCTACATCGCAAGAAGTGTAGGCCATACTCCACCACGGGGGCCAAGTCCGGGGTAGTGAAGGGTAGTATGACAGTGGCAGGAATTACTGTCTAAAGTTATCAATCCGCCCATAAGGCTTAACGACTATAATTACATGACATCCGGCACCAATGGCTTAACGTGCATTGCGAAGCACGGAAACGCTTCAAAAATGCCACTAGCGGCAGTCACGGGACGGTCACCCATCCTGCACCAGACCGCACCTGTTGTTACTTAACTCTAGTGATTGATTCCAGTCACTCGGTTCGACTAGGCCACGAGCGCTTCCAAAAAATACATAATAATTATGATGCAATGTTACCTTGTAGTCAGAGTAATATTATTATATAGCATCAGACTATAATATTATAGAAAGGTAATATTATTTAAAAACCTATTTAGAGGCTATTTAGTAATGCAATTTGCTTAAGTCAGATGTCGCTGCCTGTACGTAATACAGAGAATATTGTAAAGAGGTTCGAAATTTCACTGATGCCGTGAGTCGGCCATTGGCTCAATTGGTAGAGCGCTGGTACGGATAGCCAGAGGTTGCGGGTTCGAATCCCGGCATGGGTGAAAATTTTTAGCCTCTAAATAGGTTTTTAAATTTGTTCCTTAGCACGGGTTAGTGCATTAAAAATAAAAATAGTGTAGGTAATATTATTTTAAATATTTATTAATAACTTAAAGAGAATTTCTGTTTTATTATTTCAAGCACGAGGTTTCTAGCAGCACTTTGATAAAACAGCTTTTAAAATCTGTTTGAAATATTTCCAAGATGTCGCTTACAAGGTCTGAGATAAATTCGTTTTTGATCACACTCAATGCTTAAAAGAAAATGTGACAGCGTAAATAAAACTGGTGAAATTTCTCCAGTAAACAAGTTTTAGCAGACTGCTTAAAAAAATAAGCAACGGAAAACATGCAGCTATGTTATAACTTGCATGGCACAGAAAAGAAATTCCCTCATGACATGATTTATCTCACTCGTCATCACTAAAATGCAGGAGACAGAAGCTTTATATTAGGTAAGGCCTATCAAGTGTAACAGTCACTCCTACTGATAACCCAGCGTTGGGTTGTTCCACTAATCCCGATTGAAAATCCCCATTGATGTTCTATCAACTTTCTTTATACGTACCTCTAGTTGATTTACCGCCCGTTCATTTAAGTTACCACTTAAATTAACGGGCGGTAAATCTAATTAAATCCGTTAAATTAAACCAAATTAAACCACTCAAATGAACGGGCGGTAAATCAAATTAAATCCGTTAAATCAAACCAAATTAAACCATTAAATCCTAAAAAAGTAACCCCGACTACCGTCGGTTACTTTTTTAGGATTTAATGGTACTTTTTAACAGTGAGATTATATTCGAGAAAAATAATGGACGGGCAGATGCCCAATTACGTCTTTGATTTGTCCCCAACGCGCCCACGCCTAGGGCCCTCGCCCAGCTCAATTTATAAGCGATGTCTAACATGTCGATATTTTTGTTGATTCTATGTAAATTATTGTAATTCATTTTTGATTACACTTATGTTTTTGTATGGAATATTTAAGTAACATTAAAAACGTTTTGGTTTAGCTGTAAGTTCTTATAGTAGTTCTGTTCTATATCCAATAAATAAATAAATGGTGTCCCTCTGTTTGGCAAAGGCCTCTCTTTTTCCCTCCCTGTTCATCGCCACCTTCTGCCCGCCTGTCAAATAGGTCGTGAGGTCGTCCCGTCATCTCTTTTGCTTCGGTCAGGTTTGCGATTTTTGCGATATGTCGCGTGGAATCCAGTCAGTGACGATTTTGTCCACCTTTCTGTGCACATACGGCGCCTATACTATATGACGACTTCTGTGGCGCAGCACTACTGCATCTGCCTACCATGCAAAAGGTCCCGGGTTTGAACTCCGACTGGGGACAAAAAAAAAAAACCTTGTTCTTGGACGTTTAAATGTTTTTAATGTCAATGTTTCTGGTTCCCACGACACAGGGTATCCTAGTGTGGCGCCAAAAGCAATGTATGTGCCTGTATGTAAAGGTTAAAAATGTTATGTGAATTTTAAATAGTTTGAGAGCCATAGCTAAATGAACGTGCCTTAAAAATTGATATCGAATACGGTAAATTGTTTTTCAAAAAACGGCACCGCCAGACGATTGGTTCATATGCACGCTTTGCATATGAAATTCCGTGAATTCGCAGCAAACGATTCGCGATTGCTTTTAAAGTAACAACGGCAAAGTTGTGGAACACCTTGCCGTCGCCTGTCTTTCCGGAGACAATAACCTGGGTGTCTTTGAAACTAGTGTAAACTGGGATTTAACCGACCAGGGATTTGGGATTTAACCGACAATGTATACACACGCACCCTGGGGTCAAGTGTCAGACTGTCTTACCAAAAATAGGCACGATATTTTCATTTTTCAAAAATCTCGAAACTAACTCGAATCTGTGAGAACCATTAGTAGCCAGCCAGAGCGGTGGGTCCGCGAATTACTGTCCTGATATACGGATTTTTTTGGAAAGAGATTTCTGAACTATTTTTATTTTATATACATACCTACGTCTAACTTCATATCTTTTTTCTTCCGCGGCTCTGAGGCCACTCAGATTTCAGCGTGTATTCCTTTAAATTATTTCTTTAACAGCTCTTAAATACACTGCCTATGCTTTCACTTTTCCCAAGGATTTATATTCGCGAGTATCATTTCGGCGAATATTTGCGTAACCTTTGATAATTCCTTTTGAGCTCGCTGTTTGAAGTCGCTTGGCTCATTACAGTTTTTTCGAGCGTCTTTCCATAAAATTTCTGCCTCTCTCCGAATCATGTTGCTGGGCTATGGTTGTAGCTGTTCTGGCATTCCGTTGTCAATAATTGACTAACGATAAGCTAACGATAAGTAAATTCTCAATTATTGAGAATTTACTTATCTAACGATAAGTAAATTCTCAATTATTGAGAATTTACTTATCGTTAGCTTAATTTTTCACATAAATTTCTTCCTTAAAATATAGTTTTTTCAGGCCTCTCTTCCCCAAAACGAAAAAAACGGAACCTTTATAGAATTACTTTGTTCACCAAATTCGGTCTGCCGGGTTAAAGGATCAAATTTAAATTAACATAAATACTACGGCTTATATCGTCCCTTAATAGTCCCGTGTTAAAATGTTATATATCAATGAAAAATGGCCTCTGAAGTGGAAGTGGGCGGGACACTTGGCCAGGCGGAATGAAGGCAGATGGAAGAAGGCAGTGACAGAGTGGCGGCCGTGGGAGGGGGAATGGTTCGTGGCCAGACCAGCAGCCAGATGGTCAGATGACCTATGTAAAGTAGCCGGCAAACAGTGGATAAGACTAGCGCGAGACCGTGCTGATTGGAAATGAAGAGGTCTATACCCAGCAGTGGGGTTTACCGGGCTGATGATTATATCAATGCAATGTATAATAAAACCATTTATAAAAACCTACCTTTTTAGAGGCTAATAATTCCACCCATGCCGGGACTCGAATCCGCAACCTCTGGCTAACCGTGCCAGTGCTCTCCCAACTGAGCTAATGGGCGACTTACCGGCATCAGTGAAATTTCGAACCTCTTTACAATACTCTCTATATTACGTACAGGCAGCCAACATCTAGCTGAAGTAATTTGCATCACTTGCAGCCCCAAGTACTTTGTAAATTGTCCTTAGCACGGGTTAGTGCATTAAAAATAATAAAACTATTTATGTCACATTTTCTCGAATATAATCTCACTATTAAAAAGTATAATCTGATATGCCATCATCCTATTTGAATGGGCTTATACGTTTTAATATTGCTTCTTACCAAATTTTAATAGGATGCAATATTTAAGTAAATAATCCAAAAACTGTCTATATCTAGTTAATAATCATTTCGTGGCCTAGGCGAACCGAGTGATTGGAATCAATCACTGGCTAAGCAACAACAGGCGCGGTCAGGTACGGGATGGGTGAGCGTCCCGTGATTACCGCTAGTGGCATTTTTCCGAGCGCTTCCGTGCTTCGCAAGGCACGCTAAGCCGTTGGTGCCGGCTGTCATACAATGGCAGTCGTTAAGCCGTGTCGGAGGCCTTATGGGCGGCTTGATAACTTCTGACAGTAAGACCCGCCACTGTCTTACAATCCTCCACCAACCCGGACTTGGCCCCCGTGGTGGAGTATGGCCTAACCTTCCTGCGATACAGGAAGGGACCCGTGCCCCAGCAGTGGGGACATACAAGGGTTGATAACGAAATAATCATTTCATCAAAACTGAAATGAAAAATGGTGTTTGCAGTTCATTTGTACAGGAGTACTTTTTTCGGTCGCATAGTAAGGTTTAGTAGAAAAGCTGAGGGCACGACTGAGGCCACGAGGGACTTTTACTCCTACTTGTCTTGCATAATTAGACTGCCTAACGTGTAGCTGATTTACTTTAACCCTTAACCAAAACAGACCGCACTTTAAATTGAACTTGGAAGGGTGAAAAGCCATGAAAAATCCTTCTAAAACCTTCTTCTTCATGCTATATTAGTCCACTGCTGGACATAGCCCTCCCCTAACGAGCGCAATAGCACAAGGTTCGCAAAAAAACTAGAACCAATGAAATATTATTATTACTACTCGTGTCCTTTAAGATTATATCATAACAACGGAAAGCAGGCAGTTAGTCGTTGTTTCACCCTTAGCCGTTGTTGCGTTTGGTATTTAACTTGAAAGTTTTAGACCTTTATTAAATAACCCGGGATTTAGGCCACGAGTCAGGCATTGCCGCGCGCTCATTACCAACGTTTTGTTTTGCAAAAGTAATGAAATATTCTGCACGCAAATGGCTGGAAACCTTTTATAGTTTTACTACGATTTTACTGCGTAGCTGAAATGTCGGGCTCCTGCTTTAATGGGCAGATGACATTTGAGATAAATGTTTCCTTAGCATTACGACTGCTAGATCAATAAATTCGTGATGACTTCAAAGACTTACAAGGTAAAGAATAATGAATAAGAATAAAGAAATTTTATTTACTGCAAAGTGTTACATTTGTGTCCTGGCTCCCAAACTAGGATTCCATTACATTCGGAAGTAGCCAGGCTACTTCCGAATGTAAAAAACCTATTTAGAGGCTAAAAATTTCACCCATGCCGGGATTCGAACCCGCAACCTCTGGTTACCGTGCCATCCGAGGTTTAGCCTCTAAATAGGTTTTTAAATTTGTCCTTAGCACGGATTAGTGCATTAAAAATAAAAATAGTATACTTCCGAATGGTTAAAACTTAATTATTGTACTGTAGGCACTTATACATAAACTTACAAAACATTGCAAGACTTATTACTCAGACCGGATGTTTCAATAGTCAGACAACACCCTGTCATTGTCTTATCATATCGTTTAGACAGTGACAGCATGCAATTCACTCCCCAGGCAATCTTCATCCGACGACTGAAAAACCGGCCCAAGGTAACGTTGGCAATAGTATTGTGTCGTACCTATGCTACGCAGATATTAATATTCAGCATTATCAGGCTATATTAGTCCACTGCTGGATATAGCCCTCCCTTAATGAGCGCCATAGCGCCCTGTCTTCAGCTTGCCGCATACAGCATCTGCCTGCAAATTTATTATTTATTTATTATTATTGAAATTCATTACAGCGCAAAAAATATATTTTATTAAACCACTACAATGCATGAGTTCTATGGCTTATAATAATTATGTAAACTCTGTCAATTAAGGACTTTGAAACGTCTAAGTTTGGAGTTGTTTTGTCCATTTTGTCTCCAAAATATTCGAGATTTTGGAATGGACACCTAGTTTTAAATTGTAACGTTAATTAAATCGCAGTTTCTATGCCAATTTAAATAAAACTTTCTTGATTTAATTTAGTAGTACATTATGAGTTCAACTAAGCATTAGTTGAGCCAAAGTAACTTTTTTTTCAAATAGCGACGGTGGAAGGTATTGTGGGGTTCTCGGCCTCGTTATCTGCTAACTGCGCCACTCGTAATGAACTCACCCCGACTAACATGCAAAGAGACATACTCGTAACTAGAGGAGGCGCCTCAGTGTAACGTAGTTAGCCGAAGTTCATGGAGTTATAACTCAATGCTTGCGGCTTACTAGATCACGATTCTGCAGTTCATTGGTTGACTTATACTCGTAGTTGAACTATTAGTAGATGTCCATGAGTATGAAGTTTAAAAACCTATTTAGAGGCTAAAAATTTCACCCATGCCGGGATTCGAACCCGCAACCTCTGGCTATCCGTACCAGATGATTTCACTATTTTTATTTTTAATGCACTAACCCGTGCTAAGGAACAAATTTAAAAACCTATTTAGAGGCTAAAAATTTCACCCATGCCGGGGTTCGAACCCGCAACCTCTGGCTATCCGTACCAGAGGTTGCGGGTTCGAATCCCGGCATGGGTGAAATTTTTAGCCTCTAAATAGGTTTTTAAATTTGTTCCTTAGCACGGGTTAGTGCATTAAAAATAAAAATAGTGAAATCATGAGTATGAAGGTCAAGTGTTACCTCAATAATTCGCCATTCGTAAAACACCGCAATTATAGTATGTCTTAGTTAGTTAGTTAGTTAGACCTGAGGTTTCCGCACTTAGCCTCATAGTTGGGTCATTGTACGTAGCAAGCGCTGAGGTACGCTAACACCTCAGACACTAGGGTTTCCTTACGATGTTTTCCTTCACCGTCAGCGAGTAGTATTGCTACTATAATTTAATTGCGGGTGCGCAAGGCATGTTCAGCAGGTGCTACCGTCAATAGATGGTAGTCGTTAAGCCGAGTCAGAGGCCTTAGTGCGGCTCGAAAACTTCCGACAGTAAGACCAGCCACTAGTCTTGCAAGCCTCAACCAATCTGGTCTTGGCCCCCGTCCTATACCTTCCTTAGGGAAAAGACCTGTACCTGCTCCTCGGTAGGGATTACGTCCCTTTTACGGGTTGATGATAGAGATGATAGATACATAGACTTTATTATTATTAAAACTCTTTATTGTATAAAAATGTTGCACATAGGCGAGCTTAATGCTACTTAGCATTATCTTCCAGTTAACTTAGACTTTTTCTGTGTTTTGTTAAGGCCGCACATCCAGCTTTCCATAGCTCAATGTCCCCAGACACTTCACACCCGGCAAGAATGCACTAAGGTTGCCCCACTACCTTGAACACGATTCATTTTGCGGAACTAAGTCGGTCGCAATTTCGGCTCACCTGTTAGACCTCTAACGGCGCTTAAATATTTTAAAGTGTAAGGTTCACAGCCTCCGCATACATATTATTTTGTGTAGTAGAATATCTATTCAGTATTTTTTGAATTCTTTATATCTCAAACAGCGCTAATATCACGCAGAAGATAAAAAATAGTACAGCAAGGTAAAAAAATATTGGTTGGCTAGTCGTTTTGGCAAACTTCTTTATAATAATATTGAAAAATATTCATGGACATATTACACTAATCTCGTTAGCCCTATACTAAGTACAACTAAATTACTTGTGTTACAGGTGCTAACTCGACTAAAGATTTAATACAATAAATACATAGATAACATCCAAGACCCGAGACAAACTAGAAAAGTTCGTTCCCTAGTTGAACCCGGCCGGGGATCGAACCCGAGACCTTCGGTTTAACAGTCAGCGTGCCAAACCGCTGCACCACCGAGACCGTCGTCTTACCTCCACAGAATCTGTTTATAAATACAATTCTTGTAACCATGGCAACGCAACAATTAAATTAATTTATTAGAGTTTGGCTTTAAAAAAAGGTTACGGTAATAATAAGATATGTTCCCACGGAAACAAAGTACCGTTAAATCAAGTATTTTATGTCTCAATTCTAATCTTTTTATATCTGTTTACCAAGTTTTGTGTAACTCCGTTCAGCTGTTAGTGCTTGATTGAGTAACAAACATTCAAACGTCTTCAAAAACTGTCACGTTAATAATATAACTAGGTAGGGACATAAAGGAAAACAAAAAATAGAACACAACCGTTCACTGATTGACCGAAATTGCGAGTTTCGCGGTAACATTATAGAGTAGATCTTGGAATACTTCAGTTTGAAAAGGTAAGGTACATACCTCACCCTTACATATTGCCGACTTGACTGAGATCAATACCAACTTAAGTACCTACCTTTAGTTTCGCAATACAAGCTTGACAGAACTTCCCCATATCGGTTTGCGTTTGCAAAGGACAGAAACGGGACAGTGCAATATCTGTCAGGCGATCTCAGATTATCTGAAGATAGCGAACAAGAGCTTGAGAAATATCCTTGCGTAACACAAGAACCTGGATCTACAGCGGGATTTCGAAAACGTTAGCTATATTTAGAGAAAGGTTTTCTTCATTCTAATATGGTATTCTACTGTAATACTGATAGCAGTACTGGCATAGCATGTTTGAATGTATCCGTGATTCAAAGTGGCAGAAAGTCCAATAGTGTTGTAAATGTTTTTAATGCGTTAACTGTATAAGTTTGATAAAAGATAAAAAGTTTTATTAATACAAATCAGTATTAATCAGTGCGTCCTACCTGTGATGACCTACGGAGCCGAGACATGGACACTCACGAAAGGTCTGGTCCACCAGTTCAAAGTCGCTCAGCGAACTATGGAGAGAGCTATGCTCGGAGTTTCTCTGAAGGATAAGATTCGTAACGAATGTATCCGACAGAGAACCAAAGCTATCGACATAGCTCAGAGGCCATATCTCGCGAAGATCCGACAACCTTTGGAGTAAGCGTGTTCTTGAGTGGAGACCGCGACTCGGCAAACGTAGTGTAGGACGCCCTCCGACCAAGTGGGATGACGATCTGCGAAAAACCGCCGGCAGATGCTGGATGCGGCAAGCTGAAGACAGGGCGCTATGATGCTCATTAGGGGAGGGCTATGTCCAGCAGTGGACTACATAATGAAGAAGAAGATTAATCCAAAAAGTTACTACTTTTCCTGACAATATCGTACGTTTTTTACAGCTAAATATTTGCCATAAATTATTGTTGAAAGACTTGAAATTATAATATAAATTCATGATTACAATGAATTACAGGAGGATTGTAACTACGGCCCCCCCACACTTTAATACCCTGAATTGTGGAGACCCTTATTTATTATAATAATTATTCTTCATAGACTAGCAGCTCTAAGCTGATGCGTGTGTATCTTACCACTTGTTGATTTTATATAATTATCAAATCAAAATTTAACATTTTTAAAAACCTATTTAGAGGCTAAAAATTTCACCCATGCAGCGCTGGCACGGATAGCCAGAGGTTGCGGGGTCGAATCCCGGCATGGGTGAAATTTTTACCCTCTAAATAGGTTTTTTTTTAATTTGTTCCTTAGCACGGGTTAGTGCATTAAAAATAAAAATAGTATAATCAAGCTTTAACAGTTCACTGAATCACTATTAACAATAGAGTGAGAAAGCTTGTCATTTAGCTTATCAACTAAGTCTACGCAGACGAAATCGCGGGTAGTCGATCGATATCAACCCTTGTATGTCCCTACTGATGGGGCACGGGTCTCTTTCTGCATCGCAAAAAGGTTACGCAATACTCCACCACGGGGGCTTGATTGCCCGGGTTAGTGATTGATTGTTAGGCAGTGGCAAGCCTTACTGTCAGAAGCTATCAAGCCGCCTATAAGGCTTCTGACATGGCTTAACGACTGCCATTACATGACAGCCGGCACCAACGGCTTAACGTGCCTTGCGAAGCACAGAAGCGCTCGGAAAATTGCCACTAGCGGTAGTCACGGGACGGTCACCCATCTCGTACCCGAAGTGATTGATCTCAATCACTCGGTTGGACTAGGCTACGAGCGCTTCGCGGGTAGTAACTAGTAAAAATATTTATTTGCTGTCACGTGGCATGCATACATACATACCTACATACATACATACATACATACATACATACATACATACATACATACATACATACATACATACATACATACATACATACATACATACATACATACATACATACATACATACATACATACATACCTAATGAGCATTTTGGTCGTTCCGCAGCAGATAAATCAAAACTAAACGTTTATCCGTGAGTGCCACTTTAGTGCCACAGTAGTGCTATAGTTGCTCTATGATAGCCGCCCTGGTGCCGTGCAGGCAATGTAAAATATTCACTCGCTCGGAGCGCGCTCATTCAATATTCATCATAAGCCGGTTGACGTTACTGCGAGTTAGTGGAGAACTGGAAATGTGAAATAAAATATTTATTTTAATGTGTAAATGGCCTTAAGTACTAATATGCGTCCCACTGGGCACGAGCGCAGCCAATGCAACTTAAAATAAACTGTGAATGATAAAGGACAACGTTTAAGATGTACATTTGTACATAATGGTCTCAGTCTGGGTGTCTTTCGATGTCCTTGCCTGGTAACATAGCACAGAGTATCTTAGTTTGGGTGTAGGACAAGTGACTGTGTTGCATGAAAGTTATTTATTTATTATCCCATTAATATTATAAATGGAAGAGTTTGTGAAGATGTTTGGGTGCTTGTTACTCAATCACCCAATAACAGCTGACCGGTTTTACCTGAAACTTGGCGTATAGATAGCCTAGCCTATAGATATCCGAATTGAGACACTTCATATCCCGGTAATGTCCGTAGGGTAATATGTTCTTGTTATCGTTACCTGTTTTCAAGTCAAATTTCAAAATATTTACTTAATGCCTTGCCAAAGTTTGCCGGGACAGCTGGTCACAATATATGTAACAGCAGCCTAAACTGGCTGTCATGTAATGGCAGTCTTTAAGACATGTCAGAGCTCTTATGTGCGGCTTGATAACACCTGACAGTAAGGAACCCCACTGTCTTATAATCCTCCACCAACCTGGACTTGGCCCCTGTGATGGATTATGGCCTAGCCGTGAGGCAGGAAGAGACCCGTTCCCCGTCAGCCCAATAGTTATCACTCACAGCTCATAATTTCTTGGGCAAACTCGGAAATAATTTTAAGTGCTAATCACTCGTATACCCGGCTGCCTGAGTGATTTTAAACGATCAGGAGGGTTAGGTAACATAGGGCGCGTTCAGTGCATGGATGAGTGACCGTCTATGACTAACGTTCGTGGCATTTTTACGAGCGGTTCCGTGCTTCGCAAGGCACGATAAGCAGTTGGTACTGGCTGCCGTCGATAGATGGCAGTCGTAACCATGGCAGAGGTCGTAGGGCGGCTTGACAACTTCTGATATTAAGACCAGCCACTAGTCTTGGCCCCCGGGGTGGTGTATGGCCTATACCTTCCTTTGGGAAGAGACTCGTGTCCCTCGGTGGGGAATGTTAATTGAATAAATGTCAATGAATGAAAATCTTTTTAATTTCACTTGCACAATGATAATTATAGAAGTTGTTTAGAATTAAATTTTCTATAATTTTGATTCATATAATTTTTTTACCATCAATATTTTCCGATTTACACCCAGAAAGATGGGGTGAATATTTATTGGAATAACTCTTTCATTTTTAACTAGCTGACCCAGCGTACTTCGTGCCGCCTAAAATTCTATTCTTTATTTTTTTGATTTTTTTCTCTCCATAAGAACCATCCGCGAACGTCAAGGAACATTCTAGAAAAAGAATTAGCGAAATCGGTTCAGCTGCTCTCGAGATTTGCGCTTACCAACACATTCACCGATTCATTTTTATATTAAAGATTTAACAACAAATTAAACTTACTTTTAGCAAATTTGTAGTCACCACGACAGTCATTTTGTCATAACGGCTTTACATTTCCTTAAATGCCTCCTAAACTATTAGTACCAGATTAGATTACACGTCACTAAAGCTGTTTGTTATCGTAGGAATTCATTTTAGGAAAGAGTATTTTAGGAATATGAACCTTACACATAACACGCTGATTAATAAAAAATAAAATAAGAGTAAACAAAACCGAAGCCTTTTTTTCGTTCTTCAACGTTAATTTTGAAGAAGATAAGATAAGAATATTCTTTATTGTACACTGGAAAAACAACAAAGAAGCCTAGCCTTATGCTCTGAAATATCAATAAGGGCTGATGTGCTGTTAACAAACTGTACGGGATGGAGTCGCTATTCCAGTTGCAAACTATACTGCGGACTGGCTGATAAATCACCGCGTATAAAGTAGGTGCGGTAGCCTACACTTGGCGGTACCCTGAGGAAGCTTTTATAGCACGGAACATGTGCAATTTGTGCATGCATAAATTGCTGCAATATCCCCAGCTGTTCGGACTACATTTTACTCAGAATTAAGAGCAGTATTAACGGTGGAATCGCAAAAGAAAATTGTAAGTCGTCCCAGAACGTGTAACAGAGAGTCTTTGCTCTCGGAGAGAGAGTATGAAAAGTGCTGAAGCACCGCAGTCCTTAAGGCATAATTATACTGAAAACTTTTGCACATTTCCAGTCAAAATTAATCTAGAGACATCCAGTATATCGAAAAAAAAAACCCCTTGTACCTACATTCATCCCGAGATAGGTACACTGTCCGAATGTTTTTTCAGGTTGTCTACCGGCTATTATACTCAATACATTGTATTTTGGTTTATATTCTTGGACATTTTCGAGAGTACGAGAATTAATAAACTAATAGGCACCGTATGAAATGTCACCTGTTCGCCTGTTGACGTTCCTTTGAAAATTAATAAATACCGTAACTGCATTTTTTTCTTGCTATAAACTTAACACCAACACACAAATATACACACACATCAGTTTATAATTATTATTAGCTTTAGTTATTGTCAATTGAATTCTGCTTAACACCAAAATTAACACCTTTAAGTGTGGATCTTCCAGATACGGGTATTTCCAAAAATAGATCTTAGACACTAGCTACAACCGTCCTTTTTTGGTTGTTTCTAAGTTACGACTTCCTTCGTCTAGTTTGTTATTTAAGCTGTATTATAAGGTTATTTTAGCTAGGAAATCTTGGTTTTTGATACTTTTTTCTAAGTGTTTTCTGTCTATCTACATACACTGGCATTCAAAACACTTTTGAAATTGCAATAATTTCTTATATACATAAGATATACTTTTAAAATAAATAATTTAATTCTGTTACTAAAATTATTTTAAATACCTATAGTTATAAAAAAAAGACTGTTTTTTTTAGTATAAAACGTTTTTTTCTTTTAAATGTCTAACTTCTACAGTTTGAAAAAAGTCAAATTGTTAAGAGTGTCTTGCTTAATTTTGCAAGCCAGTATATCTATTCTCGGAGCGGTGGAGGGGTGGCAGCGCAGTGGTAGACCGCCACCCTCTCGTTCGAGAGGTGGTGGGTTCGAAACCCGGCTGGGTTCGAAACCGCGAATGTATCAATTACTTCACTTTCTCACTTTAGAATAATTACAATTCCAAATTTAATTATTTCTGTTGAATGCAAGGAAATACTATTCGGGTTTATATGTTTGTAATTTGCAGAAAAGCCAATACGGGCTTTAACATTATAAATCCTGCATAATTTACGATAGTACGAGAGAGAACATTTTGCAATTTAAATTACCGCGGCACGAAACGGTTTTTCGCATGAAACTGAACAATTGCGCCTCATTGAATTTCGACTAAATAAATGATACAACTAGATAATACGAAGTGAATTACTCTGATTAATATTTATGACCCCGTTGGCAGGTTAAATACATGACGCAAATTACGAAACTAATGTATTTACCTTGTTTATAGCACAGCACAAACATCATGTAAAATCCGCCACAATCCGCAACTGACTCGTCATAAACGTTTTTTAGTTAAAAATTTATGATGTTAATATCAACCCTTTGTAAGTCCTCATAGCTAGGGCACGGTCTTTCCTGCATCGCAGGAAGGTTAAGCCTTACTCCCTCCACCACGGGGGCCAAGTCCGGGTTGGTGGAGGATTGTATGAAATGGCGGGTCTTGCTGTCAGAAGTTATCAAGCCGGCAAAAAGGCCTCTTGCATGGCTTAACGACTGCTGTTACGTAACAGCCGGCACCAATGGCTTAACATGCCTTGCGAAGCATGGAAACGCTCGGAAGAAAAGCCACTAGCGGTAGTCACCGGATGGTCACCTATCCAGCACCTGAGCACGCCTGCTGTTGCTTAACCCAAGTGATTGATTCCAATCAAAGGGTTGGAATTAAACACTGGGTGCAATCACTAGGCACCAGCAGTGTGCAGAGGTAGGCTGATGATAATAATACGTAATTGTTATTTCAATATCTCTTTTTTCTCTCAATTTATTACCAGGGATTCTTTGTCAATCTTTGGACTAAGCATGCATTCGTTTGCTTGATTTGTTAGTTAAAAAAAGAAAACAATATTGTTAAATTGTACTATTTTTTTTACATAGTATATAGTAGTATAATCATGTGGGTACAGCGATATCATTCCGATGTAAAAACCTAACTGCAAAGTAAGTAGTCGGGGCTGTAAGTGATGCAATCTACTTCAGCCAGATGTCGCTGCCTGTACGTAATACAGAGAATAGTGTAAAGAGGTTCGAAATTTCACTGATGCCGGTGAGTCGCCCATTAGCTCAGTTGGATAGAGCGCTGGCACGGATAGCCAGAGGTCACGCGTTCGAATCCCGGCATGGGTGAAATTTTTAGCCTCTAAATAGGTTTTTAATATTGTTAAATGTGGATAACGGAGCTGGATGTACGCTTAACTATTATATTTTTTTAAAGTTTAAGTCATCTGTTTAAGACGCATAATACTTCTGTTTGTTGTCTGTAATGAAGAAAATACAATAAAATGAAAACATTTTGTACCCGAAATAAACATTGTTTTTATGGTTAACCGGGTGTCTTTAAAACTAGAGTCAACCGGTATTTAACAGGTAAACATGTAACATTGTAGCCCCTTTTCTGTGCTTACCATCAGGCGTGACTGGGGCCCAGTGTCACTAGTCTTATTTAAAAAAAAAATGATTATTAAAGACAGTAGTTTTTCCGAGTTGGAGCGTACGTGGCCGCGGTGTGCGAGGGACTAATATTTATAAGTTAGCGTATGAAACTGCCGCGATATCTCGTCTCTATGCAAAGCGTATCTGGAGCAATCTTCGTATGCATTTAACTCCTACATAAACATTACTTTTATGACTAACAAACGAAGGAGAGGGTGTTAAATTTTGATATTAAAATTACGCTGGAACTTCGTCAACCGTTAAAAAGTTTGATGGTTTAAAATTATTCCAGCTTCTTTATGTGGCTTAGCGGATCTACACACTAGCTTAGCTCAAAATTTTACTGATAGACGACATTACACCTCCTACAGTTAGAAGTGGTTCACTCGCCCAATAGGCTTGTCACTGCTGGGCGAGATTACTATAACAAAGTATGGCCGTGGATCGACTGTTTTGTCAATTTTTTCCATATAAGACATAGAATAACATTCTGAATACTCAAGTCGGCAATAAGTCACATAACCAATTGAAAAGCTTTTAAATAGTATTTTGCAAAGTTAATTTCCTAATGTCGTAAGTATAAGCGCCGATAACACTAGCGGTTATCCAACCTGCGGTAATATAAAGGTATTTATGCCACACCTGGCAATAAAGTGGCTTTTTTCGCACGCTGCGCGTACGGAAAAAGCCGCTTTCTAGCCAAGTGTAGACATAAAAAGATGTACACAACACGGGAGGTAATAAAGAAAGCTCTCGATCGCATATTTACGTCCCTCGCTTGCAGCTCTGGCCGCAAACTTCTGCGATCTCGGCCTTTCTTTGTATTACCACCCTAGTTGTGTAATGTACTATTAGAATGTATGAAAATTCACTGAATCGCACGCACTTGCGGTATGGATTTTTTTTCATTTCATTCAACCGAGATTGGGGGCAAAGAAAATACCCGCAAGTCAGCCTAGTCCCTTAATCGTAACACACGTGCAAATGAAACGTTGAAACCCTGACTTGTTAATCCTACTTAAAACCTTTGTGAAGAAGAAAATGTTGCCCAACACAATAAGCATCAAGTAGTACGACAAACAGAAAGTCTACTTTGCACTTTTAGGTTTCGTATTATAAAATATTTAAAAATCTCGTTCACAGTGTTGAAATCCCCTTTAATTGAGTAAAAAACGGTTTTGAAAAACATTAATGCGGAGTTTCTTTGTTAGCTTCTTCCGCACATAATCTATTAATTGTGAAACTAATAATTTTGACGTTCATTAAGTAAACATTTTGTTTTCATAGTAAATAAAAGAAAATTGAGGTTGAGTTTGTTGGTTATCGAACTCCTTTAAACAGACTCTACGGTTTTATGATTCTTTTTTGTACCTTTAGTAGTTCTAACAACAGGTAGTAGACTAATTAATATTGCAAAACTAAGTTTGCTGGGCGCAAAAAGTTACACATAAACTTAGTAGCATTTTAAATATATTTGCGAGCATGTACGATATGCAGTGCATAATATACTACTTCTTAATTTTCCATATAGAATACAATGTAAAAATAGTACTTTTCCATATAGAATACAATGTAATAATAGTACATTGCACGAGACATGATCGGACTATGCGAGTACAATAGTACAGCAGCTGTTTACCGCGATGCCAGCAGTTTGCATTGGTGTGACCGAGCACGGTGCGTCGAGCCTTGCGAGTACACAGGCACAGAAGCTGTCTTCTGTCACATCAGCTGCTCGCACCGTGTAACCTCGCCTTTAGGGCGGCTACAATGTAAAAATAGTACTTTTGAATTAATAGTAGCTAATGTTTTAGCATTGTAATTTATTGATTTTACTCGCAGGTTCTTGTTAGACAGGTACTTGTAACAACTTATGTATTACATTTAATAAAAACTCTGGCCTTTGTATCTTCACTTAAGGATTTATGCAGGGACATTGTTTTTTGATGGAGTAGATTTGCCCATGGTCCAGCACCTATACCATACTGACAGCTTAGTCAGCCTAGCACGCAGGAATACCAGTCAACACGTGCGATGTCGACCAACCTTGAAGAAAAACATCGTGAGGAAACTCGCAGAAGTTTTTCTTGGAGCGTGGAGTGTTGCTACTACAAACTGCGCAAAACTAACTAAAGTACACAGCAATAACAATTTACTTAATTTTTCTCCCATTTGCAAAGATTAATACTTAGATACAGGAAATAACCGAGTTAAAAAAAACATTATTTTGCTATCCCGCTAAATCTCTGATTGTAAATTTATGATGACTTTTCCACACCTTGTTTATTGATATCGAATTTGTGCTTGTCACTGAGCGGGACATCCGTACATAAATTGTTTTGTATATCTGAAACGGAAGCCGGTACTAAGCTTCCATCACTTATAATAACAAAAGGCCGCATCCGTTTAGCCCCTCTAGTGGTGCGTAAAACTCAGCAGAGAAAAGGATTAATGAGCTCCAGCCCTAATCTTTATTTCGCGAATACTGGGGGATTTACTTTATTAAGGCCCTATTAAAAATGTACAGCTTACCCTTTTCATATCGGGCGTTTGAAACGGATTGTTGTTCGATAAAAAATTAAAATCTTCCGAGCTTAATATATTTATAAATTGGTAGTCGAATAAATATTCTAGTGCAACATAACATTTTTGCGTGTCTTTGAAGCGGAAGCCAGTGGGTATAACAATGGAATTGGAAGCGAGAGACCCGATTGGAAGGTTTGATTCCTAGTTCGGGCATTAACCAATTACTTTGCTTTCTTAGTTACGTACATTTGTGGAGTTATAGAAGCAATACCACCCGCCGACGCAAAGGAAAAATCGTGAGGAAACCTGAGTGCCTGAGCTGTTTAAATAGCTCAGGGCTAGAGATGGGCAATCCGCAGTAGGTACGCGTGTGTTGAAGGCCTGTGCAGAGCAGTGAAGCGTTTATAGGTTACATAAAAAACATATTTTGTGACCTTAATTTTAAATAAAATGTAAATGGTTACATTGTATGTTACTTTGCAATTTAAATGTAAATGGTGAGTTGTTGACAACTGTAAATGAACATCATTACATTGTATAGGTTATTGTCACTTCATACGGTAACAAAATCTCTAGCTAAGTAACAATTAGAGCAGGCAACCGGCTGTTTATTTAACTGTGCCAAACAGATACCGTTTTTCGTTATCAACCCTTGTATGTCCCCACTGCTGGGGCACGGGTCTCTTCCTGCATCGCAGGAAGGTTAGGCCATACTCCACCACGGGGGCCAAGTCCGGGATGGTGGAGGATTGTATGACAGTGGCGGGCCTTACTGTCAGAAGTTATCAAGCCGCCCATAAGGCCTCTGACATGACTTAACGATTGCCATTATATGTATGACAGCCGGCACCAACTGCTTAATAAGGCCTCTGACATGGCTTAACGATTGCCATTATATATATGACAGCCGGCACCAACTGCTTAACGTGCCTTGCGAAGCACGGAAGCGCTCGGAAAAATGCCACTAGCGGTAGTCACGGGACGCCCACCCATTCCGCACCTGACCGCGCCTGTTGTTGCTTGAACAAGTGATTTATTCCAACCACTCGGTTCGCCTAGGCCACGAGCGCTTCTACCGTTATACCGTTTAATTACTTAGAATGAATGTATTTTATTGTATGTAAGAAGAGGCATGTTTTTTCTCAGTAATTCATTAATATTAATCTTGTCTTATCTTATACTTTTTGTACTTTTATTTATAAATAAGACTTGTTTTAATTGTCAATTAAAACCTTGCTTGTCAAAAATCTGCGTAACAAATTCAAATTATCAGTTTAGTTTTGTATACATTTCGGGACTATTAGGTCTATAAGTTAAGTCCAAAATATTACTTTAACATTATTTGTAATTAACAACTGTTAGTTGCCATAATAAACAAAAACTCCAACTTACAATTTCTCTAACATAAGAAATTGTAAGTTGGTGTGTTTTTTTGCATTAGGGCGAAAAAACAACTAACAATTCCAAGAATTTATGACTTTTTAAAGACCGTACTTTAAACAAGACACTATGGCGCTCATTAAGGTAGGGCTATGTCCAGCAGTGAAATTGAAATTGATTTTTTCAGAGAAGTATAACAATTAACTTATCCTATTTTAGCATTGTTGATAAAAATTTAATTATATTTAACTGATAAGATTAGAACGAAGTTGTCTGTATTAGTTAAGAAACTGTATGACAGACAGCAACGCCTTCTTTCTGGAAAATGTAACTTATTTTATTACATTTCTGTTTGAGTATTTACTTATAGATGCTAGTTACACGCTTTAAACTAATTACATTGTATGAGTGATACAGTGTGTGTGTGTATGTGTGTGTGTGTGTGTTTTAGGAAACGAGTACGACATTGATGGAATGTATTAGTTATTTTATATAATTATATGTTTTTATTTTATTTGTATATCTTATTATTTAAAAACCTATTTAGAGGCTAAAAATTTCACCCATGCCGGGATTCGAACCCGCAACCTCTGGCTATCCGTGCCAGATAAATAAATATCCGTCTAAATAGGTTTTTAAATTTGTCCTTAGCACGAGTTAGTGCATTAAAAATAAAAATAGTATTATCTTATTATTTGTTTAGTATGAATTTGTTTATTTAGGTTTAGATAATAGAGATTCTGTTTCATCATTCGATAAGTCTTGAAGCAACTTTGATACTACAGTTTTACATTTCGAACCTGTTAATGGGTATATGTTATTTAGTCTGTTAGTTTTATTATACAAGTGCGAGCCAATTATTCGATAGTGTTGCGGGGCAAAGCTGTCCTATGTGGTGGACCAGTATAGTCTGATGATGGTGGTGATTACGATTATTTGTTTGTTTAAATTTTTATCCCGGTGTATAGTAAGTTTACCTTAAATTTAAAGAGAAAATTGAACAGTAACAGCTTTCTCGGATGTTTATCGCAATTTGTCAATCGCCTCATCCTAGCGGACTTCATTACCGAGACCTTTTGAGTTTCTCGGAAAAATTTGCATTTTCACAAAGACTTTCACAACCCCACGGGACCTTCAATTTGAATGGCACCAAAGGATTTCCGATGTCTCCTACCTAAGAAACTTTTAAGTTGCAAACTAGGGATTGATGTCGAGAAGAAGTCACGAATCAAATATGGCCACGTAATAAAAAGCGAGTGAATTCAAAAATGTGTTTTAATCCGACTTTTCTTTAACGACTAATAAGGGCCGATTCGACCAAACTATTTATGCTTGGTATAAGTGCTAATCTGGGAATAAATCGAGAAATTCTCTTGTTGAATTCTAGATTTATTCCAAGATTAGCAATTATACCAAGCATAAATATTTTGGTCGAATCGGCCCTAAGAGACTAAAAGGAATAAATGGCTAAAGAAAAAAAGACTTTTCTGTTCGTCCATATTTTTTTTATGTATTTTCGGTGACAATTTACACTGTCGAAGTTCATTATTTTTAGAATAAGCGGATAGGTATATCTATAGTGGTACCATACAAATTTGGAAAAGTGGTAAAAATGTTTTGACGGTATCAATGACAAAAAAATAATCAAGTTCCCCAGGCATCTTCATGACATTATGCATATAACCATATCGCGATAAAGGGTGTGTTTTTGACGGTATCCGCTAGTGGCATACAGTAGCATGACATATTCTTCATTATTGAAGAAATTTTATTGCTATTAGCAAATAAGGACGCCGACTGTATCTTATCTTTTGTAACTATTTTCATTTCTCGTCTCGTCACGTCTCGTACGTGTGGAGCCAATCATTCTGCGGATTTCCTCACGATGCTTTTCTTCATAGCTAGCCAGTCACTGGTGCATGCCCCGCACTGGGAAACAAACCTGGGTCTTTCGATTCCGAGTCCAATAATATTTTTTGTAAATAAGGCTGTTATATGAGTGACAGTCGAATATTTGTGTAGTCTCTTACCTTAATTTACAGTGCAACACAGCTACGAGTATATTGTACTCAACGTTCAACTGCCTGGCAGCGTCCCAAGAGAAGTCCAAGGCGTTAGAGATGGATTTCCTTAAACTCTCCTCAAGTCCGAGGGATTGAATTCGCTGTCCATATTTTACGAGCGACCTTCACACTTTAAATTAATTCGTGGCCGCCCGACTGAGTTCGTGGACAGAGAGATACAGAAATTCCAGATCGAACGCGGAGCAAGGCTTAACAAATATTAATGTTTATGACTTTGTTCTGTTTGGTATCCATTTTTATGTACAATAAAGTGTTATCTATCTATCTATAAATAAATAAGAAATTTATTTACGCTTTGAGACACACGCGCATAAAGCATTATACATTGACCACGATTACTATAAAAAATGATCGTAATAATGAATAAAAATGGAATTCTTATATTACATAAATTACATTCAATTAAATCATATCAGTTAATATATTTAATAGATATCTGTATTTATCGACTTCTAAGATAATTATTGCATCCCTCTGTGTCCTTTTTAATATTTGGTACTCACCTGGCCACCCCACCATATCCCACCAACTAAACGTTCTTCTTCTTCTCTCTTCTTCAGGCTTATGTAGTCCACTGCTGGACATAACCCTCCCCTAATGTGCGCCATAGCGCCCTGTCTTCAGCTTGCCGCATCCAGCATCTGCCGGCAGTTTTTCGCAGATCGTTATCCCACCTGGTCGGAGGGCGTCCTACACTACATTTGCCGAGTCGCAGTCGCCACTCAAGAACACGTTTACTCCAACGGTTGTCGGTTTTTCATGACATTTGGCCAGCCCACTGCTCAACTCCACTAAACGTTGAATTAAAACTTTCGTAAGTACAACACATTGTAGACTTTACGTCCGGATTTACTTACGGGTGTTGTTATATCGGAAAAGTCCGACCAGGTTTCGCTCCGATTCGCGATTCACCATGATTAAGCTCTGCGAATCGGAGCGAAACTTGGTCAGGCTTTTCCGATATAACAACACCCGTAAGTAAATCCGGACTAAAAGTCGAAACGTTGAATGTTAAAAATACTACTTTACATGAAGTTTTTTGCTTGACTTTGACTTTAATTTCAACAAAAGGTCTTAGTAGTGCTAGCAGCTTCAAAAATCATAGGTCCTTTACATATTTTTAAGTCAATTAACTACAATAAATATATACACCCCCCCCCCCCCTCGGACGTAATGTCCGCATTACCTTGGCTGCAAGAGATTTCTAATGAAATAAGCTCGCAATGTTCACTTTTTTATTTTATAATTTTTGCTATGTTTACGATTTTTATGTGTGGAAAGCAATAATAAAGGCCTATACCCAGCAGTGGGCAGCGGTGGGCTGATGATGATGATGATGATGATGAAAGCAATAATTGCTAGTTTAAGAATTTATAAAGTACTAGCCGATACCGTGACTCCGTTCATTTGGATACTCCTGGAGCATCACTACCAGTCGACAGATTCAAACCTTCAACGGTATCCACTAATGGATATAAATTATGGGGCTTAACTTGTCCCGGCTCTCGTTTATATTTTAACACGCTGTCTATTTTGTTTAGTGATACCCACATTGCATCAGTGAGCATAAGCATAGCATAAGTATAAAGCATTTATTTGTGGATTATAGGTACAATTTACATTCGGTGTTCAGTCAGGTTACAGTCGCTATATCCTGCCATAAAGGCGTACAAATATATTTTAGTCAGGTATATTTTTTATGTACATATAAAAAATATACCCAAGAAATGTCATATTATTGAAAAGTTATTTAAATTATTTGAAAATTAGGAATGGCATAAGCTATATAAAATTTGATATTGAAATTGAAATGAAGTAAACATGTCAACCTATTGAATAAATGTGGAAAGGCTTGAGCGCTTAGGGGCGCTAACTATCGCGACCAATGGAATAAAAATCATAACCTGTATCATAATACGTTTTTTATTTAAAAACAAACATGAGAAATATTAACAAATGTGATAAAGGATCAACGATCTAGGATTTTATTCGATTTCCGCCAAAAACGGACATTTGTGGCGGAAATCGAATAAAGTCCTCGGATATTTATACAACATCCTACATCCTGTTCTAAAAGTAGTTCATCATCATCAGCCCGGTAAACCCCACTGCTGGGTATAGGCCTCTTCATTGCCATGCCAAAAGAACGGTCTCGCGCTAGTCTCATCCACTGTTTGCCGGACACTTAGGTCATCTGACCATCTGGCTGCTGGTCTGCCCACTGACCGTTCCCCCTCCCACGGCCGCCACTCTGTCACTGCCTTCGTCCATCTGCCATCATTCCGCCTGGCCAAGTGTCCCGCCTACTTCCACTTCAGAGTCGCAATCCGTTTGCCGATATCTACCTGCTTTTTTCGGCGTCTGTTTTCGACATTCGGGATCGTGGTAAAAATAGTTACCACGGCTATAAAGATTTCTCATGTTTTTATTTTAAAATAAACTTATTAAACAAGTTAAGATTTAAAAACCTATTTAGAGGCTAAAAATTTCACCCATGCCGGGATTCGAACCCGCAACCTCTGGCTATCCGTGTCAGCGCTCTACCAATTGAGCAAATTGGCGACTCACCGGCATCAGTGAAATTTCGAACCTCTTTACATTTTACTCTTTAAATTTAATTTCTTTAAATTTGTCCTTAGCACGGGTTAGTGCATTAAAAATAAAAATAGTATAAGTTAAGATTTTTATTCCATTAGTGCCGCTAGTTAGCGCCCCTAAGCGCCTTAAATTGACCTTCTGCCCGATATTTGAATGCGACCAACTTCGGATAACTAATCGACTTTGGTCCGTCGCCTAATTACATCCAATAAAGCTTAATTAATGATAATGACACAATTAGAAATTGACACTTCTTTATATTCAAATGATCTAAAGCTAGCTTTATTTTTTTAGGTTTTTTTTTATTAATTTAGCAATTTAACATGTTCTAAAATTAACAAAATACGTTTTTCTATGAGTTGACACTTTACTATTTTTTTAATAACTTATTTAGTAATTACTTAAATTCTTTGCAATGAAATAAATAATTGACTTTGTATTTAAAATATTATGTTGTTATCGTAAAATTATTAAAATTTGTGCGTCTTTTATGGCAAAACGTTCTGAACTAAATTTATTTAAGGAACTAGGCTGCACTAACTATCGCCACCGGTAGAAAACATCATATATTATTTTATAACGCGTCTTTGGAAAAAGTGAACATTATAAATCTTAACATCCAAGTCATCCAAGAATACATCTGTACTTAATACAGAGAATAGTGTAAAGAGGTTCGAAATTTCACTGATGCCGGTGAGTCGTCCATTAGCTCAGTTGCAATGCATAGAGCGCTGGCACGGATAGCCAGAGGTCGCGGGTTCGAATCCCGGCATGGGTGGAAATTTAGCCTCTAAATAGGTTTTTAAAATCATCCAAGAATCCCAGTCACTCCATAAAAAAAATTATGTATGAGGGGGAGGGAGACGTATTGCCTGCCCCTGATTCCAGGAAAGGGTAGTGCGTCCTACTTTTTATGCTAAGTCATATTATTAAGTCATATTGACGGCCTCGGTGGCGCAGCGGTTTGGCACGCTGCTGTAAAACCGAAGGTCTCGAGTTCGATCCCCGACCGGGTCAAATTAAGAAACGAACTTTTCTAGTTTGTCTCGGGTCTTGGATGATATCTATGTGTTTATTTTATTAAATCTATCGTCGAGTTAGCACCTGTAACACAAGTCATTTAGTTGTACTTAGTATAGGGCTAACGAGATCTGTGTAATATGTCCATGAATATTTATTTTATTTAAAACCTTACTACATACATAGAATATAATCTCTTGCATGCATAGTGTTCCTCTTTATCCGCACTTTTATTTTGTAAAATATTTTTATAAATATAGAGCAACCTCTGGAAGCATTATAATCTTATATGAAAGATTTTTAGCCTCCAGGACAAGAAAACTTTTGTGTACTATTTTACTATGAAATAAATGTTAAAATTAAATTAATTAACAAAATGGCTCTTCTTAGAAACTTCTGAACCTAGGTCCAAGAATCTAGAACTTTAAAGCAATTTTGCCAAAAACGACGCTTTTAGTGGAAATCTTTTAAAGTGTCAGGTTGTTAAGATGTCAGTTGTTAAGATTATATATTCCTTTTGTTGCACTAACCCGTGCTGAGGTTAAAATATGCTAAAACATATTTAGAGGCTAAAAATTTCGCCAACGCCGGGACTCGAAGCCGCGACCTCTGGCTAACCGTACCAGCGCTCTCCCAACTGAGATAATGCTCAATTGGTAGAGCGCTGGTACGGATAGCCAGAGATTGCGGGTTCGAATCCCGGCATGGGTGAAATTTTTAGCCTCTAAATAGGTTTTTAAAAATGAGATAATGCCGCCAATTACTGTATAACAATACTTAGACTTAAGAATTGGTTGTAATATTTTTCTGGTTGTGCAATAAAGTATTCTCTATCTATCTATCTATCTATCTAACGAGCAAGTGCCGGCATCAGCGAAATTTCAGACCTCTTTACAATATTCTCTGTAATATTTACAGTTGCTAAGAGCATGAGGTTCACTTTTGGAAAACAACGCATTATAGTTATGTTATGATCTTAAAAACCTATTTAGAGGCTAAAAATTCCACCCATGCCGGGATTCGAACCCGCGACCTCTGGCTATCCGTATCTGGCACGGATAGCCAGAGGTCGCGGGTTCGAATCCCGGCATGGGTGGAATTTTTAGCCTCTAAATAGGTTTTTAAAATTGTCCTTAGCACGGGTTAGTGCATTAAGAATAAAAAGTATAATTAAGTTATGATCTTTATTGGCAACGCGTCGCGCCTTAATTCCAACTTTCTGTGCACAGTGTTGTTAAATAAATCTCTTTAAGGAGGTAAATAGATTCAACCCCTGTATATTATAACAAATGCCTATCCAAAACTCTGCGAGGATCTATAATATTAGTAACATTACCCTCGTAAACTGCACGTAAGTGGAATAAAACGGGGTCAAATCCGTGTATTTCTTTTATGTTTTACGGCAACAGTAAAAACCCTAATAAAAATGAAATCAATAGCTACTGTACTGAGGTTACATGTGGCGGTGAAAGAATTTTCTAAGCAATATAAGCTTCTTTTACTCGCAGACCTTCCATATAGGACCAAACCGTCCAAAAGCTAAACTATCAAACACGCAATCTGTACAAAACGTAATAATTTCAGTTGCTTTATGGTAAAAAGGAAAGTATTTCACTCAAACTCAACTCTCAAGCGCTCATGGCCTTGTCAAAGCGAGTGATGTGATTGGAACCAATCACTTGAGTTAAGAAACAACAGGCGCAGTCAGGTGCAGGATGCATGACCGTCCCGTGATTACCGCTTTTGGCATTTTTCCGAGCGCTGCCGTGCTTTGCAAGGAACGTTGAGCCGTTGGTGCCGGCTGTCACGTAATAACAGCCGCTAAGCCATGTTAGAGGCCTTATGGGACCCTTCCTAACTTCTGACAGTGACTGTCTTACTATCCTCCATAATTGAAACAGCGGTTTTCGAGTGTTTCAAGGAGACGTGTTTTTATAAAAAAATAGTAAATAAATATTCATGGAAATATTACACAGATCTCGTAGCCCCATACTAAGTACAACTAAAATACTTGTGTTACAGGTGCTAACACGACTGTAGCATAAATACATACATTACTTCCAAGACCCGAGATGAACCAGAAAAGTTCGTTTCCTAGTTTGACCCGGCTGGGGATCGAACCCGTGACCTTCGGTTTTACAGTCAGCGTGCCAAACCACTGCGCCACCGAGGCCGCAGGTAATAAATTATTTACTACATATTTGACATTTAGCTTTCTCATAAATAAGGGGGAAGTGGCGCTACCATACAACAATATATTTTAATATGTGTATATAACAAGCTTTTTCATTATGTTGGAACCTTTTCAGGTCATCATCCATAGCAGTGTTAGAATGTTTTTTCATTCTTGCGTTGAAAAAAATTTATTTTTCTATTTTCCTCGAGCGCACAATCACATTAAGCGCGGACCGTGGAGCCTCCCAAACAAAACCCAAGCCAACTTTTGTTCCTTAGAATATACAGTATTTTCCTCGTTATTTACCTGAATACACTTTGAATTAAAAGCTTGGCGGGTAAATTGTGAAGTTTTAAGGTGAGGTAAGAGGATTGCAACTTTTCAATCGCCCCTGCCGGCAGTTGCCGTTGTGACTAATACTTCGATTCTATTACAAATCTCAAGTCCTTTCTTTATTGTGTGTGTAATGGTATCAACCCTATGTATGTCCCCACTGCTGGGGCACAAATCTCTTCCTCTATTGAAGGTTAGGCCATACTCCACCACGGGGACCAAGGCTGATTTTGTTAAGGGTTGTAGGACAGTGGCGGTCCTTACTGTCAGAAGTGTAATAAATAACGATGATAACAATGTAATAAATGTGTTTAAATAATGTGTTTTAAAGTCACAAACTTAGTTATGCAGTAAGGTTGCACGGAAGAACATTTATTTCGATTGCAAAGTAAAAAAAAGTAACCGGTTCTTTGGAATCCTCAGGGCGCGGGTCTAAGACTTGTTCGGTTTTCCGATGAATGAGAACAAACTCTGTATAACTTAGGGAGTAGCTCGGCACTTGCAGTTGGACTGCAAACTGGTCTGTACTGAAATTGCGTTTCAGCAGTGCTAATGGACTTTGAAAATAACGTCCATTAGTTCACAGAAAGGTATACCCCGAAAGGTTTGTATAGCACAATTATTTATTACTGACAAAATCATGACACATGCGTTTGTATCTCAGTGACCTAGCCTGAGACCAAGTTTGCATCTTATTAGGACTCGAACGATTTTTATTTGTTATACAAATAACACACTCTCAACATACAAACACACCGTCACACACACACACACACACACACACCTTTGTGAGTGTTACTGCGTGTTGGCTTTGGCGCATGTTGCCAGTGATTTGTTAATCTAATTATTTTAGTTGAGTTTTTGCGTTTGGCTTTCTGCTTTTATTTATTGTATAGTTGTGGGTAGCTGTTATTGGCCTTATTAAGATATAAAATATAAAAAATATAATGCGATACCGCGTATTATTTTCACGGTTTTCACGGCCTGTGTAAAACAAGTAAACAATGCTTTGGAATTTAAAGTTATTAATGGCAATGATGCAATCTTATTCGTATAAGTGGTACTTAATGTGTTAAATTTAAGAGGATTTGAGAAAAGATGGTCAGAGTGGAGTTTATTTTTCCGCTGCCTTTTTCTCCACTACACTACGCCCCGAAGACAGCGGTTTTAATTTTAATGTTATATTGTACTTTGACATTCAGCAAACAGAATGTAAATTATTTACTTTGAAATAAATTGAGTTGAATTGAATTAAAACTGTTTTTATACGGATTTATGCTCGTTTATTACATTTTTACAATAAACGTTGGAAACTTGTAAAAATGTAATAAACGAGCATAAATCCGTATAAAAACAGTTTTAATTATGTCTACTGCTCGTGTTAACCTTAGAAAATGAGTTGAATTGAATTTAGTTTAATTGATTTCGCAGTAAAATAATATTTATATAGTATTTTTTTACGCTCTGTTATGTCCGGTTCCCCGCCTCACCTATATTTTGTCATTCTCAGCACTAAAGAGCAAATAAAAGCGTTTTTCCGCGCACATCGCGCAACAGTCATAGCAGTCACAACAGTCACAGCAGTCACAGTAGTCAAGAGCAGTCATGCATAGTCTTTAACATCAGTAATTAGACTTAGTATCAAGATGTAGTCCGTTTTAGTAACTCTGTTTCCAAATTATTTTTAACGTGTTTCGGTGCCATCAATAAACTGCAAATGTGTACGTGGTGATGTGATTTTCAACCCCCGGAGCCTGCGCTGCCTAACAGCTCGTAGCCCCGGCTGCCTGAGTGATCTTAAATGATCACTAAGGTTAAACAACATAGGGTGCGTTCAGTGCATGGATGGGTAAACCGTCTATGTCCAGTGCCTATGCATAGCTTTCGAGATAGTCATAATTATTTCACGACTTTTATATAAAACTGTTTAACTGGTTATCTGAATTTTCAATTTCTTTAAGTCAATAATATACATATCATTCACCTTCTACTTTAAAGCCACTCCTTGATCCTATTTAACCCCATTTAAGGTCAGTTGAAAATTCAAAAATTCAAAACAATAGGCTGTATTTACCGTTGACTTGTATCCATTAATTTAATTCCACGTTCCACTTGCGTCCTAAGAGCTGCTCTCACTGAGCGGGTCCTAAAATAACAGGCATCTGCGAGCGATACCACGGTGCCTGTTTCCCCTGTAGCCTGAAAAAACATCAGGGCACATTATCTAGTAGACGATGGAGGCAATATAGCGGCGTGTACGCAAAACACCCCTTCGGGGCTCGCCCCGCCACACGTACAGCCAGCGTTTGGTTCGGTACAGTCACCAGTAATATTTTTTTCTTGAACACGTTTGTGTTATTACCATGAAATAAAGCCACAAAGTTTCTCTTTTATGGCTCCCGCCTCACTTTACTGGCCTAAGCCAGTAAAGTAATTGTGAAAATCCATTACCGTCCGCTGCTGTAAAATTTTAAATTTACTTACTAAAATTAAACTGACCAAGGAAAAATTACATATAGCCAACCACCTACTAAGTTCTGTAAGCATACTTGCAAGATTAAAAAAAAACAATCTATGGTATTGGTTTTTGTGCGGTTTAACATGGTGCTCAAATATGTTAGTGTATTTAAAAAATAAAAAAGGCGGCAAACTATTATTTCTTAATTACCTAGTAATTATTTTAATATTAATATTTCCTCGCATTGTTTGAGAAAAGCATTATACAATCCTCGGCCGGAACAGGGATTGCAGGACTCGTTCTAGACGGCCTCGTCTACGACTCGGCCGTCTATCCCAAACTCGTCCAGCAATCCCTTACTTCTCGGCCTCTGTAGTAATGTACTATTCCGGCGCATTCTTTGAATTTGGAACGAAAAGCGCACCGGCAATGTTGTATGAAACGGTATGCTGTTTGAATTTATAACTCTTTAATCTATCGTACACATTGCGTTCTCGTGGCTGTACAGCCAAGATGCGTTTACCTTTCGGCACAAACCGTAAAATAAAAAAAAAATGGCAGTAAAGCGGAGTTCGTTGTTATTTGGTTAATAATAAATTAAATTTATTATGTAAAAGGCCCTCTTTTATTTCCTTGCATTTTTTTTTAAGAAAAGCGCGATATATGCCTCGGCAGAAATGGCAATTGCCTGTCTCGTATTATTGAAGTCTTACTCGTACTCGACCTGCAATTGCCTATTTCGCTGCTTTTGCAATAATGTACTATTATCAATCTTTACCAAAAGTCTGATGGTCTGACGTCATCATTAAGGCCCTGGCGGTCTGTGTATGCGGATGGTAAGGGACCGTGGCATTTTAGGAGATAAGGCGTAGGCTACCGCTGTCCACTAATAGGTGCAGACCCAGCAGTGGACAGCGGTGGGCTGATGGCGATGAATCTTTATTTTCACGTGGAATCTACAACACAATTTTTGATTTGATGCTTCAATTTTAAAAACCTAATTAGAGGCTAAAAATTCCACCCATGCCGGGATTCGAACCCGCTACCTCTGGCTATCCGTGCCAGCGCTCTATCCAACTAAGCTAATGGGCGACTCACCGGCATCAGTGAAATTTCGAACCTCTTTACACTATTCTCTGTATTGCGTACAGGCAGCGACATCTGGCTGAAGTAGATTGCATCTCTTACAGCCCCGACTACCTACTGTGCAGTTAGGTTTTTACATCGGAATGATATCGCTGTACCCACATGATTATACTATTTTTAATGCACTAACCCAGATAGCCAGGATAGATAGGATAGCCAGAGGTCGCGGGTTCGAATCCCGGCATGGGTGGAATTTTTAGCCACTAAATAGATTTTTAAAATTGTCCTTAGCACGGGTTAGTGCATTAAAAATAGTATAATGATGCATCAAGTTTCGAAAAAAAACATATTGTACTTTTTAACAGACGTTTCTCCTATAAACAATCCACCTATTGGCACATTTGTGTTAATATTTTCACAGTTCAAGCTTTTAGAGTCTCTTCTATCAAATGTATTGAAAATTGTCATAAGTGTCCAACGTTTGGTATGTGACTCATATATTTTATTTGTTAAGAGGTAAATTAAGCCGAGGTCATAAGCAAAATAAAACAGTAAAGTTTTGGCATAAGTAGCCATAGTACCTATTTCTTAATGATTCGCGATACTCATACATAGTTATATATTAAACGGGTCAAAACGCGATTATTTATTAGGTAAAACGTAATTACCTTATTTCCCGACGCTTTGGCAGCGTTACAGTTGCCGTTTTGACCCGTTTAATATATAACTATATAAGTAGCAATAATTGTGCACAAAAAACTTACCCTTACACATACATCTACAAAAAAATCGTGGTTCGGTGGTTCGTAGTTTAGTGGGTGTGGTTTTTTGAGGGGTGAAGATTAAACAGGTTAATTGAAAATGATTTAGTCTTTAGAACAAGCTTTGTTCACTATTTTGCGCAGATTCGTTTCAGATTAGAAAAACTGGATTTATACTCAGCTTTTTCAGTATTTGAACATAGTTATCATGTCGATGTACTCCAGCAGCGGTGGTGGCACGGCTGTGGATATATACCCCGGCATATACCCGGCTGTGTGGTGTCGGCCTGGAGAATAGCACCAACCCAAATTCTTCCCGCGGGTGTCGTAAAAGGCGACTAAGGGACACAAACCGGAGGGTGGGCAGCAGCGCCCCCTGCAGTACAATTCCACTAAACTGCGATCCCCAACCCGCATGCCCAGCGTGGGGATTATGGGCATTACCCCCTAATGATGGCACAACCTTGCGCTCATTAGGGGAGGGCTATGTCCAGCAGTGGACTAATATAGTCTGAAGAAGAAGAAGAAGATAATACCATAATTTTATTTACTAAGTTACGGACATATTTTAATTTGATAACAACACCAATTGCTAATTTTGAAGAAAACAAACAAAACCTGTGTGCCTATGTTCTCCACTGAAATTGACAATCCTCATCGAGAAATGGCCTGCACCGTACAGTAAGACAATAGGCTGCATTGTATTTCAACTGTGACAGTACCAGGGCAGCTGCGCGGCAGTAACGGCTTGTCAAGGAACGCTGCGGTAGGCTCACGGCCCCCCAGGCTGCTGTTAGGCCGCGCGTGTTTATGATCGCCTGCTAGTAGCCAGCTATAGCAATACCCTATTTCTGCATACACGCAGTTTTGACTCCTGAGGATTGTAAAGAGGTTCAAAATTTCACTGATGCCGGTGAGTCGCCCATTGGCTCAGTTGGAAAGAGCGCTGGCACGGATAGCCAAAGGTTGCGGGTTCGAATCCCCGCATGGGTGGAATTTTTAGCCTCTAAATAGGGTTTTAAAATTGTCCTTAGCACGGTTCAGTGCATTAGCACTAAGCCGTGCTAAGGACAAGCTTAGTGTTTGTAATATAGATAATAGGTAATATATTACAAACACCGTTCTGTCTGTTATTGTTCAAACAGAAAAAAAAACACTGCGAGACTATCATGTTGTATCGTTATAATCTTTTTTTTAATGCACTAAGCCGTGCTAAGGACAGTTTTAAAAACCTATTTAGAGGTTAAAAATTCCACCCATGCCGGGATGCGAACCCGCGACCTCTGGCTATCCGTGCCAGCGCTATACAGCACTTATAAGTGCTGTATGCTATATACTATACGGAAACCATTAGAATCTATGTAATAATCGTTAGTACCTAAATAGGTAGTATGTTTTATAATTTTTATAGCCAATAATTCGTGATAAGGACCAAATTATTTTTAGCTTGCAATCGTTTACCTTTAAAGATATAGGTAAGTGGACTGTATGGTCTATATGATGACGCGGGTTAATACAGTGGACATATACCTGTAAAGTTATATTTAAAGTTATGATCCATTTTCGGATTTTCCAGAATTCCAAATTTTCCAGAACTATGTCAACCAAACCATTTTTTTAGGGTTCCGTACCTCAAAAGGAAAAACGGAACCCTTATAGGATCACTTTGTTGTCCGTCTGTCCGTCCGTCCGTCCGTCTGTCAAGACCCTTTTTCTCAGGAACGCGTGGAGGTATGAAGCTGAAATTTATATCAATTACTCAGGTCTACTGTCCCTTGAAGCTGTGAAAAAATCAAACTTCTAAGCCAACGCAATCAAAAGATACAGCCGTTTATGCCGCAAATTTTCGACACTTGCAAGGGAATCAAAACCTACAGGGTGCTTCCCGTGAACTCAGAATCTTGAAATTTGGTACGAAGCAACGTCTTATAGCATAGATAAAGGAAAAATTACGAAAACCATAAATTTTTAGTTACATCACATAATATATATTTTTTTAATAATTTTAAACATACTACCCATTTCCTCATAAACGCGTAGAGGTATTAAATTGAAATTCATACCAAATACTCAGGTCTATAATACAGGTTTGTACGGAACCCTCGGTGCGCGAGTCTGACTCGCACTTGGCCGGTTTTTTCTACTTAGTGGTACAACTGAGTTCTAGCTGTCAAGTCGATTTTCAGACTAAAAAGAGCACAAAATTAGTGCTATTTTAAGTTGATTGCAAGTTTAAACTTTCAGTCATATCGGATCAGTCTTTATGGGAAAATGGAAAATTTTCTGATACGTCATATTGCAGTTCTAGGAGAAGATGCATATATAAATTTAAGCTGTTTATTACGTGACATGCACTTTTTTGTTTCGTACAATGTAACATACATTACGTTTGTTGTACTACCAACTTTGCAGCGTAGCTTTCGAGTACCAATCCATATTTGGCTCTGAAATATTCCATTCAGAGAATTTCTGAATTCTACCTCTTACGAATTGAATTGAAAATACGGTCGTTATTCCGCTGCGCCTCAGTGACTGCGGTGTGGGTATTTTCAGTATTTAACCGACTGAAGCAGAGACCAAATGGAGGATCATGTGTTTTGATTGTATATTTTGTACATATATGCATGATTCCTTTGTTTTAATATTAATGAAACGGGGTTGCTGAGCAAGAGTTTGAGTCCTTGTGTATGCAATTAATAAAACATAATGTTATTTTTATGTTTTAACTCCAAAATATGAAATCAAGACAAACAAATTTTTATTTACATTGTACTTTTTACTATTACGACTCATTGTTAATAAATAATGTTAAGGGATATTTAAAACAAAATCTATTGTTATAGAACCTATTGCAATGATGGCGTTTTGAGTTATATTTTCTATTAATAATAGCCATTAGACCAGTTTCCCAATAAAATGTACTCAATGAATAGCTCCAACTCTGCCATTCGACAAATAATGGAATATTTACAAAGAATGTGATGTAAAAATGAAATAAAATATCTTACAGAAAAAAAAATAAAAAGTGCATAAATTGGTTAAATAAATAACAGAAAACCTCACTACGAAACTATAATCAATCGTGACCAATTAATTTGTTAAAATCTTGTAAATATAATTACGTAAAAGCATCTGTCGATAATGTTACATAATTACGTTTAAAAAATAAATTAAATGTCTAATAATTCTAGAAGCAATTAATGTGCCTGTATGTAAATGTTATGTTAATTACAATAAATGACCAATTTTAACAGGAAAACTCCGCTGCTGAACATTAAACATATCGTGTATTGAGTGTTCCCGCAACACGCAAACAGTGACACAAAACCTAATTATACCACGATACATATAATAATGCCATCTATTGGCATACGTTAACGTTATACGTTATCAACCCTTGTATGTCTTCACTGCTGGGGCACGGGTCTCTTCCTGCATCGCAGGAAGGTTAGGCCATACTCCACCACGGGGGCCAAGTCCGGGTTACTGGAGGATTGTACGACAGTGGCGGGCCTTACTGTCAGAAATTATCAAGCCGCCAATAAGGCCTGTGACATGGCTTAACGACTGCCATTATATGACAGCCGGCACCAACGGCTAAACGTGCCTTGCGAAGCACAGAAGCGCTCGGAAAAATGCCACTAGCGGTAGTCACGGGACGCTCACCCATCCCGTACCTGACCGCGCCTGTTGTTGCTTAACCAAGTGATTGATTCCAATCACTCGGTTCGCCTAGGCCACGAGCGCTTCAATTGGAATAATGTATTCGAACCAAGGTACCTATAAATAGATCGTACGTACAGCTCCAGTGATGTGCACATGTTTAATGTTGATCAGGCGGGTTTTTCTGTTATTATTGGTTTTATTTCAGTTAGTTTAGAGTGCCGGGTGTAGTGGAGTGTATCAGGTAGGAGGAACAGGGTAAAAGTAGAGTGTAGTATGTTAATCTTGGTTGTGAAAGAGCGGCAACTCGCGCGCGTCCGATACGCACTGATTGGCAAAGGGCTGAACTGAAATGAATAGCTAGGGAAAAGTACTTTTTTTCGCTTTTTGGTAACTTGTTTTGTGCCTCAGTTCAATGGCAATATGGCGGTATAGGTTACAGTATAGTTTTAAATATAGATGCACGCACGTCAGCAAAAAAGGGATGTAAATGTGATGGGCATGATGAAAAGTACGCAAAATTTATGTGCGTGCATGCAAGCGACTAATGATTGTTGATTAAGTGGTAGGGGTTTGTCAGATCGGGTTTGGTGGTAACTATGGTCTATGCGAACCCCACAAGGATGGGCCAATTTAGCTGATAAGCTGTATCTTCTGCAGCTGTAAAGGAGTACGCAGGGACCTGGGATTGCCACTTGCCAGGATTAAAAAGGCTTAAAAAGGCGTCTAGCAGTGGCTACATGATATAGCCTTAAGAAGAAGAAAAAGGATTCAGAAAGATCAGATAAAAACTACCCAAAACCGGCGTGCGTGCATACGACGGTTAATAAACGTCGATGAACCGAAGGTATTGTGTTTTATATAATGAACGTACAGATCTATAAAGAAACCGAAAAAACTCATAAAATAATTCACCTGTAAAAATAACAACAACGTCATTGTACTTAAGTTTCGCTAAGTATTCAATATAATGCAAATTAAATGTATTAATATTTTGCCAATAATATTGGCCAAGTAAAAATAGTTTGTAATAAGAAATCGTTGCGACAAGAAATAAACTAAAGAAACAAATATATACCTACACCTTGTACACATAGTACTAAATACTTCAACCTTTACTCACGCCCACTCTTACCTATTATGTTGTGAGGAACATAGAAAGAAAATTAGGAAGATAAACGATCGGCGGTCTCTACAGTCGAAAATAGATCACGTTTACATTTAAACCCGTCAAATGCGTCAAATGCGCAGTTGCAAATTCATCAGTAATGTTTCTGAATACAAAGCGTGCGTGTAAAGTATGATATGCTGAGGACTGCACAGTCATACATGTCTGGCATTCTCTATCCAGTCAGCAAATATAACTATTATTAGCAAACACTAAATAACTTTGTATAACTGCTGCATCATCTAGCCGCTACGAAACGACTACGGCGTAGCGAACTATATGAAGCCGCTGCGGCGTAGCAGTGACCACAAAGTCTACTACGCCGTAGCAACGCTACGCACGCAAAAGTGATACTTTGCATCTACGCTGTGCAATGGCGCTAAGTTAGTGCCCTTTCTAGGCCATTACCGTATATTTAGAGGACAATTTATAACTGTACGCTTAGCGTCACATTAATACAAAACAAGAGGAAAAGGAAGGCCATGCTGGTTGGTATTTCGATTTTGCCTGTGTTTTATTGGAAGGAAGTACTGTGGAGGCCTATGTTATAAGCCTATTAGCAAAGTCTAGATGAAAGTAAAAGGCTAGATATGTTCCCCGGTAGATATATTTTCTGCAAGTGTCACACAATACAACAAACAATGGTAACCTAGCGATATTCAAATGGCTGCCCTTTTTTTGGCAGCGGGACTTGTGCATCTTCCCTCTCTTGCTGATTCCACAGATCAACTTTCAATCTCATTCATTGATTTCTAATGACTAAAGTCATCATATCTTCGACCCATCGTACAACAGGCATTTCACTCATCTATCGAGCACCAGACCAAATTCGATGACGCACTCGAATAAAGAGATACTTGCATAAAAATAATATCAACTACTTGACAGTTATACGCATTATGTCAATATTATCAGATATAAATAAAGTTTAAAAAAAAAATTAACTAACTAATAAAAATATTCATCTTTCCAATTAATTAAAAGTCTGATTAAATGGTCGATCATGACAATGAAGAGTTTACCGTGGGTCTCCATACTAGGCCGTTATCTTTATAGTGAGGACCTAATTGTGATGAGTCGACAGTGTTCAACTTGCACGACTAACCCTGCGTTCCGAGATGCAATGAAATCGATTACAGCACGAATTCGACCAAATTTGGTAGTCCCAAATTATCTCGCACGAAATAGGGTCCTTGTGCCTACTGCACTTATATGGATTGGCACTGTAATTAATCTCGGAACATCTCGGAACACACACTAATAGGTACAGATTCATATTTTTACTGAGGTACCGATAGTTATCATCTGGCAATATTGGCTTTGATCTTTCAATATCCAACGCAGAAGACCACGTCAGTCGCATTCTCAGCTCTTTCCTTCGGTCCCGTCGGATTTTTATTGACATTACAAGATATTATTGTATTTTGTTCCAATTTCATAAAAAAACTTTATGGCTATTGCCTCATGGACGTTATTTCTCAGTGACATTACACAAGCTCAGTCCCCAAGCTCGGTGTTAGGCGTGACGTCGGCATCGGGCGACGCGGTTCGAATAAAATTTTATTGCGAAAATTCGTGTTCGACGCGAGTACGGACCGTGTTGCTTTTACTGTAATGTGGGCTTTAGTCTGGAATAAATAGAACAGAAGTTCAATGAACACACGCAGGAAGAAAACTGTTTCTTGCAACCACAACTACATCTTCTCATACGTTTTGTGTCATCATCATCACCATGAATCCATTATTTCCCCACCGACGGGCACGAGTCTCTTCCCTGAGGAAGTTATAGACCATACTTCACCACGGGGGCCAAGTCCGGATTGGTGGAGGCTTGCAAGACTAGTGGCAGATCTTACTGTCAGAAGTTTTTAAGGCCTCTGACTTGGCTTAACGACTGCCATCAGTCAAGGGCAGCCGGCACCAACTGCTTAACCTGCCTTGCAAAGCACAGAACCGTTCAGAAGAATGTCACTAGCGTTAGTCATAGACAGTCGCCCACCCAAGCACTTAACGCGCCCTATGTTGCTTAACCTTCGTGATCGTTTAAAATCACTCAGGCAGCCGAAGCTAAGAGCGATTTTTCGCTCGTTCTGTGTGAACTTCTTAAGTTCTTTTAGTAGTTTTGGTCAAACATTTCTTATAGGCTCGTCCAAGGCAGAACCGGTAGTCGATGGTGTGTAAAGGTGGTGGATATCGTTTTTTTTTTTGTAGGACTTCGAAGCCAGATCCTTTTTACCATGTCGGGTGGCTAGTCCTACTATGAACCCTCCTTTCTTATCCGGGCTTGGGACCGGCAAAAACGACGCTAGCACAAACAACAAAAGTAGCGTAGAATACCCACCAGCTCGCTGAACCGATGATCAGATGCCGGTTCGAATCCCGACTGGGGACAAAAAATCCCAGGTCTTGGATGTTTACATGTTTGTGATGTCGTTGTTTCTGGTTCCCACGACACAGGGTATCCTAGTGTGGGGCCAGAAGCAATGTATGTGCTTGGATGTAAATGTTATGTTATGGTAGGTTGCTAGCAGAAATGGACGGCCGAGGATAGAAAAAGGTACCGTCTGTGTTGTGAGAGGTTAACATTCAGCAGTGGACAAGTACGGATTGATTGAATGATTGATTTATTAAAAACATTCATTAAAACAATCTTATCTGTTTTGGGCAAAGACATTGATGACCCCTGCGTGCTAGTCGCAGGATCTCTGTTTGGGCCGATCTTTACTATGTTAGCTTTGTTCGACTAGTTGTTCGGCAATGGCAGTTTTATTAAAACAATTTGTATTTACTGAATAATCTCCTTCCTATAGTATAACCTGTGTAATTTAAATTGGCACATCACGTGATAAGATCTACGCACGTAGTAAATATTTCATTTGTGCCAAGTGGAGTATCGAGGGTGAGTTATTGTATTCTTGTACATATATGTTCTTGTGAGATACAATGACACTTACTTATTGCCTAATAGACTAAAAATTTAAACCCAATTTAGACCTAAATGATGTTCGAGCGGAACACTAATACCCATCTGAGAGGACACTGCTTGAAACTACAAACGACCTCATCAAATAATAACCCACACAAGAACTTTCTCTCCAATAGATTAGTTAAAGAATGGAACAAACTCCCAGAAGAAATAGTGACAGCCACAAGCATTAGTATGTTTAAAAACAAACTGGATAAATATCTAAAGGAAACAAAACAGACAAGGAGTTAAACACAAATGTACATCTGGATACAGGCTTCACCAGTTCTAGAACTGCCTGCCTTAATTACAAATAATAATAATATAAAAATTCCAGATTTTGAGTATTTGATTTTTCTGCACTATTTTATTCTAGCGGTTTAATGCTGGCATGGGCTTTACGTACGCTCTATTGACATTCTGACATTCTTGTCGTCTTGTTCCTGGGAGCGTAGGGGCATTATTGTGAAAACATTTTGTGTTTATTTGAATACATTTATAGGTCTTTTTGAACTAAAACTTTCGTAAGCACAACACAATGTAGACTTTTAGTCCGGATTTACTTACGAGTGTCAAAAGTCACTTTATCCGCTTCGATAAGGCAAAAGTATTGTCCAAAGACAAGTTTTATGTGCCACGAAAAATGCGCGAGGCTATTGAAATAAGTCGCCACCCGAATTTCAATAGAGACAGTGGATGGGCTCTTCCGCCGGCCTGAAAACCGGTTCTACGAAAGTGCAGTGATAGTGAATATCGAAATCGACACTGCAATAATGAAGATGTCGTGAGCTGTGTCTGTGCCATCATGCCTAGTGGCATTGACGACGGGAAAGCAGTAGGCGCTGCGGCGCAAGCCAGCGGGAATCCCCCGCAGCCAGTGTCGGCACCCGCCCCACCTATCTCGGCGCGGGCGCGCCGCGCGCTTGCCCGTAGTGTGAGACAAGCAACCGACGACGCGAGCTCCGTCTCTGCTCACCATGATTAAGCTCTGCGAATCGGAGCGAAACCTGGTCGGACTTTTCTGATATAATAACACTCGTAAGTAAATCCGGACTAAAAGTCTACAACATTTATAGGTCTGTTGTACTGACTGACGATGCAGGTTCTGATTCTTTTCTGTTACTATGGTAATTTTCTAAACAAAACAATGTCCCGGGCACTGCACGTCACAAGTTAAACTAGATATTGCGTGTTCATCTATCTAGCGTAAGTGAAAGTACCACTGGACACTTTAAGTTATTTTATTACCACAGAGGAAATGAAGAAAACCACGGCTTAGTTGCTACTTACGTATTCACGCGTCTTTTCTTTGGGCTCCGACTAAGCTGTCAGGCTGGTATAGGTAAAAGGCAAGCCTACACCACCTAAAAATAATATCCCAGGTATTGCAGCGTCTGAGTGGTCCCTTCACCGATCTATTGTGAGTGGAGGTGCCACTGGGAGCAAAATAAATCTTCTCATTATGGAGATGCAGATTATGTAGTTTTTCGTTGCATACATACGAGTTAAACATAATAGTATTACCCTTTTTTGGCTCCGCTGCAGTTCGGTAATAAAAATAAAAAGATCTTGATGATTATATTCTTTTTAATGCACTAACCCGTGCTAAGGACAATTTTAGAAAACTATTTAGAAGCTAAAAATTCTACCCATGCCGGGACTCGAACCCGCGACCTCTGGCTAGCCGTGCTCGTGCTCTGGCACGGTTAGCCAGAGGTTTCGGACAATTTTAAAAACTTATTTAGAGGCTAAAAATTCCACTCATGCCGGGATTCAAACCTGCGACCCTTGGCTATCCGTGCCAGTTTTTAAAATTGTCCTTAGCATGGGTTAGTGCATTAAAAATAATATAATCAGAGGTCTCGGGTTCGAGTCCTGGCATATTTTAAGATCTTGATGAACTGAGATGAGAAACTCCCCTTTTTTGTAGTCATATGAACATCTACACTACCGACCAGCTCCGCAAATCGTCGCTGCCCTTATTGCCAATAACTCCGGCGCAAGTGATGGCCGTTCCCGCGATAAAAGGCGTCCGGGTCCTAACTCCTATTTAGCCTTAGCCCTATAATTCAACCGCGTAGCGTCTGTCCGGGGATCGTTCCGCAGCCGACGGAAACAGGCTATATAGTGTGCTGTTACCTCTTTTTACGGGCGCTTTCTAGGCTAGTGGGATGGAAAAATAAGAGACTTTTACACTGCATTTCTGAATTAAATCAACTTACAGACGTGTGCTCAACAAGAAACGCTCGTGGCCTAGGCGAACCGAGTGATTGGAATTAATTACTTGGTTAAGCAACAACAGTGCAGTCAGGTACAGGATGGGTGAGCGTCCCGTGACTACCGCTAGTGGCATTTTTCTATTTATTCCATTTTTCCACAAATTTTCACGTTAAGCCGTTGGTGCCGGCTGTCATAATAATATAATGGCAGTCGTTAAGCCATGTCAGAGGCCTTATGGGTGGCTTGATAACTTCTGACAGTAAGGCCCGCCACTGTCTTACAATCCTCCACCAACCCGGACTTGGCCTCCGTGGTGGAGTATGGCCTAACCTTCCTGCGATGCAAGAAGAGACCCGTGCCCCAGCAGTGGGGACATACAAGAGTTGATAACGGCAGACGTGTGATGAAATGAAACTAAAAAAGTGGTTTGTCAAGGAAACGATTTATAATTGCTGATATTTATAGTGACTGGCTATTGGTCTCCTGATTATATGACATTATTTTATATTTACTTTCGAAATAAAGAGGACTTGAAAATAGTTGTTTATTAAATTACTATTATTTGCAACTTTATTTTTTTAATTCAATCATCATAACATATTATACTTATTTAAAAACCTATTTAGAGGCTAAAAATTTCACCCATGCCGGGATTCGAACCCGCAACCTCTGGCTATCCGTACCAGCGCTCTACCAATTGAGCCAATGGGCGACTCACGGCATCAGTGAAATTTCGAACCTCTTTACAATATTCTCTGTATTACGTACAGGCAGCGACACCTGACTTAAGCAAATTGCATTACTTACAACCCCGACTACCTACTTTGCAGTTAGGTTTAACATCGGAACGATATCACTGTACCCACATGATTACACTATTTTTATTTTTTAATGCACTAACCCGTGCTAAGGAACAAATTTAAAAACCTATTTAGAGGCTAAAAATTTCACCCATGCCGGGATTCGAACCCGCAACCTCTGGCTATCCGTACCAGCGCTCTACCAATTGAGCCAATGGGCGACTCACGGCATCAGTGAAATTTCGAACCTCTTTACAATATTCTCTGTATTACGTACAGGCAGCGACATCTGACTTAAGCAAATTGCATTACTTACAGCCCCGACTACCTACTTTGCAGTTAGGTTTAACATCGGAACGATATCACTGTACCCACATGATTACACTATTTTTATTTTTTAATGCACTAACCCGTGCTAAGGAACAAATTTAAAAACCTATTTAGAGGCTAAAAATTTCACCCATGCCGGGATTCAAACCCGCAACCTCTGGCTATCCGTACCAGCGCTCTACCAATTGAGCCAATGGGCGACTCACGGCATCAGTGAAATTTCGAACCTCTTTACAATATTCTCTGTATTACGTACAGGCAGCGACATCTGACTTAAGCAAATTGCATTACTTACAGCCCCGACTACCTACTTTGCAGTTAGGTTTAACATCGGAACGATATCACTGTACCCACATGATTACACTATTTTTATTTTTAATGCACTAACCCGTGCTAAGGAACAAATTTAAAAACCTATTTAGAGGCTAAAAATTTCACCCATGCCGGGATTCGAACCCGCAACCTCTGGCTATCCGTACCAGCGCTCTACCAATTGAGCCAATGGGCGACTCACGGCATCAGTGAAATTTCGAACCTCTTTACAATATTCTCTGTATTACGTACAGGCAGCTCAATTGGTAGAGCGCTGGTACGGATAGCCAGAGGTTGCGGGTTCAAATCCCGGCATAGGTGAAATTTTTAGCCTCTAAATAGGTTTTTAAATTTGTTCCTTAGCACGGGTTAGTGCATTAAAAATAAAAATAGTATATTATACTTATTTACTTCAAATCTAAATATGTTTTAAAAAAGTTTTATATTTTAAATGACATTTAATAATACTGTTGGAGTAGCTAATAACATAATAATAATATAACTATTATCAATTAGATTATTGAATTGAAGTGTAACTTATAATTATGAATAAATATATGTCTATGTCTATCAACAGCGGGTCCGGTCAATTTTAGTTATTTTCAGAGTATCACGCTGTTTGTTTTTTTTTATTATAGGGACGGCAACAGATATAGAAACAATATTCACCTTGTGAAATAGAGCAATAAACGTTATTTCGCAACTTAAGCTGTAGAAAATTGCTATTGGAATGTTTTGAAGACATATGCATTCTTACACTTGCGTGCACATATATAATATTCGACTTGTTATTCAATTAAATTGATTTATTTAAGACAATTATTGGTCCATATTTAATTTTAAATTATAATGTATGTACGAAAAAATAGAACAATGTTTAAATTAAAAAAAAATATAACATAATGTCCCAGCAGTGGGACACAAACATAGAGGCTACGTAAAAAAAAAGATAAAACCAGTGATACAAGTATAAATAAGATAGTTTATTCTAAATCACAGTTAGCCAAAGCAGGCACATAGTTTAAAGGTTACTGCGTTCGTTTTATAATAGAATTTCAAAACATGTTTTAATCTTTTTACGTTTACACGGAGGTATCACTTCACAATATTGCAAGATCACACACAAATGAATGATTGTGTGAGCAACCATTCTCGTTTTTCCACCAGTAGCCGGCCTATAGGATGTGTCTACAAGTGCGATTGTATTTAGTAGTTAACTACTCGTATCACAACTCCGCTAGCGGCCCACACGCCTTACGTTACTTTAAGGAAACGGGCGAAAACATTTTAATACCACAAAGTAAAACTTTACAAATGCACGTCGTTCCAAGACAGAGCGCCTTTAAAGCTCCCAAACACATCATGCTGTCCCGGATTCGGCTCAAAAATGCAACGTCTACATCCGGAAGGAACGAAACATTTCTCGCGTCAAAGTGAAATATGCGCGGGACGACGCGCCGCAGGAGACAAAGACGACTGACACGGCTTGTCGTGTTGCTTTAAACGGACGTGTAGAAAAAACCAGCCAAACGCGAGCTGGACAGGAGGACGAAGGGTTCCGTAATATTTTCTATAATACATTTAAATATTTTGGGCACTTATAATGGGCTTATCTGGGCTATGTCAAGCAGTGGACTTGTATAGTCTGACAAACAACTATTTTAATTATTCAAGCGTCTCTCTTTTGCCGCTATTAATATTACCGAGCAAAAAAGTCACGTTTGTCGTAAAGGAGCATTTCTCGAATGTTTATTTTATTTTAATTTAATCGTTTATATTTTAAATGAATATGCAACTAAATATGCTGTAATATTTCATGGTTCTGCGTGTCGTCATTATGAATATCGTGCAAATCTATACATTACAATATTCTATCTGTTGCCGATATTAATATAATTATCTATCTATCTATCCAGCCCATGAATGAAACCCACTGCTGGGTATAGGCCTCTTCCATTTCACGCCAACTCTCCCGGTCCCTAGCCAATCTCGATTAATATAATATAATTATGTGAGTAATTAAAGTTGGTGAAGCGATGGAGGTTTTTTCTTTAAATACAGCCTCTAAGCGTCCCATTGCAGGGCACAGGTCTTAGAGAGAATATGAGCTTAATTGCCACGCGTGCCCACAGCGTATGGGCAATTTCAAGCACTGAGCTTTGTAAGCACCTTACACACTCAGGTTTCCTCACGATGTTTTTCCTCACGGTTAACGTGTGGTATTTCATCTTTTAAGAGAAGCAATAAGTCACAATTTCGACGGAATATTAACTCAGACAAATATTCCAAGTTCAACCTACAGTCTATTTATTCTTACTTGTCCAATTTAGTAAACAAGATTCTAACCTTAAAATTGAGATTAGATGCCTAAACTAGACATTTTCTCGCAAATTCATGAACTATCATGAACTATGTTTATAAAATTGGCAGCGTGTTATCTAAAAGAGTGTTCCAAGTTACTTCATTTATCGAAATATGGCAGTTTTGGACTAAAAAGTTACAGTTTACGGGTAGAATCTTATTTACTAAATTGGACAAGTAAGAATAAATAGACTATATCTGGCACGGATAGCCAGAGGTTGCGGGTTCGAATCCCGGCATGGGTGAAATTTTTAGCCTCTAAATAGGTTTTTAAATTTGTTCCTTAGCACGGGTTAGTGCATTAAAAATAAAAATAGTATAGACTATATCTATCTATCTATCTATCTATAATCAGCCCACATCAACCCACTGCTGGGCATAGGCCTCCTTTTTCCAAGTTCTACGTTATATTCAAAGAAACTTTCTCTGGTTCAAGCTGCTCTTACTTAGTCACCAAAATTCTGATGAAACAATATTTACTTTGTTGTTTGTGTAAAATGTTTATGATCCAGCAACCACTGAAAAGGTATCAGTACAGAACAAAACAAAGATCGTCTTGGTTTAATTGTCGACGCGGAGCCTCGAGCACACTAGCCATTGAAGTAATAAAAAAATACAGTCATGAATGAAATATAGAAAAATACTTTGTGGCAAAAAGTTTCCCCCCAAATGCTTAGCTTCAAAACAATTTTACACAAAAACTATTCTTCATCGCTATGTATAGTTGACAGCTCCTGAACTTTACACACTTTTATTATTTTACCGTCCGTCCGTCCATCTGTCCGTTTGTTCGTTAATTTGTAAGTTCGATACACTTTATTGCATAAAAAAATAAATTAAATAACAAAGAGTTATGTATTTCTTAATGATTTGCGATACTCATACATCGTTATATATTAAACGGTCTATCGCCGAAAGGGTCAAAGAGCACATTGCTGCAGTCAAGAATAGATAGGTAAACAAGTCCGCGATAGCTGAGCATTTATTTGATGCTGAAACGAACGACTGAATAAAGCTACATCGACCGAAATTTCTCTCAATCGATCGACAGTATTACCGAAGAATCGTTCGGGAAGCAATTGAAATTAAAAAACACAAGAATTTCAACAGAGAGGATGGTTTCAAGTAGGTGGAATCCAGTGCTAAGTAAATACAAATCAAGCGCCTTATCACCGGACCTGCCCGTGGGCGTGGTGAGTGTTGTGTATCGGCCAGCTGCGAAAAATTAAAAGTGACTTTACAAACAATAATTGACTGTACTCGCCACTTCAGTCTACCCGAGACCACGGCTACTGTAATGTTGCCGAAACGTCGGGAAATAAGGTAATTACGTTTTACCCAATAAATAACTAACGTTTAATATATAACTAAAGAGTAATGTGATACGGAATTAAAATGAAGTAATTTTCCACCCGAAGCTTCAAATTGTGTAACAGTATCCGCAGTATTTGCATTTCGCGATGTATCCTCAATCGAATATCGAAACGCATAAACCTGAGGTATTTCGCGTGAAAATGTTATTTTCATATTTCAAAACGGTTTAGTTTATCGAGCGCGCGAACTGCTGAATACGTTTTACACGCTCCAAAATACAATATTTTTCGGTATTTTCCTCTGGAAATTTATTTACCTTTGCCCACCCAGTTTGGGGTGTGCAGTATCGGGGAAGTAAACTAATCAGAAGTTGCGAAGCGGAGTTGAAAAGTTGCGAACTACATTATATTCGCCGAAGCTTGAGCGTCAACCATATCAAGCGACAAAATCCGATAAGCCTTTAAAACCAGGCATTCCTCTTACCCTCAGTTAGTTTCAGTTACACAGAGGCTATGACATACAGGAAAGTAAATTTTGTTGTTAAAAATGTTCTTCTACTCCTTTAGCAATAGTTTGTCCTCCGTTGGACAGCCATCGTCTTAGACGTAACATTACCTATATAATTACTCTTAACATATTTTAAACTTTCGCGACTTGTACACATAGTTAGAATATTTTCGGGGCTTAATCGCGTAGTAATTTATTGCTATTTTACCTCGACGTTTCGACGTTACAGTCATCATGGTCACGAGAAGACTGATGGCTGGCACCCGATCGCATCTTCGGCTGATGTGGTTTCAGACTACCCTCAATCAGCTATCACAAAGCACTATTAGAGTTGCGACACACTACACTGACAATGTCGGACGATAAGCCATGCGACTTACTCTTAATAATTACTCTTATTATCAACTATTCTTGTTCTTATTTCTGAAACTTAAATATGGCATTTCTTAGTAAAAACTAGAATAATAACTTTGACAAGAAGATAAGCTCCACAGCACAAATAAATAAAAAAATAAAATTACAAAGTTAACACAATAATCGTGTCGTTGGGATTCTTAGGAAGAACCCTTTGGAATTATTACTGGGTGTTTGTATCATTGCCTAGTAACGTTAAAAGATTGCTCGAAAGGATGATTATAGCGTAGAACACTGGAAGCTTTTACTTTCATGCAGGTTTAAAGACAGACCATTCCCCCAGCTAAGAAGCTTTTAATCAAATATTATTTTTGGAGAATAATTGTTATACTATATTTATTTTTAATGCACTAACCCGTGCTTACGTGCTGCCTGTACGTAATACAGAGAATAGTGTAAAGAGGTTCGAAATTTCACTGATGCCGGTGAGTCGCCCATTGGCTCAATTGGTAGAGCGCTGCCAAGGATAGCCAGAGGTTGCGGGTTCGAATCCCGGCATGGGTGAAATTTTTAGCCTCTAAATAGGTTTTTAGAGACTAATTGTATCAATAAAAAATAGGTGTAGTGAAAACAGTAGTTAGACGGTTAGTTAGTTAGACCTGAGATTTCCGCACTTAGCCTCATAGTTGGGCCATTGTACGTAGCAAGCGCTGAGGTACGCTAACTCTTCAGGCACTAGGGTTTCCTTACCATGTTTTCTTTCACCGTCGTCGAGTGGTATTGCTACTATAATTTCACAAATGTACATAACTTAGAAAAGAAAGTCATTGGTAAATGACGAGGTTTGAATCCACGACCTCCCGATTGAGAGGCCGGCGTTCTACACCGCTCGGCTACCACCGCCCTAGTCAGACGCTTATTAGACTTTTTTATATTTTATAGCCTAAGTGTATCGTTATCAACCCTTGTATGTCCCCACTGCTGGGGCACGGGTCTCTTCCTGCATCGCAGGAAGGTTAGGCCATACTCCACAACGGGGGCCAAGTCCGGGTTGGTGGAGGATTGTAAGACAGTGGCGGGCCTTACTGTCAGAAGTTATCAAGCCGCCCATAAGGCCTCTGACATGGCTTAATGACTGCCATTATATGTATGACAGCCGGCACCAACGGCTTTGAAGCACGGAAGCGCTCGGAAAAATGCCACTAGCGGTAGTCACGGGACACTCACCCATCCCGCACATGACCGCGCCTGTTGTTGCTTAACCAAATGATTGATTCCAATCACTCGGTTCGCCTAGGCCACGAGCGCTTCTCCTAGGCCACGAGCATTTCTAAGTATATACGTCTCACAATTAAAGTCAGTAGTGGGACTGTGGTTAAGTCCCTATGTTTCCCGAGGAGTTAAAGGGTCAAAGAAGAAGATATGCCCAGAACAGGGCATTCACTCAGAGAGTGAGAGAGAGAAAGAGTACGGGCTTGATTACCACGGGTACCACCCGCGGATTGTCATTTCAACCGATAGGGTATGTGAACACCTCAGGCACTCAGGCTTTCTAACTATCTTCATGTTCTTTTTTAATGCACTAACCCGTACTAAGGACAATTTAAAAAACCTAGGTATTTAGAGGCTAAAAATTCCATCCATGTCGGGACTCGAACCCGCGACCTCTGGCTAACCGTGCCAGCGCTCTCCCAACTGAGCCAATGGGCGACTTACTAGCATGAGTGGAATTTCGAACCTCCTTACAATACTAATTACGTACAGGCAGCAAAATTACTATGTAATTAAAACTGTTTTTATACGGATTTATGCTCGTTTATTACATTTTTTACAATTTTCCAACGTTTCGGCACTTTTTCAGGTGCCATCCGGGACCACGGCACCTGAAAAAGTGCCGAAACGTTGGAAAATTTTAAAAAATGTAAAAAACGAGCATAAATCCGTATAAAAACAGTTTTAATTATGTCTACTGCTCGTGTTAACCTTAGAAAATACTATAAAATTACTATGTGTTCCTGTGTATGCGGCAAGCTGAAGACAGGGCGCTATGGCGCTCATTAGGTAAGGGCTATGTCCAGCATTGGACTAATATAGCCTGAAGAAGAAAAAGAAAAAGAAGATTCGTACACAGGCTGTTGTAGCAGTGGTATTGCTACAACAACCTCACAAATAAAATACCCCTAAAATGTATTATAACTCTGCCTTGGTGGCGCAGCGGTTTGGCACGCTGGCTGTAAAACCGAAGGTCTCGGGTTCGATCCCTGGCCAGGTTAAACTAGTTAACGAACTGTTCTAGCTTGTCTCGGGTCTTGGATGTTATCTATGTGTTTATTGTATTAAATCTATCGTCATGTTAGCACCTATAACACAAGTCATTTAGTTGTACTTAGTATAGGGCTAACGAGATCTGTGTCATATGTCCATGAATATTTATTTAATAACTATAACAAAGGAGAAGTCTAGGGCGAGCCAGTTGACCTTTTACTTCTCAACAGTCGGGTGGCGACGACGGAGGCATTCATGACGTCACGGGATGAACATGGAACTAAGCCGCGGAGCCCGCAAACAATGGCCGTGGGTCCATTTGAGATTCCTCTCCCCGGTATTTAGGACGCGCCAAAGCGCTGTGTCCCGCACAGGAAACAATTATGCCACACATTCTGTGCATGTGGCGCCTTTGGCGTTTACTCTGTGTGGGAAGCGCTTGGCTTCTAAACTTTTCTCGTATTAGGTACAGCGTTATCAGCAGAAAGCGGTGGAAGCTCAGTGGGTAGACCAATGGACTCGCAAGCAAAAGACCCGGGTTCGAGCATGTACCAATGACTTTGTTTAATTTCAAAGTCACGTATATTTGCTTATTTGTAGTCAAATACCACACGCTAACGGTGAAAACATCGTGAGAAAATGGCTTAGGCAAGCCTTTCCTGTAGGCTAGGCCGACGAAGCTGTCAGGATGGCATAGGTGCTGGGCAACCCTACACCATCTATAAAACCATGTCTCTGGCACTACAGCATCCGAGTGGTCCCTTCACCCATCAAGTGTGAGTGAAGATACCCCTGGACGCTGTATAAATCATCTCATTACGTAAATGCAAAAGGCCAATGTGTGTGTTAGCAGATATATCTATATCCGGTGCAAGTAGCTGTAGACTGCCAGCTTTTGAATTCGTGAGGTCGCGGGTTTGAATCCTTGTATCCATAACTTTTTCTAAGTTACGTAAATTTGGAAAGTTGTCGTGGCAATACTTGCTAGCGAAGAAAACGCCGTGAGAAAACCTGAGTGTCCGGGGTGTTTATACACTTTACTACACTGGGCATACACTGGGCCCCTTGTGGGCACGTGTCGTACTTGTTTTCCCATTTGCCGATATCGATATCAACCCTTGTATGTCCCCACTGCTGGGGCACGGGACTCCTCCTGCATCGCAGGAAGGTTAGGCCACACTCCACCACGGGGGCCAAGTCCGGATTGGTGGAGGGTTGTAAGACAGTGGCAGGTGTTATTGTCGGAAGTTATCAAGCCGCCCCCGGCACCAACGGCTTAACGTGCCTTGCGAAGCACGGAAGCGCTCGGAAAAATGCCACTAGCGGTAGTCACGGGATGGTGACTACCGCTACTACTATGACTACCACCTTTTCTGCACCAGACCGCGCCTGTTGTTGTTTAACTCAAATGATTGATTTTAATCACTCAGTTCGACTAGGCCACGAGCGCTTGCCAAAATATTGGCTTTTATTTATTTATATTCATTCTTGTATATTCCTGTTTTCTTTCTTATTTTTGTAAATCGTACCTTGGCAAATACTACATATTTTGTAATTAAGCCCCTACTCTTTGTCTCTGAGAGAAGGCCTGTGACTTACAGTGGGTTGTTACGATTACGACTTCTTTTGTCTTCGGGCGATTTACTACCAACATAGGGTATAGTCTGTTAGCTTTCAGAATATACCTCGGCTGCTATCGGATAAAATCAGATATATTAATGTAATAGAAAAACGGAACTAATATGACACTTAATTTCGAAATTAGAACTCAATCATCAGTACGAAAACCGGCGAAAACTGGCGAAAACCAAAGCCTGTTCTAGAGCCCGAGTTATATTCTAAAAGCTAACAGACTATACCATGCGCTCTGGTAATAAGGCAAGGTAAATACACGCAGACTGAGGCCATTTGTACAAACTAAGTACAGCGGGTCTACAAGTGATCCAACCCACTTAGTTTGGTAGTCAAGCGTATCAACCGCTCGATCAACGAGGCTGTCGTGATTTTGCGCCATAATTTCTACTGAAGTTAGTAAGCTGTTTGGCCATTCCTTTCACAGTTATAATTCAAACGGGTCTAATCGCGATTATTTATTAGGTAAAACGTAATCATTTTAATTCGTCCACCGCAACAGCTTGGTATCGACATATTAAAAAGAAGTACGTTAGTGTCTTATGAAATATTCACTTGTATTGTATATATGAAGGGCTCGTGGCATAGTCAAACCGAGTGATTTGAATCAATAACTTGAAAACCTATTTAGAGGCTAAAATTCCACCCATGCCGGAATTTGAACCCGCGATCCGTGCCAGCGCTCTTTCCAACTGAGCTAACGGGCGACTCACCGGCATCAGTGAAATTTCGAACTTCTTCATACTATTCTCTGTATTACGTACAGGCAGCGACGTCTGGCTAAAGTAATTTGCATCACTTACAGCCCCGAGTACCTACTTTTCAGTTAGGTTTTTACATCGGAATGATATCGCTGTACCCACATGAGCACAGGTTAGTGCATTATAAATAAAAATAGTATAATCAATAACTTGAGTTAAGCAACCATAAGCGCGGTCAAATGCTGGATAGGTAACTATTCAGTGACTGCTGCTAGTGGTTTTTTTTCCGATCGCTTCCGTGTTTCGCAGGGCGCTTTAAGTAGGTGCCGGCTCTCATGTAATGACAGTCATTAAACCAATGTCAGAAGCCGTATGGGGGGGTTGTTAACTTTTGACAGTAAGGCCCGCCACTGTCTTACAATCCTCTACCAACCTGGACTTAGCACTCGTGGTGAAGTATGGCCTAATCCTCCTGCTACGCAGAAAGAGACCCGTGCCCCAGCAGTGGGGACAAGGGATAATACCGATATCGTATATATGCATGCATTTACTAATGAGCCCTAAGAAAGACAGGAGTCTTTCTGTTCAAACTAAGCCGTAGAACATTCACGAGACTTTCAAAGCGGAAAGAGAAAGCAAAAGAAAAAATATGCAAATCTATTTCAAAGAATCTCAGTTGCTTTGAGCTGTGTATTTAAAAGTATATGTGGCTTGAACGTATAATGAACAACTTTTAATGAAAAAACAGATAGTCCAGGTACTTTTAGGTTAAGATAAAACATAACATAACATTTATATACATACATTGCTTCTGGCTCCACACATGGATACCCTGTGTCGTAGGAACCAGAAACAGCGACATCACAAACATGAAAACATCCAAGACCTGGGGTTTTTTTGTCCCCAGCCGGGGTTCGAACCCGACACCTCATGCATGGTAGGCAGATGCGCTACCGCTGGACTACTGAGGCCGTCGACTATCTATATATCTGTGTAATTTCCTTTTCTATGAACAATAAAGTGTTCTCTATCTAATCTATCTACTCAGTGTGTTCTATAATTTAATGATGACAAAAGTGCACAAGGTTTCCTTCTTAATCTAATCACGTTCCGTTTTTGTAAGTTTTTTTTCTTCTTTTTGCTAGCTTATTTTATTGCAATTGTAACAAAGTTTTTAACTTTTAAAATCCCTTCCATTACTTGGTTATGATCGGGTTATCTTTCGTAAAATGCACCTTCTGCGTGTTATCCATAATGATTATGTTTTAATAGGTACGCTTTCTTTTTTAATCGAAGCATCCTCTAATTTTATAAGCAATGGGTATCTCGGGGAACCAATAACTTAGCGCGCTAAAGCACTGCGCGACTGAGTGCACTCCAGTGGTTCTCAAACTGTTGCGAAATACGAGGAAAAACTGCACCTTTTGAGATACGATACTTATCAATGCGTGGCGGTTTTAATTCCACTTCGATTGGTCAGATGAGAATAAAATGCCGAGTTTTCTTTTTAATTTACGATAAATCCGTTTAATTGTGATGAGTTGAATGGTAATAATTGAATCGCTCTTCGTTTTTATACCACTTTGTATAAATTTAAGCAAGTTAATTTTATTTATTCATTTACGTTAGACCGGTGGCACCAGCGGTAAATTAATTAGACTTTAATACAAATAAAACAATTAATACCACATTCTATTAAACAAAATATTTACAACGTTAGCTAATATCTGTTAGAGATTTTTTCAGTAAACCTTGAAAAACTTCTCAATTATCTGAGAATTTATCAGAATTTTAATAAAGTCATTTAAAAATGTTACGTTTTTTTTATTTTTAGGGTTCCGTACCTCAAAAGGAAAAAACGGAACCCTTATAGGATCACTTTGTTGTCCGTCTGTCCGTCCGTCCGTCTGTCAAGACCCTTTTTCTCAGGAACGCGTGGAGGTATGAAGCTGAAATTTATATCAATTACTCAAGTCTACTGTCCCTTGAAGCTGTGAAAAAATCAAACTTCTAAGCCAACGCAATCAAAAGATACAGCCGTTTATGCCGCAAATTTTCGACACTTGCAAGGGAATCAAAACCTACAGGGTGCTTCCCGTGAACTCAGAATCTTGAAATTTGGTACGAAGCAACGTCTTATAGCATAGATAAAGGAAAAATTACGAAAACCATAAATTTTTAGTTACATCACATAATATTTTTTTTTTAATAATTTTAAACTTACTACCCATTTCCTCATAAACGCGTAGAGGTATTAAATTGAAATTCATACCAAATATTCAGGTCTATAATACAGGTTTGTACGGAACCCTCGGTGCGCGAGTCTGACTCGCACTTGGCCGGTTTTTTTTTTATTCTTAACAAATTCTTTTGAAACCCTCCCAAAAAGCTTCTTTCTCTTAAAGACACTCTAAGTTTTAAGTAATTATAAAACAATACTTGCTATATATTCGCGCTTTCGTAACAAGGTCACTCCGGGTCGCACGTAGATAGATAGATAAGGGATACTTTGTCTTTAAAAATGGAAACTACACTTTTTTTTATTTTGTAATAATTTATTTTTGTTTCTTAATAGGACAACAGCATAATAATTACCATTTTAAATTAAACATAGTCACTTAGAATCAAAACCCCCAAAAACTGCTGTAGCCTACACCTGAGTAGGTGACAACAGCATAATAATTACAATTTAAAATGGTAATTATTATGCTGTTCTCCTATTAAGAAACAAAAATAAATAAATACAAAATAAAAAAAATGTGTAGTTTCCATTTTTAAGGACAAAGTGTCCCTTATCAATCCATCTAAGCGCGACCCGGAGCGATCTTTTTACGAAAACGCGAATAAATATCAAGTATTGTTTTATATTTACTTAAAATTTAAAACAAGCGAAGCTATAACAACTGTAACTAGCCAGTCTTAAATAAATCATGTCAAATTCACACAGACACCTACCTATAAATACCTCTCACCTGAAGTTTGGGCTGCGTAGTTCGCGAGTCTGTTGGCCGGCATCCCCGCCGTATATTTTAACTAAGCCCCGATAGCGATTCCTGGCACGCGCCGCCGCCTGCCAGCCGCGTCGATATGTTCCTGCTGCATCCATATCGCGCCAAACGAACCCACAGAAAGCTCGCTTTCCGATGAAAAAACATGCCTGGAAGTGCCTATCTAGTCAGCCCACAAATCGAGCCCACTGTTAGCTAAATGCCTCTTTTATTTAACGCCAACCTATCCTGTCTCCTCATCCACCCTTTTTTTTTCCCCACTGCTGGGACACGGGTCTCTTCCTGAATTGCAGGAAGTTTAGGTTACATTCGTTAGGTACGGCCGGCCACTGTATTAGAATCCTCCACCAACCCGGACTTAGACTTAACTCCCCGTAGTTGAGCATGGCCTAACCTTGTGGCGATCCATGAAGATATCCGTGTTCCAGCAGTGGTTACGTACAAAGGGTTGGTATCTTATATTTTCTCATTGACACAATTGTCAACATTTTACAACGCGCAGAACTAAATACCGTTTCTTAATTTTGCTATCCTGATTACGAAGAAAATATTTAGAAATTTTATTATTGCTTAATTTTACAGAAAATTGCTTTTAGCAATAAGGCCGCCAATTTTACTATGTATATTTGCAATTGTTTTGTATTTGTTGTTTTTCCAGTGTACAATAAAGAATATGCTTATCTTATCTTATCTTATCTTAAAAACCAAAAATTGTGTGATGACGTATGACATATGGTGGAATGAGGAGGTAACGTTGCCTAATATTAAAAATTATATGACTTATGTAATTTTCAATTTCATTCAAATGTCATGTCGGAGGAATTACTTTTCCTTTCCTTAATTCCAATGGTTTTTAAAAAGGCGGAAAGGGTGTTAGTATTATTAAGCCGTATGTGTGACGTCATTTGGCGGTTACATCCTTTTAGAATAAGACGAAATTCAAACGGGAAATGATGAATGAAAATCATCGAATTACCGAAAATAAAAAAATATGGGTCGTTTTATTTCGTATCTAGTTTTCTTTAAGACGGTAAAATACGTATGCTAAAAAATTTAAATGTTGTCAATTATGGCTCTTTCCGTCCTCTATTTCCGCTTTGCTAGGACAGGTTGAGTCTCTTTAGCCTTCTACGTCATTCTATATCGTGTTTATACGAGCTGCATGACTTACTGTCTCAATATACACAACTGAAGCGACGGCACACTGTAAATAAACAAATGTGGTACTGACTAAATATCATTCCATCCTTTTGACTCTCTAGCTTTGACAAGACTCGTTTTGCACATCTTCTTCTTCAGGCTATATTAGTCCACTGCTGGACACAGCCCTCCCCTTATGAGCGCCATAGCGCAAGGTTGTACCATCATTTAGGGGTAATGCCCATAATCCCCACGCTGGGCATGCGGGTTGGGGATCGCAGTTTGGTGGAATTGTACTGCAGGGGGCGCTGCTTCCCACCCCCCCGGTTTGTGTCCCTTAGTCGCCTTTTACGACACCCGCGGGAAGAATTTGGGTTGGTGCTATTTTCTAGGCCGACACCATACTGCACATATTTTTTATTTATTCATTTTATAAAAATAATAATAGTTTATTGACCAAGGTAATTACAGTTCTTTGGACAGTTACAAAATTACAGTTTCTGTTACATAACAGTGTTACGAACTTACTTATATGAGAAAGACAAGAACACGATAAAATTAAACTATGACGCCAAAACATGTACATTTAGCATGAATGATACGTTACAATATGGTATTATACTTTCTATTATGATTATATTTGCAACCAAATAAGAGAGTTTTGGTCAGGTTCGTGGCGTGTTGTTTTGTTGGTACCGTTGGTACCTTAAGGTTATTCTGCAATCGTTACTCGATAGTTTAATATAACCAGCACATTTACGCAGCTTAGGTTCAGGTCTTTTACCTATTACGCCTATCATTATCATTTGCCAATCTAGTCCACCGTTTTACTCAGTGTCTATCTACTGACCTGGATAAATTTATGGAGATTCAAACTTGGTATGTTTTTTTTTCGAGCCTCGCACACTGATAGAATGTACATTAACTTACGCGGCGTCAAAGTAACTCTTTATTTCTTTTCTTTCCCTGAGTAAACCAGCTGGTTGGTTTAAATAAACTACAGCGAAAAACATGGCATTCAGATAGAAAATTACATTACCATGACATGATATTGGGATAAAATTTTCGTAAGAACTACAGATTTTAAAAACCCATTTAGTGGCTAAAAATTCCACCCATGCCGGGACTCGAACCCGCGACCTCTGGCTATCCGTGCCAGCACTCTCCCAACTGAGCTAATGGGCAAGTAACGGCATCAGTGAAATTTCGAACCTCTTTACAATACTCTCTGTATTACTTACAGGCAGCTATCAACTACAACTAGGAGCCAACTACAGATTATTAACCTAATTCAAGGTTCACTCACTTGATTTCTGTCGAAAGAGTCCTATCAAGTTAAGGATATGATATAGCATAATTTTCTCTATTATCATTGTAATTTGGTACGATTAAGTGCAATTAAAATCACACAAAAGGTAGCCGAACCCAGCGTGCAGTGCACGCATGGCTTGTCAGGTTCCAGACAAGTGGCAAACCTTGGTGCTTACCAGGTATAAAACAAAATGTGTCTCTCTTCTTCCCCAGAGTGAACCATCTGATCTGCGGCCTGTCGGCCTGGTGGTGGCATCTGTGTAACGTGTCCCTCCACGCGGCCTGCTGCGCGCTGGTGGCGCGGACGGGCGCGGTCGTCGCGCGGCTGCGACGCCCGTTTGCCGCGCTCGCCGCCCTGCTGTTTGCCGTGCACCCCGTGCATACTGAGGCGGTAAGTTGTAGAGTATATTATAATTATTGACTCCCGACGCATCATATAATTCCGATTTCATCGGCTCACGATTTATCCGCCTCTATTTATTCGAATTAACAAATAATGAAATGAATATTTTATGTGTCCATCTTTCATCCAGAATGCGCAGACTTCTGTACGTTATATTTTGGATACTATACTTTTCTGGAAGATAAAAAAACATCTTTTCACTCAATTCATCTTTTTGTATGAGACAAAACAACTATAATGGTCCATGATTCTTTAAGCCGCTGCCTTCAGGAGGCTAAATTGGTGAAACCGGTTACATTTTTTTTATCATCTTTGTTATGACTTGTTAGCAAGTCTTCGAAAAACTATCAATTTACACTTAACTGCCACAGTATTAGGGAAATAACGAGACTCAAAATTGGTACGAAAGCATGATGAGTTACACATGATATGCTCCTTAATAAATTCGTGGTGTGTATCCAAGAACATTTTTGTATCTAACTTAGAAATGCCAGGTTTCTGAGGAACCAATAAAAAGGGTAACAAAATGAAGAAAACATTACACTAACAGTCTCACACATAAATTAAATACAGTAAAAATAACATTTACATACAGGCACATACATTGCTTCTAGCTCAACACTAGTATACCCTGTGTCGTGGGAACCAGAAACTGCGACATCACAAACATGTAAACATCCAAGACCTGTATGCTTAGGCCAGTATTACAGAAGCGTACTCAAGCGCCAATCTCTACTTAAGACTAGTTTTGAGTATGGATTTAATTTTAGAACGTTAGTTGAGTCGAGATTCATCAAGCGCGACTCAACTGAGTAATAGCTAATTCGAGAACGATACTTGGGTAGCAATCTCTACTTAAGTAAAGATCAAATCTGTATTTACTCAAGTGTGGTCGGAACCACCAGAAGAGACCCGTGCCCCAGCAGTGGGGACATACAAGGGTTGATAACGAACACAATCACTTCACCTGGTCCCAAACTAGGATATCCTGTACTTTGATAACCAGGCAAGAACGTCACAAACATGAAAGTACACCGAGACTGTGGTCACTTGTACAAATATATAGGCCCACAGTGGGAATCGAACTCACAAGCTCGGTCTTGGTAACCAAGCGCCTTAGCGGAAGACAGTCACAAAGAGGAATAAATAAAATAATCAGTAAAACAATCTCAGCTTTTTATTGCTCATAAATTTGTAACATAATTGGCACATATTCTATAAATCCGCTGTGTTGAAGTTGACTTTTTATGTTCCTCGAGGAGGATCCTCTCCACTGTGGTGAAGTTGAAGTTTTGTGTTCAACGAGCAGGTTCCTCTCCACTGCGATGAGGTTGAAGTTTTATGTTTACTGAGCAGGTTCCTCTCCACTGCGGTGAGGTTGAAGTTTTATGTTCAACAAGCAGGTTTCTCTCCACTGCGGTGAAGTTGAAGTTTTATGTTCAACGAGCAGATTCCTCTTCACTGCGGTGAAGTTGAAGTTTTATGTTCAACAAGCAGGTTCCTCTTCACTGCAGTGAAGTTGAAATTTTATGTTCAATGAGCAGGTTCCTCTCTACTGCGGTGAAGTTGAAGTTTTATGTTCAACAAGCAGGTTCCTCTCCGCTGCGGTGAAGTTGAAGTTTTATGTCCAACGAGCAGGTTCCTCTGCACTGCGGTGAAGTTGAAGTTTTAGGTTCCATGAGCAGGTTCCTCTCCACCGCGATGAAGTTGAGTTTTTGTCTTCTACGAGGAGGACCCTCTCTACTGCAGTGAAGTTGACTTTTTATGTTCCACAAGGAGGATTCTTTCCACTATGGTGAAATTCCTTGTTTTCATTTTTTCACATCTCGTTTCAAAACAGCGATTAATTTTCAAATTAAACCACACCGACTATGTACAGATATTAGTAATTTAGTAAACTTAAATAAATCACAAATTAGAAACAAATAGACAGACGTCAACAAGAGAATTATTTTATTGACATTTGTTACGTTCCGTTCTGTACTCAAAGCGAATAAATAAACAAGAAGCGTGAACGTTTTGCTTCCTTTAAATATACGGTTCATTACAAACTAATAACTAAATAAAGAAACTTTGAACATTTTATTTACGAATACATAAACATTATTTTAGTTTCCTCTGTATATTTGACATAATTTACTAAGTTTCATCGTCACGTTTTTGTAACATGCGTAAAACGGAATAAAAATCTACACTTGTATTTTTCTTGTCATAGAAAACAAACTTTGATCATAGACAATCTGATTGCAGTTCTGAATAGAGATTCAGAACTGCAATCAGTTCTTGAGTAGAGATCAGCCAATCAATGCTTAAGTAGAGACTTAAGCAGTGATTGGCTGATCTCTACTCAAGAACTGTTTGAAAATAAAAAGAGTGCTTGAGCATCGATTCAGCGCTCAAGTAATGATTGGGCGATCTGAGATCAATCTGTGCTTGAGCATCGTTCTGTAATACCGGCCTTAGTGCGAGTTTTTTAACTACTCGATCGCTTTAACGTAAACTCATATTTCTATGGCATCGAGGAAGCGCGGTGTAAGTGCGGTAAGTTGAAAATTACAGCCGAGGCGATATTACTAGCCCGAGCCATGGGCAAGGGCTATAAGGAAGCAGAGGCTGTAATTTTCAAAGCGCACGTATGTCATACGTGCCCAACCCGCATGCCCAGCGTGGGGATTATGGGCATTACCTCCTATGATAACACAACGTGGCGCTCTTTAGGGGAGGGCTATGTCCAGCAGTGGACTAGTATAGCCTGACGACGACGACGACGTATGTCATACGACGTTTTATAACATATTTACGAGAAAATTAATAAAACTCTGACTTTGTTATCATCACTAGTTGATGACATTTTCAAATAAAAACAATACATCGAAAAGAAAAAGCGCGCGGATTTATTTTTTTACTTGTCAACAAATAAGCGATGCGCGCGCATCAATTTTTTTTTTAGGCAAAGGTACAAAAACAGCCAGTATTACAAATAAAGTAAATTAATATTTTTGTGTTTTTGTTACAGATAAATGGTTGTAATTTATCGTCAAAATTAATTAAATTAAAGAATTAAACGTTTATTTGTTATATTTTATTTCCCAAAGTTAATTTTATTCATAAAATATTGACTACTTTCTTGATATAAAACCTTTTTGCTAAGATTTTTAAAAGTATCGTTCATTTTTAGACGGAGTATCTTAAAACTTTATTAAAAAAAACACGTGCCTTTTACATTACAATATCGCACAAGTACGTAATGAGATACATTACGATATTAAAATTGGTGTAATTGCAACCACTTTACGAGCAAATATGTTATAAAAATATAAACTTTAGCTACTAAAATCCATTACTTCTTCGTAAATATAACCTGAAAGGTAAATGCGGAAACCTCAAGCAACGCTTTCTCATTGCGCCAAAGTTTTAAAAATATCCCGCCCACGCAGTATAAAAACTCGATGCTTTATCACAAGAGCAAAATATACCGAAAAGCTGTAACCTCGACTAACCAACTGAACCCATAAACCCCGAACTCCACCTGCCGCGCGTATAAAACCGCCAGGCGCGCTGATTGAATCGCACCACGTGACGTGCCAATCGGATTGTTAAATCTGAAAGGCGAAATATCGCCCCGAGATTCGAGTTTAACGTTCGATACGTACTTCGTCATATCTCTTTCACGTGTCCAGTAATTGAAGCCGCAGTGAAATTTCCGCGGAAATTCGCGACAGGAATTCTACCATGGATAGAAGAGACCTTCGTTAAGTGCAGGCTTTCCCTGGAGTCTTCGATATCAACCGTTGTATGTCCCCAATGCTGGGGCACGGGTCTCTTCCTGCATCGCAGGAAGGTGCATTGCTGGTTTCTGTATAATTTTATTGTTGTAGTAATATTTTTTATTGTACTGTTTGCTTCCCAAATAAATAAAACAAACATCTAAACTTAGAATTGTGTAGCCATAGGCTGAAGAAGAAGGAATGAGGAAGTTCGTTTATCACATTTTTAAAAAATATCTGTGTAATTCCCATTTTTATGTACTAGCTGTGGCCCGCGGTGTTACCCCCGGGGTAATCGACTTTTCCATGGGATTTAGGTATGGCTTGAATTACAAAGAAAATAATATTTTACTTTAAATACTGCGCAAAGTATGTAAAGTCTCGGAAGCGAGAGAACCAGGTTCGATTCCCAGTGGGGGCATGCATCAAAGACTTTGTTTTCTAAGTTATGTATATTTGTGAAGGTATAGTAGCAGTACCACTCGCTAAATGTTAAGGAAAACATTGTGAAGAAACCCGAGTGTCTGAAGTGCTCATTTCAAATACCTCATCGCTTGACATTGCCAATCCGCGGTGGCCACGCGTGGCAATTAAACCTATACTCTCTCTATGAGAGAAAGCCAGTGACCACCGTTCCACACCTTATTAGGTTACACTTAATAAAAAAGTATGCAAGTAATTAAATGATTTTAAGTTGAAACCAATAAATTATATTTTTAAAAACCTATTTAAATAGATAAATTATATTAATAAATGATATTAGCTCAGTCGGAAAGAGCGCTGGCACGGATAGCCAGAGGTCGCGGGTCGAATCCCAGCAAGGGTGGAATTTTTATCCTCTAAATAGGTTTTTTTTAAATTGTCCTTAGCACGGGTTAGTGCGTTAAAAATAAAAAAAAATAGTAGGTATAACCAATAAATGATGATAAAGTAAAAGAGATTTTTCAGGATTTTGGTAAGTAGGAAACCGTAGACCCCGCCTAACCTTTCAAATTACAAGCGTGAGTTTATGTAATTGAATTTGAAGAAAAGTGTCTGCATTACAAGGTGGACCAGCCACTTTTTTTTACTCCCACGGACCTTTAGTAGCAAGTTGCAATGACTATTAAGTAATTATAGGAACAAGTGCAATAGAAGCGAGTTTATTTTTGTTTTGCAGCCCTACATTGTGCAAGTATGTTTTAGGCGTATCTTTGGATATTGGTACAAAGACACTTACTTATACTCCGTGGGTACACCTGACCACGTAAAATTTAGTAACAGTTATGTAAATAAACTTAAAAACTTTTTTATTATGTCAACAAATATCCAAGTGAACTTCGACAATCTCAAAGATGACCTCGATTGTATCAAAGTTGATTTTGATTACAGCGTCAAAATACTAACATGATTTAAAAGGTGTCATTTAAAGGGATGTTGATTATTTTGTATTTAAAATAAGTACTTATTACTGTCAATACGATACAAAAAAATTCAAAATTATTTATTAACTAGCTGACCCACCGAACTTCGTACCGAATAACAGTCGATTCTTTATTTTATTTTTTTCCTCCGTAAGAACCATCCTCGTACTTCAAAGAATATTCTAAAAAAGAATTAGTGAAATCGGTTCCGCTGCTCTCGAGATTTGCGCTTACCAACACATTCAGCGATTCATTTTTATATTATTGATAACAATGGTAACAATGATAGGGTCCAAACCTCCTTTTAACACCTGTATTAGGAAGAATTCGCTCTTCCAGCCGATACGTTGTACTAATTATAAAGAAATTTTCACAAAGTTGACAGTTAAGCTTAAGTACTAATTTTTACTTATTTATTTTAATAAATTTGTGCACAAAAAGTATACAAATATGTGGTTTTAGATTTCATATTTAAATTTAGTTGAGTTAAGATTAAGATGTACATTTTTTTAAGCAGGGTACAAAACTTTGGGGTTTCATTCCAATCGGCTCCCGCCCATGAACAATCTAACCGTCGACAGTAGTCGATAAAATATCAGGAAGGATCTGAAAGATCGTTTGACAACGATTATTATTGCATAATGCATATTTGCATGAATATTCATCTTCGCGGTACAACATAAAACATTTATATATTTAAGTTTATGTTGCTCATTAAAGAATAATTGTTATTCTGATTCGGAATAGTCAAAGGCAAACAGAGAATATAAAAATAACAAATTCCGAAAAGTAAATCAAAACTTTTGACAGCAGCCCCTGATTTTGTAGCAATTTATCCGTATCACCGATATCGCAGCGGGGGCCGCGGCTGAAGAAACGTTAAAGCTTGGGAAACACTCGTAAGAAAGTGAATAAGTTATCCAAATGAAATGCGAATCTTCTGATTGTACATGTGTGTGACTTGTGTACTATTAATCAATTTAGTCATGTCAATTTTTATCTTTAAATCCCAATATTATTATCATAAATCAAAGTGAACTTGGTTTTCTATTAAGTGCAGTTTAAATTAAATTGAGATTTAATATTAAGTTCCAATAATGAGTTTTAATAAGTAAATTTGGTTTTGTCAAGGCGTAGTTTTTCCACAGATAATTTAAACGGAACAGAAAAACTCGAGAGAACCAGGTTCGATTCCCATTGCGGGCATGTACCAATAACTTTGTTTTCTAAATTATGTACATTTGTGAAGTTATAGTAGCGATACGACTCGCTTACTGTGAAGGAAAAAATCGTGAGGAAACCTAAGTATCTGAAGTGTTTAAATGATAAATAAATATTCATGGACATATTACACAGATCTCGTTAGCCCTTAAGGACAAACTAAATGACTTGTATTATAGGTGCTAACTTGACGATAGATTTAATAAAATAAATACATGATAACATCCGAGACCCGAAACAAAATAGAAAATTTTGTTTTCTAGTTTGTCCCGGCCGGGGATCGAACCCGAGCCCTTGCGTTTTACAGTCAGCATGCTAAACGGCTGCGCCACCGAGGCCGACAAAAAAGAAACGAATACCTCCGCGCTGGAAATTTGCGGTGAGTACATGGCAGAGAGATGCTGGATGCGGCAAGCTGAAGGCAGGGCGCTATAGCGCTCATTAGGGAGGAGGGGGAGGAGGGAAATGCCCAGCAGTGGACTAGTACAGCCTGAAGACTGACGCATGGCAATTAAGCTCCTTCTCTCTCTCTCTCTCTCTCTCTCTGAGAGAAGGCCTGTGGCCTGTGATGTCAAATGGCTGATGATGTTGATGAACACTAAATATACCTTTATCTGTCTAGTTTTACGGCAGCAAGAGAAGCGTGTTTTCTGTACTAAAATTCCAGCATTTGGCTATTAAGGTACTGTGCAACTCTGGACATTTGAGAGAGTTACGACTTTTCTAGTCCTCCTCATTATTCTACACCTCTGGATACGATATCAAACCTTGTATGTCCCCACTGCTGGGGCACGGATCTCTTCCTACATCGCAGGAAGGTTAAGTTGGTGGAGGATTGTAAGGCAGTGGCGGGCCTTACTGTCAGAAGTTATCAAGCCGCCCCTAACCTCTGACATGGCTTAACGACTGTCACGACTTGACAACCGGCACCAACGAGTTAACGTGCCATGCGAAGCACAGAAGCGCTCGGAAAAATGCCACTAGCGGCAGTCACGGGACGGTCACCCATGCTGCATCTGACCGCGCCTGTTGTTGCTTAACTCAAGTGACAGATTCCTATCGCTCGATTTGACTAGGCCACGAGCGCTTCTGCTTTTTTCGCTCTTCTGGATACACTTGGCATGTTTTATTCACGCTTTTGGCAGCGACACGACGACCAGATGAATGCAAAATGGCGGCGGCGGAGGATGACGCAGTCTGATGCTAATCAAGTAAGAGCCGATGCTGAAAAATCTGACGGGTTTTTTCTGTATTTCTTTTTGCCCTTAAAATACTGGTAGGTACTCTTCAATGACTTACGATGTTCTTGCATAGTTTTACATTTAACAGACTATGCAAATAAGTGTACCCAGTAAACAATCGATGAAAAGCTCGTATTCTAGTGGAACCGAGTGATTGGAATGAATAACTAGGGTTAAGTCACCACAGGTGCGGTCAGGTGCTGGATGGGTGGCCATCCAGCGACTACCGCTAGTGGCACTTTTTCCAGTCGCTTCCGTGCTTTGCAAGACACGCTAAGCCGATAGTGGTATGTAATGTTAGTTGTTAAGCTATGACAGTAAGGCCCGCCACTATCTTACAATTCTCCACCTACTCGGACTTGGCCCCCGTGGTGGTGTATGGCCTAGCCTTCCTGCGATGCAGTAAGAGACCCGTGCCCCAGCAAAGGAGATATACAAAGGGTTGATATCACTATCGAATCGATGTTAAAAGATTGATTGATTGATTAATCATTTATTTACACTTACACACACACGCAATAAAAACAATATTAAGCAGACTATACGTACAAGAGAACAAAAACAACAACACATACAATACACAATGAAACACAGACACAGAATTTTCCAGTGTGAGTACTGTGGGTGTGGCAAGTGTAAAAAGGCTCTGACTCAGCATAAGCTGGAGTTATGATACTCCAGCGCTGGTCTTCCGTCAGTACCCGTGAGGCGGCATGCATGCCTCTGAGAGAAACCTAGTACGAACCTGAACAAAATCCTGAATAAGATTAAGCAAATAAATCAATAAGAGACAGTGAGTCATTTACTATAAGTAGCGGATCAAAATTTGCGTTAACAAAGTGGACTGCTGGATAATGTTAGCTGATATGGTAATTGCATAAATTGTAATAAGATAATTAGGATAGAATTGATAGGGCAATGTCAGTTACGATAGTTACATAAATTGTGAATAGATAAATAAGACAGAAAAATTGTAAATTGTATATTGATGTCAACTATTTTTATTTAAATAAATGTATTATAAGTATGTATATGAATACTGGAAAAAATAGACAAATAATCATAAAAATCGATGAATCCGTTTCGGAGGAGCCCGATAACAAACACTGTGACACGAGAAATTTGTATACTATATTTTATAAGAGGTGTACTTTCTTTACGGCAATATTTTCCGTTTTGAAATTCAGTGCCACACTCTGCCTACCCTAGAAATATGAATACGGATTTCTTAGCAAAAACACGCATTAATTCTTACTCGCCCGGGCTGTTGCATATGGATGCACACCTTAATAAATCGTGGGCGGAACAAACAAACAACTGTGACACGTATAATTTTATATCCCCTCCTCCACGCGGTTTGCTTTTCGCGACGTTTCCTTGCTTAAATTGATATACGGGTAGCTGTGGCCTATAGCGTTACTACGGATTCTAACAGCAATCTACTCATATGCCGCAACTTACACATCACGCTCTCTCACACACATACATACTCACACACAACACTTTATATTACACACACACTCACACACATAGATAGATAGTTTATTTATTGTCTTTCTTTTAAATTATTATTACATGGCCGAAACAAGGGCAGTGAATATGAACTGTATATGGCCGCAGGGATCTTACAATTTTGATTTGTGTACCTTAACCTAGGTCGCTAATTAAAGTTAAACTATTACAGCTGTTTAAACATGGAATGGGATACAGCTTAGTCCCTTTACAGCCAGTTTCCGAACCGTGAATTCCGTCAAGCAAACAGTCAACTGTAGTTCGAATTTCTCAGCAAGGAGAGTGACATACTGTTACTTAAGCATTTACCCAGCGAAACCCTCAATCAAGAAACCAGCCCTATGTGTTCCCCTCGTCAACCCACACACACACACATTCACATACAATTAAGTAATAACTAACCATATTCTACTAGGAAAAATATTAGCAACTTTAAAACTGCAGGCAGCCAACATAATGTAAATACCAGAAATAAACATAAACTTTTGATCCCAAGATTTAGGCTGGCAAAAGTTAATACATCCTTCATGGGGCATTGTATACGCTTCTACAATAAAATCCCTGAAGATATATTAAGTTTGACTGAAGCGCGGTTCAAAAAATGTGTAAAGTACACTTTGTGCCAAAAGAGCTACTATAATATTAAGGATTATTTAGATGACAATGATGTCTGGAATTCAAGCATTTAAAATTCACGAGTTTTCCAGAATCTGTGTAAATTCTGTTAATTAAGGAATTTGAAAAAACTAATTTTTTCTCCAAAATGATGCAGATTTTGAAATGGACACCTAGTTTGACTTGTAACGTTCATTAAGCCGCAGTATCTGCGCTACTTTGAATAAAACCTTTTCATTTCATTTCATATTCACTTAAATGTATCCGTATACTTGAGACGCACAATACTGAAATTAATAATGTCTAAAATTTATCCGTACTGTAAATACAAAAAATAGTTTAGCAATTAGTTGAATTGATGATTGTACCATTATTTTTAAAGCCCTCAAGGCTTATAATACCCCGCCTGTTTGTTGCTCTTTATGGTCAGAAATAAAATTTTCTTTACTTTTCGCGACGTTTCCTTGCTTAAATTGATATACGGGTAGCTGTGGCCTACAGCGTTACTACGGATCATTTACAGCCTGATAAACAAGCCTCAGCTATCACCACCCGTGTGGATACGAATAAAAGCGTGGATAAGTAAATTTGAAAGTTGGTAGTTACAAAAAGTTGTAACTTCCACACAACACAATCTATTGTCCTGATCCCAAAATAGAGAGATAGAGATAAAGTAAATTTATTTCGGGTTCGTACACAATCACACAATGAATTACATGAAAATATCAAATACGCTTTTACAACTACCGATGAGAAATGTTTACATAAATTTTATTGTCTAGATAATAAGGATGAAACGTATTTTCTATGTAGAAATAATAAAACTATTTGTATTCACTAAACCCGAAAATGGACATAGCTGGATGCCATCTGGAGTAGACTCCAGAGGGCGCTGATTTTTAGCTTTTACATGAGACAAGACAGGGTATCCTATGCTGTTGTTAATTATTAAATAGGTATAGTTTATTACACTATTTTTAATGCACTAACCCGTGCTGAATTGGTAGAGCACTGGCACGGATAGCCAGAGGTTGCGGGTTCTAATCCCGGCATGGGTGAAATTTTTAGCCTCTAAATAGGTTTTTAAAAAAGGTATAGTTTATTTAACACGTTTTCGACAAACACGAAACAAGACATTACATAAGCGGGGGACACAAAACCGTGAAGCTTGGAAAACCATAAGGACGAACAGCTACTGCATTTTTAAAGAGAAAAACTGTCTACGGAAAAACTGAGCGCTACCAGATCTAATGTGTAGGGACTGCAGGGGCACGGGTATTTTCCTGCATCGCAGAAAGGTTAGGCGATACTCTACCACGAGCGCCAAGTCCGGTTTGGTGGAGGATTGTAAGACAGTGGCACGGTTACAATCAGAAGTTATCAAGCAGAGCATAAGGCCTCTGACATTGCATAAAGACTGCCATTACATGACAGCTGACACCAAAGGCTTAACGTGCCTTGTGAAGCACGGAAGCACTCGGAGAAAGATGCCACTAGCGGTAGTCACGGGATGGTCACCCGTCCAGCAGCTGACCGCGCCTGCTGTTGCTTAACCCAAGTGATTGATTGCAGTCACTCGGTTCCACTAGGCCACGAGCGCTTGTAAGGTGGATAAAAAAACCAAAAAATCATCGTGGTGTCCATGGTTCTCCCACTGCTCAGTGTCGCAACGTAGCTGCGTTTTAATTTATCATCGGCCGATCGTATTTCACGGCGCGACAACCGCGTAGACGCTTCCTTACCGTACGACAACCTAGTACAGTCGACAGCGGCTCAACTATGACTTCTTTAGTCAAATATTAATCGGTTCTACTCGCGATTATTTATTAAGTAAATTAAGGTGACTACGTTTTACCTAATACATAGTCGCGATTAGAGCTGATTTATATGAAACCGTTGGAGTAAACGTATTCTTGGATTGGAGACCGCGACTCGGTAAACGTAGTGTAGGACGCCCTCCGACCAGGTGGCATGACGATCTGCGAAAAACTGCCGGCAGATGCTGGATGCGGCAAGCTGAAAACAGAGCGCTATGGCTATTTTCTTCTGTCCTCAACAATCCTCATTCAGCTACTACCATCAATCTGCCTCAAATCGTCAGTACAGCAACCTGGGGGCCGTCCTAGGCTGCGTTTGCCAGTTCGTTGTTTTCAATCGAGAATCTTTGCACCTCATTGAAAATCATCGGTTCATCGCCATTATGTGACGAACAACAAAAGATAAAAGTCTATTATCATTATACTGGCGGTGGAGTACGCAGCGACTCACGGATATTGCTAAAACTAAAGAGGTTTATCAGTATTCTAGTAAAAAGCAAATCCTAATGTCTGCTCACCTCTCCGAGATGCAGGCTTTAGTTTATGTATGTATTATAGAAAAGAAATAAAGGGTATGCGTCGTGTGTGTACTATATTCTTCTTCTTCAGGCTATATTAGTCCACTGCTGGACATAGCCCTCCCCTCATGAGCGCAAGGTTGTGCCATCATTGGGGGGTAATGCCCATAATCCCCACACGGGGCATGCGGGCTGGGGACCGCAGTTTGGTGGAATTGTACTGCAGGGGGCGCTGCTGCCCACCCCCCGGTTTATATCCCTTAGTCGCCTTTTACGACACCCGCGGGAAGATATTGGGTTGGTGCTATTCTCTAGGCCGACACCGCACAGCCATGCTATGCGAGTGTGTTCTATGCTGCTGTTGAATGTACTGTAAAAATTGCCACAAAGGGAGTCTTACCGAGGGTGCCATAAGTGCGATAATCCAGCGAAATGAGTCAAGGAAGATACGAGGATAAAAATAACAACCTTAACAAATGATTTCGATATGACGATTAGAATACGCCCTCGGGGTGAGGCGCTAGTTAATTTATGCATTGTAAACATCTCAAACTATGCAAATTTCATCGTGCAGCTCTCCAGCTGAAAATGGTTGTTATTGGAGCATTAAGACTAGCAAACCTTAAAGCAACAACGTAAGGAAATAATCTGATAGAGGCTGTTCTAAGCATGTCGGAGGGCATGGAGCTGCATTTTCATCATTTGTTTTTCCACGGTTGAACTAATGATTCGTCTGAGAAAGAACCTGATTTAGTTACGCATTCGAAAAGCATTTTTCTTCTTAACGCTCGTGGTCCTTACGAACCAGTATTAGATAGATAGATGGACATTATATTCTTCTTAATGCACTAACCCGTGCTAAGGACAGTTTTAAAAACCTATTTAGACGAATGCCAGCGGTCGGTTGGGAAAGCGCTGGCACGGTTAGCCAGAGGTCTTGATGATTTTTTATCTAAGTAATATTATACAATTGGCAGTCTTACCGCATAGAGCGATATTTTATAGACCGTATTTAGATGAAATGTATACTATCTATAATGTAATAATATTTGTAATCGAAATTTTAGTAAAGAAAACTTTGCCACGATGACTTGCCATCGACAGGCTAAAACGATGACTAAGGAAACAGGTACTTTAATACTGTTCAGTATCGTTCTATTTTGAGAAAATTTCAAGAAGCTAGTTACCGACATTTATGGCGCAAAAAGTTTATTTCGACACTCATGGGAATAAAAATTCATAAGGTACTCCCCGTTGATTAAGAACTATATTTTTGCTAGTAAGATCTTCTTTTACTACAAATTTCGGACACAATCATTTGAAAAAGTATACAACGTAAGTAAATCATAAAAAAATTAGTCTTTGAAGTTTGAGAAAAGGTCGAAAGAAATTGAGAGACTCGATTCCTAAAGTATTTACGACTATAGTATGTAAGTACCTGTTTGTGAACAATTTGCCGGTAGCTTACGAAGAAATTAATTACGTACTACTTATCCTAAATAAATAATTCCATTTATTTTTATAATTTATTATTTCCGACTGCTAACGTAGAGGCACAAAGATGGAATAATAAAATATAAATCTGTGCGATGATATAAATACGACAGAAGCACAACTTAAATTTTCATCAACGTTATTAAACATAAAGTAGGTAGGCTTTTCAAGAAATAGTGTATAGTCCATGATGTCCAGTTACTATCCTAACAACTTCGTAATTCGAATAGGTATAGCGGTATTATTTATAAACAGATCATTCCGTATAGCACGGTATAAACGCCGATTCAATTTACCTTCGCTTGTGGCGAAGCGCTCGTGGTCTAGTCGAACCGAGTGATTGGAATCAATCACTTGAGTTCAGCAAAAACAGGCGCGGTCAGTTGCAGGATGGGTGACCGTCCCGTGACTACCACTAGTGGCATTTTTTCTGAGCACTTCCGTGCTTCGCAAAACACGTTAAGCCATAGGTGCCGGCTGTCATGTAATGGCAGTCGTTAACCCATGCCAGAGGCCTTATGAGCGGCTTCTAGATTGATCTAGATTGTCGCAGCTGGAACTCAGCGTGTGTCATATCATAAATGTTTCGTCGTTCAGTAACGAGCACTAAAATAATAAATTTCTCATTTATCATGCTAGAAGAGGTTAATGAGACGAGGTTCTAAGGTATTTACAGTACTACACATCATAAAAGTCCCTTCGGGAATCTTTGTTCTCGCAGACTAGGAAGAAGTGTTACGAAAGTGCCTAAATCTATAAGTACATTCAACATGATCTTTAACCGATACGGTTAAGGTGCAGAATTGATTGCCGCAATAGCGCTACCTATTTCGCTCACGCTAATATTGCCAAACTAATAGTCACCTGCATCGATGACGTTGAATCATCAATAGCAACAAAGGTGCGCGGCCTGCCATAAAATGAAACTATCTGATTGGTCGATCAACTTGCCGCACATCCAAAATTTGGTCATCTGCGCAGGTACATCCGCGAGACTTATTTCTTGTGTAGCACTGTACCTGTTATTGCACGCGACTATACATACTCAGATAAGACTTCTGTCCCTCGCTACGGCCCCGCCGTAATGCCTCTCTCATCAATAACACATTTATAATGCAAATTTCACGTCTGCTCCAAAACCTTTTCACGTAGTATTCATTATTTCCTTCAGGCAAAAATTGAAGTAGAATCTTACCGCCGAGTACCTACATTAACATTTTACATGAGTTCACTATGAATATGGCCGTATTATCATATCCTTTTAGGTTGCTGATTCCTTTAAGTAGATAAGTTTAATTGTTCCTCGGAACTCAAGTTATTAAGATCCCGTTGACAACGCAGCGAATAGGTGTTTGTTTCTTGTATGGCCCCACTGCTGGAGCACGTTCTCTTGCTACATCGCAGGAGGGTTAGGCCGTTCTCCACCACGGGAGCCAAGTCCGGGTTGGTGGAGGTTTGTAAGGCAGTGGCAGAATTATTGTCAGAAGTCATCAAGCCGCCCATCAGGCGTCTGATAAGGCTTAACGACTGCCATTACATGACAGCTGGCCGTAGTAAGTACGGCAGTAAGCCTACCACGCATGTCCATCGCGGATTGGCAGTTTTAAGCGCTGGGGTATTTGAACACCTCAAACACTCAGGTTTCCTCGCGATGTTTTCCTTCACTATTAGCGAGTAGCGAGAGCCAATTAATAAAAAAAGATAGAAACTATACACGCATTTTCTGTACACCTTTCATTCATTTATATTCATTTTCCCTAGCTCCATCCACATTCATTAGTGACAGTGTGCACGCTCTGCATTGGTGGGATCATATATTTAGTCTCTCCACCTCCCGCTTAAGTTGACACTGAGCCGTGGTAGCGGAGCGGTGGAACCCCGTCTTCTCAATCGGGAGATCATAGGTCAAATACCGGCATATACCAATGAAGCGCTCGTGGCCTAGGCGAACCGAGTGATTGGAATCAATCACTTAGTTAAGCAACAACAGGCGCGGTCAGGTACAGGATGGGTGAGCATCCCGTGACTACCGCTAGTGGCATTTTTCCGAGCGCTTCCGTGCTTCGCAAGGCACGCTAAGCCGTTGGTGCCGGCTGTCATGTAATGGCAGTCGTTAAGCCATGTCAGAGGCCTTGTGGGCGGCTTGATAACTTCTGACAGTAAGGCCCGCCACTGTCTTAATCCTCCACCAACCCTGACTTGGCCCCCGTAGTGGAGTATGGCCTAACCTTCCTGCGATGCAAGTCTTTTCAAAAGTCCTTAATTAACATAGTTTACATTATTATTTTGAACATAGAACTCATACATTGTACTGGCTTTCATTCCAGACCTCATTGTCATCTAAATAATCCTTTATGTTATAGTAGCCCTTTTGGCACAAAGTGTGCTTAACATATTTTTTGAACCGCGATTCAGGCAAGCTTAATATATCTTCAGGGATTTTATTATAGAAGCGTATACAATGCCCCATGAAGGATGTATTAACCTTTGCCAGCCTAAATAGTGGGAACAAAAGTTTATGTTTATTTCTAGTATTTACATTGTGTTGGCTACCTAAAGTTTTAAAGTTACTGATATTTTTCCTAACGTACATAATGTTTTCATATATATACTGACTGGCAACTGTCAGGATGTTAGTTTCTTTAAAGAAATCTCTTAACGAATCTCTACTACCCAGCCTATAAATGAATCTGATCGCTCTCTTCTGCAAGACGAAGATGGTCTCAATGTCTGCTGCCCGTCCCCACAGTAGTATGCCATAGGACATAAGACTATGGAAGTAACTAAAATAAACAAGCCTAGCAGTTGCGACGTCAGTTAGTTCCCTAATTCTTTTGACTGCATATGCTGCTGAACTAAGCCTATTTGCTAATTTTTCTACATGAGGACCCCATTGAAGCTTTGCATCAATTGTGATACCTAGGAATACAGTTTCATTCACAAGGTCTAATTTGTCATTCCCCAGTAAAACATTGCTGTCTACCGTTTTGACATTTGGAAGAGTGAACTTTATACATTTCGTCTTTTTTGAATTTAACAATAAGTTATTAGAAGTAAACCAATTTAGTACCCGAGAGAGAGCATTATTTGTATTGTCAAGGTCATTTTCTTGTCTCTTAATTTTAAAAATAAGAGACGTGTCATCTGCAAATAATACTATCTCTGACATATTTTGAACCATGAACGGCAAATCATTTACATATACGAGGAAGAGGAACGGCCCCAAAATCGATCCCTGTGGCACTCCTATCCTGACCTCTGACCCTGAAGATTTAGTTCTATTTATATCAGCTCTTTGAACTCTCCCTTCTAAATATGATGTTATAAGTTTTAGGCTATTCCCGTTTATACCATAGTGCTTTAATTTTAAAAGAAGTGTTTTATGGTCAACGCAATCAAATGCTTTCGACAAGTCACAGAATACGCCTATAGCATCCTTGCGCTCTTCCCATGCACTAAATATATGTTTAACTAACATGACGCCGGCGTCCGTTGTAGAGCGCCCTTGCGTAAAGCCGAATTGCTGACCATGGAGAAGTTGATAGTCATTGAAATGTGTAAGCAGCTGACCTAGAACTATCTTCTCGAATATTTTACTCAAAACGGGTAGAACTGAGACTGGTCTGAAATTTGTGGGATCTTGCTTATCACCGCTTTTAAATAAAGGAACGAGCCTACTATATTTCATTAGATCAGGGAATATAGGAATATTTGTGCACAAACAGACACATTTTTCTACGGTTTTACTGTTTTCTAATGTTTGCTTGCAGAAATCTCTTACAGAGATAAGCTCGCCTTTGTACACGTTATTTGTCATGTAAAGTCCTGTGAAATGTTAGTGTGCGATAAAGTATAATTACCAGTAATAATAATAATTTTAAAAAGTCTCACTAAAAATGAAAAACTTCCATCGTATCGTGTTTGACAAATAATCTTTACCTTTAACTAAGTATAGTCTGTTATCTTTTAGAATATACGTCGGGCTTTAGAGTAGGCTTCGGTTTTCGCCGAAAGCACACGAGTGTGCTTTCGGCAATACTACTTCCTGCTCTGTACTTTTTTTCACTATTTTGAATTATTATATTTATAATAATTATCCTAAGCCCTGGCGGCCCAGAAATAGTACATCACGAATAACTTTCTTAATTCACACCCAATAATGTATAGTAGGAAGTCCGGAAAACTTACTGTTCCAGGTCCAATATTTTCCTTATCATTTTTTGGACAACAAGGAGAAGAACTTCTTCAAAATCTATGTAGTTTTAGAAGACTTGAAGTAACTGTTACCTCCAGGGCTTAGGAGGATATACAAAGTCATATTAGTTCCAATATTTTTACAACACGAATATATCTGATTCTATCTGATAGTAGCCGAGGTATATTCTAAAAGCTAGCAGACTGTAACTAGGTTGTCGTTTTTGACCGCACCCATCGGGTGTTTCCGCCAAAATTTACTTCTTCTTCAGGCTATATTATGTAGTCCACTGCTAGACATAGCCCTCCCCTAATGAGCGCCATAGCGCCCTGTCTTCAGCATACTGCATCCAAAATTTACTTGATACAGTATTTTTGTCACTCTAACATCATTTGTCAATGTCCGGATCGTTAGGTGGTACGAGTACAATAGCCCGCTGCAACGGCACGTTGTATTTCTAGGAATGACATTTATCACTTCGTTTTAGCTCCAACAGCGGTACGTTCATCTGTGGAGGTTCCAAAGCTCTCTAATAACCCTCGCTCCGCTGATTGTCGGAAACTCCCCTTCTAATATAGGCGGAACCGTTTATTCTCATATTCGTGCAGGAACTCGGGGAGTTATTTCGGAACGAGTCGCAGTCACGGCAGCTTCGGACGGGTGTGTATCTTAGCCGTTAATCTACTGCTAACAGCTCTCGGTTGGCCAAAGTGCATATAAAACACATTTGACAGCTGTTAACAGCAGATTAACAGATTGTAAGTGTACCAGAAACTGGACGTAAGTTTCCGGATATTTTATATTTTAAGATATTTTAATGATGAGTTTTGAATGATCAGCTTGTAAACCTGTGTTATGCTTCAGATTCAGAAAGTACTATCGATACAAGTGATTGTGTAGATTGTGTAAGTTTATGTATAAAAATTGTTACTAAGAGTTAGTTTGGAAAAAATTTGGAAAATCACGTAAGTGTGGTTATTTTGTGTCTTCTTTTAAATAAAGAAATAATAATAAAAGAACTGTTTTTTTAGTAATCAGCCCATAAGCATCCCCACTTGATATCTTCTTCTTAAAGCGCCTCTCCATTACTGGAGGTTGGCAGTCAGCTCTTTACAGTGATCTCTGTTCAGTGCAATTCTGAACAACTCCTCTGCGGTTTTAACACCGGTCCACCCCTTGATGTTGCACAACCATGACATCCTTCTCCTGCCCGGCCTTCTCTTTCCCTCCACCTTATATAGACGTCTTCAAACTCAAGTTTGTGCTAAACATACCGTCTGGTAGTCTAAGCACAAGTATTTTACTAGTAGTGACATAGTTACAAATAAAAAAATAATTTTGATTAGACCCGTTATTATATTTTTATAACTATGTAAGAGCATTGCTAATCAATAAGAAATAATAATAAAAATAATCAGTTAAGTAAATATATTACCATTGTTACCATAAATATTAGCCATCATACGTCAATATAGAATATACTGCATGCACTTCGTTAAATTGAAATGCTAGGTTTTGTTCAAAGTAACGCAGAGACTGCCGCTTAATAAACGTTACAATTCGAATTAGGTGTGCATTTCTAGATTATTTTGGAGAAAAAATGAACAAAAACCTCCCAATTGCATAAGGGCTTACCATATCTGCCGAGAAACTGAAAGCGGTGAAGTCACGAATCTGCAGAAGGTAGCGTATAAAATAGAAAAAGATTGATGAGAACATACATTGCATATCATTTAGAATGGCCCTTCTCAAACAGAACACAAAATCCAGGTGATAGATTTGAATGAGCATGTGTTTAAGCTCTGCACCAACTGTAACTAACGTAAAGTAACTTTTCGGCGGCTCCAAAGTAAAGCCCTTCCCTCCCCCGTCTTCGCGCCTCACCCCTGCTGTAGCCCGCGCAATTGGCTGCATTTCTGCGGAGGTTTAATTAAGGCTCCCGCCTGAGCGCACAGCCACTGCTACATTACATATCATTTAGAATGGCCCTTCTCAAACAGAACACAAAATCCAGGTGATAGATTTGAATGAGCATGTGTTTAAGCTCTGCACCAACTGTAACTAACGTAAAGTAACTTTTCGGCGGCTCCAAAGTAAAGCCCTTCCCTCCCCCGTCTCCGCGCCTCACCCCTGCTGTAGCCCGCGCAATTGGCTGCATTTCTGCGGAGGTTTAATTAAGGCTCACGCCTGTGCGCACAGCCACTGCTACATTACATATCATTTAGAATGGCCCTTCTCAAACAGAACACAAAATCCAGGTGATAGATTTGAATGAGCATGTGTTTAAGCTCTGCACCAACTGTAACTAACGTAAAGTAACTTTTCGGCGGCTCCAAAGTAAAGCCCTTCCCTCCCCCGTCTCCGCGCCTCACCCCTGCTGTAGCCCGCGCAATTGGCTGCATTTCTGCGGAGGTTTAATTAAGGCTCACGCCTGTGCGCACAGCCGCTGCAGCGGGCACTCGGCACCGAGCTTGCTGCCACGAATGACTTTTGAGGGTTCCACCGTGATTTTAGGTTATGGATTACGGGGGAAGGCTTTCTTATGTAGCCTATTAACGTTGAATTAGCGGCAGTGGCAATGGCAGCAAAGTGGCAGTGGGCTGGCCATATCTCGCGAAGACCCGACAACCGTTGGAGTAAACGAGTTCTTGAGTGGTGACTGCGACTCGGCAAATGTAGTGTACGACGCCCTCCGACCAGGTGGGATGACGATCTGCGAAAAACTGCCGGCAGATGCTGGATGCGGCAAGCTGAAGACAGGGCGCTATGGCGCTCATTAGGGGAGGGCTATGTCCAGCAGTGGACTACATAATATAGCCTGAAGAAGAAGAAAATAAATGTCCCACTGCAGAGCACAGGCCTTTTCTCAGAGGAATTAATTACCACGCGTACCCACTACGTAATAGCAATTTAGAGGGCTGAGGTATTCGTTCGACCATTTCAGACACTCGCGATGTTTTCCTTTGACGTGAAGGCTTCGATATCAACCCTTTTATGTCACCACTGCTGGGGCACGGATCTCTTCCTGCATCGCAGGAAGGTTAGGCAATACTCTACCGCGGGGGCTAAATCCGGGTTGGTGGAGGATTGTAAGTGGCAGGTAAGCCTCTGACATGACTTATCGACTGCCATTACATGACAACCGGCACCAACGGCTTAAGGTGCCTTGCGAAGCACGGAAGCGCTCGGAAAGAATGCCACTAGTGGCGAGACGTCACTCATCCCGCACCTGACCGCGCCTGTTGTTGCTTAACCAAGTGATTGATTCCAATCACTCGGTTCGACTAGGCCACAAGCGCTTCATTTATAATGTGATCCATCAAAGAGACTGCAAACATACCGTTCCGCAGCACGATTAGCGACTTTGAATTGGTGGAGTAGTGCGGTCGTCAGCATCCACGTTTCAGCTCCACGAACTGGCAAGCGCAGGACGCCCACAGCTTGCTGGACTGACAAGCTGAAGCAGGTTGCTGGCAGTGGCTGGATGAGGATGGCCGAGGACAGAGAGAAGTGGCGTGCTTTGGGGGAGGTCTATGTCCAACAGTGGACGAGTACAGGCTGATTGATTGATTAGGACTCATAAAATCATAAGGCGGGTGGTTTTGTTTTCCATGTATAACCATGATAAGAAAAAACCTCCAATCTTGAAAAAGTACCGTATACCGTGTTTATTGACAAATAAAGACTTGAACTTGACCTTGAAAAAAAAGTGTCGTAAGCATGTATTTTTATATTCATTATTCCTAACATCGCAAGATGTTAGGAATAATGAATATAAATAATTACCTAAAAATCACCCAGTGAAGCCTGGTCAGCCAGGCTGATTTGACGACACCCCACAAACTACAAGACTTGTGGGAGGCCAACCAAGTCCTAGAGAGAGATGCATATTGTATTGAGTGTAATTTACAGAAATAATAATAATAAAGGCTTATATTGTTATTATAATTACGTAATTACGTGATAAAGCTATACCAAGTTGTGAAGAGTAAGTTGACGAAATTACTGAAGTTATTTTAATGCACAAACTAAATTACTATTGCGAGCAAATAAACTTAAGTACTAAGTTCCCAGGCTAAAATAAAAGCTTTTGTTTCGTGAGGCGAGTGAGCTCGTGAGGTCATTTTAGTAGCCTAGCGTCCTCCCGTGCAGGCTCCGACAAAGTGGTAACTCGCTTTAGCATGTTAAACAGCTCCATCCTGCTACTTCCAACTCACCCACTCAACGAAAATTTAAATTCCCCGAGATGACTACTTTCATCCGAAATTACCGTCGAATAGGGTCTTTGAAGTCGGTAATTGTGTTTGCCTTGTACCTTAATATTAATTAGATTTTAAATTAATAAAACAAACCGTTGAAGGCTATCAGTACGCGGCCACAAAATACTCATATCGCCTGCGAATATTTTCTCTTACATTCACTTGACAGCATAACTTTGGCCAAATCCTTGAGCCCTTGTCAAAAACAAATGAACATTGTTTAAACTTTTAATACCACGTTAATAAAGAGCATAATGCCTTATTCTTTCAGCCGAAACGTACTTCCTTACTTCCTCGCGTATTAAATATTCAGCCGGGAACCTCCGCGGGCGAAACTTTCCTAACAATATTTTAAATAATGTAGGTGCGGGCGGGCGGGGCCACGTCTCTTACATTACGCTTCGAAATCTGCGCTGGAACTCTTTGAGAACTTACAGACAGATGGGATTTTATCACAAAAGAAATAAAGGTCATGTTTGGTCGTTCACTGCGGCCGGTACCCGTGAAGGAGGCCGAGTGAATCGTCGACGACAAGAGGTCTATATAATCTAGAGTTTTCGCAAGCATACGTTTTTCGTCTCAAAGGGATATCCTGAAATAAGCAATTGTGCCAGGCGCCCCGCGGTCCACGTAAGACGTTTTTCTGATCCCGCAAATATCCTTGAAGGGTTAACCGAAATAGCGCTGCGGATCACTGAATAGGCAAATTGAAAATAACATTGTGTGTTTGCGTTCATATCTTCTTTGGGGTGAGCTTGTATATCTACGTAAATTTTCTGGGTTTTGTAATAAAGATGTCAGAGTTTGTGTAGTGAAAGTCTGTAGAGATTGTTTTTAATGAAGCTTATATACGGCCCTCTGCAGGGCACCTTCTATCTAGGAAAGGCTATGGGTTTCATTACTACGCGTGCCCACCGTATATTGGCAATTTCAAGCACATGCATTTTAACACCTTACTCTAAGTTGCATGCATTTGTGAAGTTTTAGTATCAAAGCTACATAAAGAAAGAACAAATTTATGTAAGTGAACTTTTTACATAAAGGTTACTGCTTTTAATAAAGGGGTGGCTAGAGAAGATGAAGGAAGAAAGATGACGAAACAAACATATCGAGCGGATGTGGGCTGGTACTGGTGACGGGCTGGTAAGAGACGTCCCAGAGGGACATACTTCGACCAAATAGAGGATATTTTAGCAAAGCGCAAGATGAAAGTACCCAAAACCGGCGTGCGTGCATGCAACGGCTAATGAACGTCGATGAAGGAAATCAAAACAGGTATTAATTTTTTTTATAGCATTACATTTACACACAGGCACATACATTGCTTCTGGCCCCACATTAGGATACCCTGTGTCGTGGGAACCAGAATCAACGACATCACAAACATGTAAACATCCAAGACCTGGGCTTTTTTTTTGTCTCCAGCCGGGATTCGAACCCGGGACCTCTTGCATGGGAGGCAGACGCGCTACCGCTACGCCACAGATTTCGTCAATTAATAAACATAAGCACAATAAACGTATTAAGCCCATACTCTCTCTCTCTCTCTGAGAGAAGGATTCTCCCCTGCAGTAGGACGTTTCGAGGCTACATAAAAAAACATAAGGTGAAACATTTCAGCTTATTAGGCACAGGAATTAAAAGCCAAAAAACGATACAATTTGGACGTTAATTTCATCACGTTGTGACGTTATCTGTGAATTTATGTGGCAGAATAATTTCGTAGGCTCCTCAATTTAATAAGTGTATTTATGAGCTTTAAATAAATATCAAATGAGGAGGTATTTGACAAACAAATAGAAGAAAACAGAAGTTTCTGTGCTTTTTGCTTCATAAACAATAAACCTACCAAGAATTTGATTTTCGACATAAAGGTACCAGATTAAAAAACCTATTTAGAGGCTAAAAATTCCACCCATGCCGGGATTCCAACCCGCGACCTCTGGCTATCCGTGCTAGCGCTCTATCCAACTGAGCTAATGGGCGACTCACCGGCATCAGTGAAATTTCGAACCTCTTTACACCAGATTAAACAATTACATATCATAGTACTCATAAATATGGAAATATCACGTTAACATTCCACTTTTTCTCGATAACTATTAACTACTTAACGTGTCCAAAATAGATGTCCCACGTTTTATGCTATTACCTACATAAAATTTACTTAATAATATTGTTTTACGAAAAAAAATCAAATCATAAATGTTTCAGGCATTATAAAAAGGTGTCAATAGTGTAACACCACAATTTACGCCCGATAAATCTAAAGGATTTTTATACTTAGAATTACTTTTTAACATAATATGTACATTACTTTTTAACATAGTTTGTCGGCCTCGGTGGCGCAGCGGTTTAGCACGCTGACTGTGCAACCGAAGGTCTCGGGTTCGATCCCCGGCCGGGTCAAACTAGGAAACGAACTTTTCTAGCTAGTCTCGGGTCTTGGATGTTATCTATGTATTTATTGTATTAAATCTATCGTCGAGTTAGCACCTATAACACAAGTCATTTAGTTGTACTTAGTATAGGGCTAACGAGATTAGTGTAATATGTCCATGAATATGTATTATTTTACATAAAATTATTTTTGATTACATCTCTAAAAGTTACTAAGAGAGTTCAATGAAAAAAATATTTATGTTAAATAAAATAAAGTAAAACATAATTATATACTTTTTTCCTTACGTTAGGAAATGCTTTTTAATTTTCCTTATGTCAAATAATTATTGTTTTCTATCTTTATGTGTCTATCTATTTGAACACCACCACGTCACCATTGAGACGATATTATTTTTAAAGAAAAAAGGAAGGGAGGAATCTTGCCCAGCAGTGGGTTTTATTTCGTATTTGTGCTTAAACCTGAAAATCTGACAATCAGAGTAACTTTTGACGTTTAAACGTACGTCTCGCATCTCGTCGGACGACCCACAATAGTGATTCTTCTGTTTCTGTTCTATGATTGATTCGTATTTATCGTTGGAATACGCAGTTCCCAGAAATGCTTTAATACTATCCTGGCATGTCATGTAAGTAAAAAGGCTTTCGGTGATAAAGGGAACGTTACTGACATTAAATTGTCGACTCGTTTTATGTTAATTCTCTTTTAACTGGTCTGGTAGTGGTTTTGGTTTAAGTCTTTAGTTTTAATCAGACCATAAAGTGTTGGTGAGACAGTTGGCACAGTGATGGTAACTTTCGCATACTGTGAAGTAATTATAAATGCTTGATAAACGATAGAGTCATATTAGTCCGATAATGGTAATTTCATTCACACTATCGTTAGTCTAGTAACCAATCGCATTGCAATGATGTAACCCGTGCTACTCAACTCAGCGCCTCTCGCGATTCGATCTTCTTCGCGAGAGATGCCTATTTAATTTGCGCTTCTTATACCCCTGGAATGACTTTGTACTGCTATTGTTTTAGAGACTACCGACTTGAGGCAAATATCAGCCAATTGTGTGCTCATTTCATTCTATTGAAAAACTATGTAAGTATTAGACTCTAAGGCCAGGCCCCAAACTAGAACTCCTTGTGGTATGGTAACCTGGTAAAGATACAACCAAAACAGCCAGACTGATTTTATGACGAGAACATTTTTGTCATCCAAAAAAGTAGTTAATGTTCCAGATAGATAGTTCACCTGAATTGAATACAGGCAAAGTCGCCGGCGTAGCTAGTAATTTTATTCATACAAAGAGCGCGTAATAACAAAATGTTGTAGCCAAAGGTGACGTGCATAACATCCTTTAAAATATCAGATTCCCCTTGTCCAGTGTATTCGTATTTACTGCAGAGAACAAAAGCAAGTCGGATTTCCTGACATAAGTCGAGAAATTGCGGAAGTTACCCGCAACAAACTATTACAAATAGTACATTCAGACGAACAGTCCCTTAATTATGTAACTTTTCATGTATATATGTGTGCGAAAGCAGAATGTTAACTTCTCTCTGAGTGCTTAGTGTGAGTTTTATAACTACTCGATCGCGTTAACGTAAACTCATATTTCTATGGCATCGAGGAAGCGCCACCTAGCGACAAGTATGGAAATTAAAATTGCTGAGTGCGAGTTGTTATGGTTTACGTTGAGAAGTGAACACGTTTACCAGCCAAAACACGACTAAACGCGAGTGCGAGTTGTACTGTGACAGCTTTTTGCCAGTTCGAACGGTTAACTTACTCATACATGCTCATACTCACTACTCAATGCTCGATTAACGCGGTAGTAAAGTTATTCGATTGGATCTGTCAAACTCGCACTAAGCACTCTGCTCTCTGATCTGCATTTCAGGGGATATCTGATATGTGAGAGTGATATTAAGTCACATAATTGTACAGTACTACACATCATGAAAGTTCCTTCAGGAATCTACGTTCGCGCAGACTAGGAAGAAGTGTAACGAAAGTGCCCGAAGCTATAAGTACATTCAACATGATCTTTAACCGATACGGTTAAGGTGCAGAATTGATTGCCGCAGTAGCGCTACCTATTTTGCTCACGCTAATATTGCCAAACGAATAGTCACCTGCATCGATGACGTTGAATCAACCAATAGCAACAAAGGCGCGTGGCCTAGCATAAAATGAAACTAGGTATCTGATTAGTCAATCAACTTGCCACACATCCAAAATTTGGTCATCTGCGCAGGTACATCCGCGAGACTTATTTCTTGTGTAGCACTGTACGACAACCTCCACTAGATATATTGTCAAACAATGTTTGCGTGAAAAGTTACACAATCAAGACGCAGATCCCTTTCTGGCTGGGCTCTACTATAGTTCTATCCCCAAAGCATGTTCTCTTTTTTTTTTTTTTATCTTTTTACAGTTTTTGGGAGGCATGAGTATGTGCCTCCCAAAAACTGTAAGAACATGCTTACAGTTTTTGGGAGGCTTTGGGAGGATTTGTGAGATTGTCGCGAACGAAAGCAGTATGGCTAACTGGTTCACATTTGCACTCGAAATCCGCACATTACTGAGCCCTTAAAGCATCATTGACAACAGGATGTGTGCGCTGACTTTTTGCTTTTTGTTTCTGTGAGTTTTCCCCCTTATTTAGAATTATGAATTGTATTTGTTTTTTCTTGAGATGTGGTAATTTTAAAAACCTATTTAGAGGCTAAAAATTCCACCCATGCCGGGAGTCGAACCCGCGACCTCTGGCTATCTGTGCCAGCGCTCTTTCCAACTGAGCTAATGGGTTACTCACCGACATCACTGAAATTTTGAACCTCTTTACAATATTCTCTGTATTACTTACATGGCATGGGTGGTATTTTGAGCCTCTAAATAGGTTTTTTAAATTGTCGTTAGCACGGGTTAGTGCATTAAAAATAATATAATCATGTGGTAATTTGTTATAATAAATGGCTTTCCCTCTAAATGTCAACATATTCATGTCAATTTAATGAGGTTCGTGTTATGAATAAATATATAGAAAGATAAAATCTTTACAACACAATGAACGGGTCACATAATGCGAAATAATGCATTACGATCTCCTTCAATTGATCCCGCAGGAAAAAATACGAGGCCGCAGAAGAACTGGCTTTAGAACTACTTAATATTAGCAAAACTTGACTTAATATTTTCACCACAAAAATGTGAAGTTGTGTTATCAAATATTAAAATAAAAATTGGTGAAACTGGCGAGTAAAAAATTAAAGCGAAATAGGTTTGCACAATTTGATTGTTTAAATTACCTTTCTGTACGTTCAATGTCGTATTTACGCCGAATCAAGGCCCCCTTCCGGTAATGAGTGTACTTCAACTCTGTGTGTGAAAGCAATTGTGCTTGTTTACTGGCGAAGTTAAACACGTGCGTGTTTGAATATCAGAAGTTGCTCGCAATTGACGTGTTTGCTCGGCGCGCGCGATTTTAAATTTTAAATTACACGAGTTACGGAACTCGCCTTTGTTTTACTGCGTTACGGTGCGTGGATGGAATGTTGACGTTTCCTCAATTCGGCTACTATAAGTTCCACACAACTTTAGCTACTATGTGTTATGGTAATCACGTGCAGATACTATGTGCTACGGTAACCAGGTAATGATACTATATGCTACGGTAGCCAGGTAAAGATACTATGTGCTACGGTAACCAGGTACATATACTATGTGCTACGGTAATAAAGTTACAGATACTTTGTGCTATAGTAGCCAGGTACAGATACTATGTGCTACAGTAACAAAGTAACATATATACTATGTGCTGTAGTAGCCAGGTACAGATACCACGTGTTACGGTAACAAAGGTACAGATACTATGTGATATAGTAACGTGGAAAAGCATCACAAACATGGGAATTAACTCAAACTGACACTATTTGTCCAAATTAAATACGAAATCGACGTCGATTTAAAATACATTGCAGGTTTCACAAAATCTATTCTAAAGAGTATTCTGAAAATCTGGGAACTGAAGGAGAATATTTGGCAAATACGCAAACATGAGTGGCCAAGTGGGGCATCGGCTTTCGGGTGGCCGGGTATTAAGAGTCACTTCGTAATGCACCTAGAGCTAAGCTTTCAAATGAATAATTTCGGCCCCTTTAATTACTGCAGTAAAGCGATTAATTCACCACAAAGCAATTTGCGAGCTTTGCGACTGTGTAACGTCTTGTTGGGTATTTCACTCCGAGATCGGATCAGAAATTCCGAAAACCGAAGCAAAACAAAACTGATCGACAAAGCCAAGATAATTATCCGTAAGAAGTAGAAATGGGCCGGCCCTACTATGCCGTAGACAAAAAAGACAAAAGGTCTACCGGTGATCTCGGCAACTGCAGCACTGCCGAAACTTGGGAGTGTAAGGAAATTACGTTTTATCTAATAAATAATCAGGATTAAATCCGTTTGTGTATCATCATTATCAACCCATTGAAACGAAATAAAAAATGTTTACATAGCAGATTATAACATAACAGTGTATACGTAATAATATAGCATTTATTTCAGACAATTTAGGTCCTATAGAAACCAACATACAAAGGGGCGTTATTATAACATAACAGTGTATAATAATATAGCATTTAAAAACCTATTTAGAGGCTAAAGATTTCACCCATGCCGTGATTCGAACCCGCGACCTCTGGCTATCCGTGCCAGCGCTCTATCCAACTGAGCCAATGGGCGACTCACCGGCATCAGTGAAATTTCAAAAATCAGCAATCTACTCAGCCAGATGTCGCTGCCAGTGCGTAATTTTTTTTTTTTTTTTTTTTTTTTTTTTTTTTTTTTTTTTTTTTTTTTTTTTTTTTTTTTTTTTTTTATTTATTTAAAAACCACTTTACATAAAGTTACAAAGGGTATGAGAAGGTTAAAAATTAATTGGTTTATGTTAAGGATAAAACAACAATGTTTACCGGCGACCCCCACACTAGACGATAGTCTGTATAGTGGGGGACTGGTCAAGTAGATTGGACATTTTAACATTAGGCGACGGTTAGGAAACAGATTAATATTACAATATTAAGGTTGCAAAAAATTAAGGTTAGAATAAATTAAGTTATATAAAAAAAAAAAAAAATATATATATATATGTAAAACACTGTTTAGAGGAGACAGTGGAGAGAGCAGATATATCAACTTAAGTGTGTGTGTTTGTGTTTGTGAGGGTGTGTTTGTTTGTGTGTGTGTGAGGGTGTGTGTGTGTGTGTGTGTGTGTGTGTGTCGTGTCATATGAGCAAGCAGAATATGTGTGAGCAATGAGATCTATTTAATAATTCTTAGAATGTCCTCGGTGGGCTCGTAGCCTAGGCCGATGAGGTATTTCAAAATATTTTGCCTAGCTTGATAAAGGGAGGATCCTTTTAGCTGGCATTTCTTGAACAACCTATTAAACAAGAAAGGGCCAAGAAAAGGTGGGAAACGTTGGGCAAATGTCGTTTTACAACGGGGAATGGGAATTCGTATGTACCGTTTAGTCGATACTGTATGAGAGTCAGGGGAGAGTAGAAATGTATGGTACTGGCGAATAAGTGTTTTAAAAATGAAAATCTGACGGACTGAGAGAACTTGAGCCAGTGAGTAGAGATCTGTGGTGGGGAATCTGTAGGGTTTGTTGTACGAGACTTTCAGTATTGACCTTTGGGCTCTTTCTAAGATGATTAAGTGGGATTTGGCAGCTCCGCCCCAGCACGAAATACAGTAGGAGATCACAGATTGGCATAACGCTATATATGTCGAGTGAAGGACCTTTTTGTCTGTGATAATCCGTAGTTGTTTCATCAGATATATAAGTTTACGGGCTCTGGTAGAAAGTGAAGATATGTGTGGGGCAAAATTAAGATTTTCATCGAGTACTACACCTAAGTATTTTATACAAGAGGTTCTTAAGATAGACTCACAGCGGCAGTTCGAAGATTGAGGGTTAGGACAAGTGTGGACAGTTATAACAGCGGTTGATGCCGGTGCGGATGCTTTGGTCTTAGAAAAGCATAGAAATTTAGTTTTGGCGGCGTTCAGGGTCAATAAGTTATCATCCAACCAACTGGCAATTGACGACATGCCCGTTTCAGCAAGTTTCATAACCGATCCCCAGTCGTTTTCATGAAATATTACGGCCGTATCGTCTGCATAGCAATAAATATCAGTATTTTTAAGGTGTTTTACGGCAGAGTTTATATCGTTCAGGTATAAAATGAATAGAATCGGAGCAAGTATGCTTCCCTGCGGGACGCCAAAGGAGAGCTCCTCAGGGTCGCTAACATTCTCAGGCCCGACTTTCACCCTTTGGGATCTGTTGGTTAGGTAGCTACGGAACCATTCCAACGAAGGGCCTCTAAGCCCATATCTGTGGAGCTTCTCAAGGAGAAAGAGTAATACAGAGAATTGTGTAAAGAGGTTCGAAATTTCACTGATGCCGGTGAGTCGCCCATTGGCTCAGTTGGATCTCTATCGCTGGCACGGATAGCCAGAGGTCGCGGGTTCGAATCACGGCATGGGAGAAATTTTTAGCCTCTAAATAGGTTTTTGAAATTGTCCTTAGCACGGGTTAGTGCATTATAAATAAAAATACTATAATATAGCATTTATTTCAGACAATTTAGGTCCATATAGAAACCAACATACAAAGGGGCGTTATTATAACATAACAGTGTATAATAATATAGCATTTATTTCAGACAATTTCGGTCCTATGGAAACAGACATACAAAGGGGTAACAATTATAATAATATGAGCCTTTATTAATTTTTTTTAGATTACTGTCAATACAACAAACATCCCTCTCCAGGACTTGCTTGACCACCCACAAGCTTTGTGGTTTGTGGGGTGTGGTCTAATCACCCTGGCTGACCGGACTTCACGAGGTTATTATAAAGTAACTCTGAACAATTATGTCCCCATCGAGAAAATGTTTCTCTTCCCTAAGGAAGTTATAAGCCATTTTCCATGACGGGAGCCAAGTCCGGATTGGTGGAGGCTTGCAAGACTAGTGGCTGGTCTTACAGTCAGAAGTTTTCAAGCCGCCCTAAAGCCTCTTACTCGGCTTCACGACTGCCATCTATCAACGGCAGCCGGCACCAACTGCTTAACGTGCCTAGCAAAGCACGGAATCGCTCGGAAAATGGCCACTGGCGTTAGTCATAGACGATCATCCATCCATGCACTTTACGCTCCCTATGTTACTTATCCTTCGTGATTGTCTAAGATCACTCAGGCAGCCAGGGCTACGAGCAATTCGTTTAATATGTAACTAAGACAAAATATGGGGTGTAAAAGTGCTAGCCTGGAGACATAGAGACAGGCGCAGAAGTGAGGGAAGCAACCAATGAGAGGGACTGACGACCTGGGGGCTGAGTCTCTAAACTGCATAGTTGTTGGTATAACCGGTGCTTCTTAACTCGGCACCTCTCGCGATCTTCTTCGCGAGAGATGCCCATTTAATTTGCGCGGGTTATACCCCTGGAAGGAAGTTGTACTGCTATCGCTTTGTAGACTACCAAATTGAGGCAAATATCATTGTATTTCAATGAGTATCAACCGCTGTCGTTCTTTTTAAATTTTGTTGCAAAACTATGTAAGTATTAGACTCTTCGGCCTCGTCAAAGTGGCAGGAGATGACCCGAGTCGGAAAGCTTAAGGCCAAAATTAATGGCGAGCATTAGAACAACCCGGACTTGGTCCTCGTGGTGGAGTATGGCCTAACCTTCCTGCGATGCAGGAAGAAGCCCGTGCCCCAGCAGTGGGGATATACAAGGGTTGGTAACGATTAGAACAAACCTACACTCAGTATTGACTGTAGCTGCACAATAATACTGAACAATATTGTAATCAGATTGTTAAGGGTTACCTCTTGCACTTCATCCACACTCAAGTGGCGAACCTCGATCTCTGCCTACCCTTCCGGGATAAAGGCGCGAGTTTGTCTATATAGGTTAAGGGTTAATGGTTACTGCAACAAAAAGTATACTAACATCCACTTTTCTTTCTATGCCCTACTCATTTCTACGTGTTAAGACGCACTGAGGTTAAGATAGAAATCGTTGAAAAAAGGAACGGCTGCATTTATTTACCCGACTACGGCGGAGCCAAAAAGGAGGGTAATGAGTTTCGTTCGTATGTATGTATGTATGTATGTATGTATGTATGTATGTATGTATGTATGTATGTATGTATGTATGTATGTATGTATGTATGTATGTATGTATGTATGTATGTATGTATGTATGTATGTATGAAGCGCTCATGGCCTAGTGGAATCGAGTCTTTGGAACTAATCACTTCGGTTAAGCTATGCTGTGCTTACAGGAAATTGAAATCTATTTACCCAATTCTTTTTAAGGTTTGAAAAAATTTTGTTGCCCCGACTAATACATAATTTTTACTAAATTTAAGTTTTGTAGAACTTTTCTCTGTACAGACAGAAGAACGTCTGTAAAACCTAAAACTATATTATGAGTTTTTTTGTTGACTACGGAATCTTAAACAATCTTTTATTCGTAATCTAGTTTCTAAAACTGACAACTGCGATTACGTTTCGACGTAAATAAAACAGTTTTGGAGTTAATTTTTTGGTCGTTTACCTTTAAAGATTATGTAAATAGTCTTATCTTAAACTGTCTTCAAAGCTTAGGCTTTAGGCCTACTCACTTAGGCTTAAGCTCTGTTAATACGCCTACATTATCGACTCCCACAGAATACCATTTTAGTAAACTAACTACCTATATCCTCGCATAATCGATTGATTTTTATAATATCTTGTATTTAACAGGGATTTGCTGAAAATCAGCGTTGTGTTCAACACAACATTTATGCTGAGCGAATTCCTTTTTATCAATATCCTAAGTTTGGATAATAAATTATTAAGGTTTTTTTTAATGTGATAGTGATAAATAAATGTTTTTTCAATTTCAATTTCATATCATAAGAACAGTAATTCATAATTTAACCGGAATAAATTAATTTGAGTCTTATTTGTCCGTAAGGTTTTAACGTTTTAATTTTTTGTAGTTTTGTTTGTTTCATGTAGAAATAATTTGCCATGTTTCGAGGATTAAAAGGCTAAATAAATGTTTTTATCAATGTTTTTGATGTAGCCTATAAACGTTCTACTGTAGAGCACAGGCCTACTCGTAAAGAAAAATAATAAGTGCTTAATTAGCATATTTGATGCCCTGGCTACATTGAGTATAATGATTGATTGATAAATAATTTATTTACATAAGACACACTCACGTATACAAAGTGGAGCCATAAGAATCTAGTTACAAGTCACAGCACGAAGAAATCATAAACAAACAAAACAGTAGCATTGGTACATGAAAAGCGAAACACACAGACAACTAGCCATACACGGTACGGCAATGTACTCGGGCAATGTACTGGACTAAGAGTGACCAACGTAGGCAATTAAATGTGGCAAACGTAAAAGGGCTCCGACTCAGGATGTACTGGAAGTTCGGAAAAAAAACTTCAGACTTAATGCAGCTCATACTTGGCCAACTGCAGGGCACAGGCCTTTTCTCAGAGAGAGAGGGGCTTGATCACCACGCGTGCCCTCCGTGGATTGGCACTTGAACATTTGAGACACGCAGGTTTCCTCACGATGTTTTCCTTTTATCTGCCTATCATTTATTATTATTAAATTCTTTCCATTACAAATTGTACAGTTGGCGGGCCTAATATTCTAATATATACAAATAATTTCTCTGAATGTGAACGCTAATTCTTTTTTTAAAATATTCCTTGAAGTACGAGGATGGTTCTTACGGAAAGAAAAATTAAAGAATCCACTGTTAGGCGGTACGAAGTTCGCTGTGTCGGCTAGTACTTAATAAAATACAGTATTAACTTAATACTGTATTTTATTCTTATTATATTTTTCGCTCGCACAACCGTTGCCGGGAAGTTGAGGGTGGCTGAGTGCTCTTGTTTGCTTGTTTGTAACGTGCGCATTGGTGTATATTTTTGTATGAATTTCACATCATGTAACTGGTCTCGACAGAATATCAGCGTTGTAGGCAGATACCTCGGTGGTTCCTACAACACATGCTGAGTCGGGAACATTTCAGAGGTTCAATACTTTAAACTAAACATATATTATTGTTCTTTATTTGGAAATCCATCTGTACTATAACTTTACCTATTTATATTTGTTAGCTTTTTTTATTTAATTTAAGAATTTCTGTTGCTAATTATTTGTTTTTAATTTTCTTATTTGCTTCTTTTTTCTCTGTTTTTTGTAATGCAGTATAAACTTTGTGTATCTGTAAATGTTTTGTTGTGTTTTGAGAATTTGTTACTGTTTTGGTATGTTTTTAGTATTGTGCCGTTGAATAAATTATTATGGGCATTACTTTTTACGGGAGGGCTATGTCCAGCAGTGGACTAGTATAGCCTGACGACGATGACGACGAATAAATTATTCCTCTCTCTCTCTCTCTCTCTCTATCTTTCTCTAACCGCTGAAATATAACAAAACATAACCTGACGCCTGTATCCCAGAGGGGTAGGCAAAGACCAGGACTTCACTGTCACTTGGCATGATCTTGACGTTCATAAGTCATTGCATGCACGAACGCCGTTTCCGGGTATGTGGTCAAAGTATGTCCATCTGGGATGTCATTACCGTCCCTGGGCCCGTTCACATTTGCATTATAAAATATATTTAAAAATCGTGTGTCAAAGAATTTGCTATCGAACACATCCGGAATGGTTTCAACGATCTTTTTTTTTGTGTATTTTTGGTAGGTCCGAGAATAGGTCGTAGACTAATACTCTTGCTGGGTGAGCTAGTTAATTTATAAAAAAATGTATTTTAACACTAATACAAGTCGTCGTCGTCGTTGTAAAGCTATACTAGTCCACTGCTGGACATAGCCCTCCCCTAAAGAGCGCCACGTTGTGCTATCATAGAGGGTAATGCCCATAATCCCCACGCTGGGCATGCGGGTTGGGGATCGCAGTTTGGTGGAATTGTACTGCAGGGGGCGCTGCTGCCCACCCCCCGGTTTATGTCCCTTAGTCGCCTTTTACGACACCCGCGGGAAGAATTGGGTTGGTGCTATTCGCTAGGCCGACACCACACAGCACAATAATACGAGTATCTAAATTTATTATAAAGAGGATTTAAGTGTGCTTTTTTATGTGTGCTTTTGAATAATAAAAAAATAGACGTCTTTAATGCGCTCAATTTTTTACTTTGTAATTTGACTGGGAGTCCATGCTACGTTTTACAAAATCATTAATACTGCGCCAGACTTACCCGCTACGATATGAATCAAAAACATTTGTAACTCCACCTTAAACGAAACGAACGTTGAATGTTATTTTAGAATATTAACTTCTGCTTCAGCGAAGAGGAGCTTTGCTTATTCGACTTAATAGCGAACCCAATTTTGCCCAAAAATTTGCAATAAAAAAGGCCCGGCCCTTTTGCTAGTCGAGATGGAAAGGGCAAAGGATAACCAGGGTATTTGAGGCCTGATTTATTTAATTTATTATAGAAAAACATCGGGGGTCGACTCAACTTTAGGCAGATTCTGGCTTAGAGATGCCTTGTTGGCTTTTTGATCACGATATCAGTCGTTAATTACGTACAGATTGCTTAAAAAACATGAATTTAAAAAAAAATTTGTTGTTAACAAATTAATAAAGAAAATGTTAAATTTTATGAAAAAACTAGCTTTTGCCCGCGACTCTGTCCGCGTGGAAAATATTCAAGGAACAAAATTTTGCAACCCCGTTCACTCCCTTAAGGGTTAAATTTAGAAAAAGGACGAAATACGTGTTCAATCAATTGTGTTTAAGAGTATTTATTTTAATTTTCAATAAATTAGACAACATTCTTTGTAACCTCCCCTTCAAATTTTGGCATCCCTTTTTGCCCCCTTAGGGGTTAAATTTAAAAATCCGGTTTTTTTCCTTGCCTACATTATATATTATAGACCGTCTCTGCAAAATTTCAGCTTCCTAGGTCCAAGGTTCCGTTAGGTCCATAAGTCTTCCGGGACCACGGTACTTGCAAAAGTGCCAAAACGTCGGAAAAATTTAAAATTAAAATATCCGTGCAAATACAGTTTTTATTATTGAATTTGTTCGTTGATCATTTGTTTGATTTTACTACAGAAACGGACAGACGTTTTGATGAACATAAGATCATAACTATACTTTCATGAGTATACATAAAATTGGTAGTCGTAAAAGCAGTCATATCTGTAATTTTAAGGCTCCTTTATAGTCTACATGAATAAAATTCCAGGAGGTAGTTTGAAGTAATAAAATGAACGGCGAGTAAAGTGTTGAGTACTGCAGAATGACTCCGTAGTATTTTTTCTCTGTGATTTATTAATTATACATGAAAAATTAAAGACTGAAAATGATTTTTATATTTAGAATCCGCTATCCAGCCGGTACAAAGTTCGATCGTCTGTCAATAACATATAAATACTAATTAAATAGTCTGTGATCATTTATAATGGAATATACATCAGAACTTTCCGTGTTTGCAATACCTAGTCGTAATGTATAAAGTACTATTTTGCCAATGAACCAAATAAATAAATAAATAAATAAATAAAAAGAAAATAATAGTGTAAGGAATAAGAGTACTTGGCTCACAACTAAGGATTCTTTCAAATTCCTATACCTATATCACAACTCATATATATATACGGGCCTCTAGCGGGTCTTGAAAGGCTCTATTGTCATAATAAACAAGCTAAGTGCCCTCCAAGCCGATATGGTTTCTTTCAGCTCTAAAACTTCACTAATTGGCTCCATATTTGTTTGGAACTCTCGAAAAACTCGACTGATTTCAGAGAAGCTTTAAGGATGTATTGCTCGGAAGGTAGATTCTTAGTAAATTTTGCCATCATTAAAATTATACACCGTGAAATTGAGAACATTGGTCTGTGTTTAATTAAATCAAACCTACGAGTTTGTTTCCATACTCAGTAAATCCTTCATACATTTTTTGTATAGATTTGTATACAATTATAAAATATGAATGCAAACTAGGCAGTTTTTGATCACATTATTACGTTGAGTGTCAATATACTGGGCTGTCAAGACCTACTAGAGAGGACTCGTGGTCTGACGTGAGGAGTACGTCCGAGGAGTACTCCCTCCTGTGACAGGAGTAGATAGATAGATAGATAGATAGATAGATAGATAGATAGATAGATAGATAGATAGATAGATAGATAGATAGATAGATAGAGAAAACTTTATTGCATAACCAGAAAAAATAATTCAACTATGATTTCTTAAATCTAAATAATGGCAGATTGCACGAGAAGAGACGATCGCTGAAATATACTCGTAATCAGGAGGATTACGTTTTACATAGTCACAGCGGTATTAGCATAGCTACAGTAGAACGCCAGCTTCTCAATCGGAAGGTGGTGGGTTTGAATCTCGACTAACCAAAGACGTTGTTTTCTAACTTATGTACATATTTGAAGTTATAGTAGCAATACCACTTACTAATTGTGAAGGAAAACATCTTGAGGAAAGCCTAGCGCCTGAAGTGTTAACATACCTCAACGCTTGCTATGTACAATGGCCCACTATGAAGCTAAGTGAGGCAGAAATCTTAGGTCACTTAACATAACTTTGTTACGGTGTATATGAATGTAAATGCGGCACGTGAAAAAGAAATCCAATTATTTTTATATTTACCAAAGTTGAATAACAGTTGAAGTGGGTGTGCTTACACGGAAGAAATATGATGAGAAAATAATAATTGATATTGCTTTTCTAGTGATACTTAATCAGGTAGATGATATGCTTTCTTTCCGTTAAGTAAACATATTGTTTTTGGTATACGAGTACAATCAAAATTGATAAAGAGAATGTGAATATATTTTATAACATATTTGCTCGTAAAGTGGTTGTAATTACACCAATTTCAATATCGTAATGTATCTCATTACGTACTTGTGCGATTATGTAATGTAAAAGGCACGTGTTTTTTTTAATAAAGTTTTAAGATGAACGATACTTTTAAAAATCTTAGCAAAGAGGTTTTATGTCAAGAAAGTGGTCAATATTTTATGAATAAAATTAACTTTGGGAAATAAAATATAACACATAAACATTTAATTCTTTAATGTAATTAATTTTGACAATAAATTACAACCATTTTTCTGTAACAAAAACACAAAAATATTAATTTACTTTATTAGTAATACTGGCTGTTTTTGTACCTTTGCCTACAAAAAAAAGTTGATGCGCGCGCATCGCTTATTTGTGGACAAGTAAAAATAAATCCGCGCGCTTTTTCTTTTCGATGTATTGTTTTTATTTGAAAATGTCGTCAAGTAGTGATGATAACAAAGTTAGAGTTTTATTAATTTCCTCGTAAATATGTTATAAAACGTCGTATGACATACGTGCGCTTTGGAGTGCTCGTGGCCTAGGCGAACCGAGTGATTGGAATGAATTACTTGGTTAAGCAACAACAGGCGCGGTCAGGTATGGGATGGGTGAGCGTTCCGTGACTACCGCTAGTGGCATCTTTCCGAGCGCTTCCGTGCTTCGCAAGGCACGTTAAGCCGTTGGTGCCGGCTGTCATATAATGGCAGTCGCTAAGCCATGTCAGAGGCCTTATGGGCGGCTTGATAACTTCTGACAGTAAGGCCCGCCACTGTCTTACAATCCTCCACCAACCCGGACTTGGCCCCCGTGGTGGAGTATGGCCTAACCTTATGTCCGCCTGGGACGTCCCTTACCAGCCCTTCCACTCACATTCGCAATATATAATTAAAAAAATATATATTATATAAATAAAAATAGTATAATCATGTGGGTACAGTGATATCATTCCGATGTAAAACCTAACTGCAAAGTAGGTAGTCGGGGCTGTAAGTGATGCAATTTACTTAAGCTAGATGTCGCTGCCTGTACGTAATACAGAGAATAATGTAAAGAGGTTCGAAATTTCACTGATGCCGGTGAGTCGCCCATTGGCTCAATTGGAAGAGCGCTGGCACGGATAGCCAGAGGTTGCGGGTTCGAATCCCGGCATGGGTGGAATTTTTAGCCTCTAAATAGGTTTTTAAAAATTGTCCTTAGCACGGGTCAGTGCATTAAAAATAAAAAAATAGTATAAGTTTGTATAGCCAAGATAATGGTAATAAACGCTTCCAATTTGATTTTCATTTTTGCTATTCGTGAATGATTCTGGAGCGACCACAACCATATATCCAGCGAGTCAGAAACACCGCATGGTGAGTTGACGCGGGGGATAACACGAAATTCCTCGTAAGTCGACCGAACAATTAATTATCCGAAAGTAATTACACTAAAGCCCATTATTAATTTAGCATTCGACGTCCCACTTTGATCTCGCTCCGCTGGGGCGCCAAGCCCAAAGCTAATTAGCCAACTAGTTTGATAATTTTCTAGCGGATCCGTGTTGTAAATAAGCCGCTAGAGTGTTGCTCTGATCTCGTAATTGACTGAAGTCAAAGCCGTACGGGATTACATAGGCGTAATCTTCACACTGAAACGACTCCACATTTTGACATTAACTTAATCTAGTCATAATTATTAGGCACTGGCCGCGACTTTGGTGACTTGATACCTGTCAAACGTATTTTCGGTTTTAACAATATTTGTAAGATAGAAATAATCTTTATTCCTCACCGTTCACATGAAATAAAAACTTACATGATTACACTATTTTTATTTTTAATGCACTAACCCGTGCTAAGGAACAAATTTAAAAACCTATTTAGAGGCTAAAAATTTCACCCATGCCGGGATTCGAACCCGCAACCTCTGGCTATCCGTACCAGATAGCCAGAGGTTAGCCAGAGGTTAGAGGTTAGGTACGGATAGCCAGAGGTTGCGGGTTCGAATCCCGGCATGGGTGAAATTTTTAGCCTCTAAATAGGTTTTTAAAAACTTACAGTTATTATTGTCAATATCGATATCAACCATTGTATGCCCCCACTGCTGGGGCACGGGTCTCTTCTTGCTTTGGAGGAGGTTAAGGCAAACTCCACCATGGGGGCCAAGTCCGGGTTGGTAGAGGATTGTAAGGCAGTGGCGGGCCTTACAATCCATCTTTATCTGTGTGCTTTTCCAATTTTATATCCTTTCATTATTCCCATTTTTTTCCGGTTTGAGACGAATATTTCTAATATTCACATCTGATTCTATAATGGGATTACTTTTATAACTGAAGTCATCAGAATTAAATAGTCTTGTGTTTCGAATATTGGTGTTTCAAAAGATTCAGTTCAAACAACCACTAAAAAGCAGTTTAAAACTGCATTCCGAATTATATATGAAGATTTAGTCACTTAATTAGTCATTACATATAAATGAAACTGACAAAAGCATGTACAAAAAGGCTACGTCTAAATTAAAAATATTACAGCTTTTGGAAAAACGCAGTATTGTGTCTGTCTGTATTTTTGCAACGATGTTTTTTTAAGAACTAATTACACATTAGGTATTGAGCTAAATCCGGATTAACTTCTATTTAGCTCTTTAAATAAGAGCGATACCTGGTCGAGATCTTCCTGCAAAAAATCAAGTAAGTTAATCCGGATTTAGGTCAATAATTTGAATTTACGAACGTTTTAGTCCAAAAACTAATTTCACGACTGGGCTGGATTGTCTGGAAGAGATTTCTACTGAAACAAGCTTTCCATGTACACTTTTTTGTTGTTTTATAACTTAGTGTTTTCGCTATGATTTTATGTGTGCAATAAAGTAAAAAGTAATGTTGATGAAGCGAAAGAGGACTTTCAGGATCGTGGCAAGTGGCAAACCCTGGTGTTTATGTACTCTTCTGGGATGCAGGCGTTCAATCATCATCAACCCATTATAACCCAACCGAGGGGCACGGGTCTCTTCCCTGAGGAAGTTATAGGCCATACTCCACCACGGGAGCCAAGTCCGGATTGGTGGAGGCTTGCAAGACTAGTGGCTGGTCTTACTGTCAGCAGTTTTCAAGCCGGCCTAACGCCTCTACAGGCGTGAGGCGTGAGTTTATGTAATTTGTTATCATCACGTCTCTGTCATTATTTAGTGCACTCTCGACTTAGTAACATTTAAATTTAAAAACCTATTTAGAGGCTAAAAATTTCACCCATGCCGGGATTTGAACCCGCAACCTCTGGCTATCCGTACCAGCGCTCTACCAATTGAGCCAATGGGCGACTCACGGCATCAGTGAAATTTCGAACCTCTTTTTAGCCTCTATATAGGTTTTTAAATTTGTTCCTTAGCACGGGTTAGTGCATTAAAAATAAAAATAGTGTAACATTTAAATTTCTTTTACTGATAGCTGCGTCTTGAGTTGAGTGAGAGCTTTCTGCAACGTGTAGGTGTGTTTTTTTTTAAGAATTTCACTCTTTTTTTTGAGTCACGTGGTGAAAATCCCTCATGGACGCCTGGGAAGGGAAACCCAGGCAGTGCCGGACTCCTACCGGCTAAAAACACCACGTGCTCTATACTTTCGTTCTTCCATACATCCCTTTTCTTACATCTACTTAAGCACAGGTTTTTCTACGGGGTGGTGCCGGAAGGTTCTTAATTACTTATAATAATATTCTGTTTATAATTTTAACTATTGCTAACACGATCAAACTTTTGTTATAATTTTGTTTATCTATATTATTACTTACATTCTACTGGGTGCAACTTATTCTATCCACTTATACATTACTGCTTATTTTTATGTACTTTGTTTATATAGCGGCTTTACTTTTCTTTTTTTCGAAATTTTGTTTTTCCTTTTTTTAAACTTTCTTACAAATACCATATTTGCTCGAGAAGTTTCCTTTTTTTTTTACTTACGTATACAATATATTCACTATATCTATATGTACAGTTTTTCTTACTTATTACTTTTAATTACTACCTTACATATTGACTCGCTATACTCTAAAAAAATTCTCTACTTTCTTTACTTCTTAATATTGCCGCTAATAATACCGCTTAATAGTTCCTTTTTCAATTTTTGTATCTATTTCCTGTTCTATGTTATATCTTTGAATCGTGAATCTGGGGCATTCGGTCAGTAGATGCTCCACAGACTCGACTTTGTCTGGGTCGCAAGGACAAGCCTGTGAGTCTTTTTTTTTTGAATCGGTGGAGATACTCACCGAACCCCCCATGGCCCGTGAGTAATTGTGTTCGGAAGTAATTTATGGTCATGTCTCTACATGTTTTGTATGCTGCAACGGCATCCGGCAGGAACATTTTGGTAACCCCTGCTGTAGTCTCCTGCTAGTAGCGCCTGTTCCACTCGTCAATCGTACCCTCTCTGATGGCACGCTTGACGAAAGAAACCGGGCATTTGCCATAAGAGGACTTGGTTTTTGTTTTCAGCGCTGCTTCTTTTGCCAAAAAATCTGCCCGCTCGGTGCCACTCAGCCCAGCATGAGCCTTCACCCAGCAGAATGCCAGCTTCTTGTTCTGCTTACTCAGCTCAGCTACATTTGTTTTAATTGCCGTTGCAATGGGGTGTCTTTTCTGCGCGTTGTTCAGCAGTTTCAGCGTCAATGTGGAGTCACTGTAGAGGTGGAAGTCCGTTTTTCCACATCGTCTGGCCATCTCCGTCGCCTGAAGAACAGCGAAGAGTTCCGCCTGGAAAACGGAGCAGTACGACTCGAGCTTAAATTTCCGGGCTTTGGTTTCGACACCACCCTCCCACCAGGAGAGTGCCGCCCCCACCTTACCCTCAATTTTGCTACCATCTGTGAAGATGTGCACCGATTCGTTCTCCATTCGGGCCTCCAGCTGCTCCTCGCTCGTGAGCTCCTCGTAGGTATGGAACCGGTCCTCCACAGGATGTAAGGGCGGCATATCCGGTCCCACCTCCACCGACCTATCCCCCACGATCCCCCTTGACTTCCCCCTTTTCTCCTCATACAGGGCTGCCGCCTCCCTAACCCTGAGGTTGAGAGGCAACAGCCCCGCTATGATTAGGACTGAGTTCAGAGAGGCTGTACGATAGGACTTCGCTATCTTCTGCGTGAAGCACCGTGATATGCGATCCAGCTGAGCCCTAACGCACTTCCTCTCTGAACTCTTTGCCCAAACGCTCGACGCATACAACACTATATAGGCTCTATCACTGCAACGTATATTGTTCTGCATATCTCCGGGTTCAGGCCCACGTCGCCTTTGCTGCCCGTGCCAGTTGTTTGTAAATATTGACTGCTTTTGTACATACAAAGGCGACGTCTTTCCCGAAAATCAACCGGTGATCTATGATCAGGCCGAGGAGTTTTACTTCCTCGACCATAGCTACAACAGTCCCGGCCATGTGCAGGCGCGGGGTGTCATACTTCTGTCTTCGAGTGATTGTCATCGCTTTTGTTTTTTGCGGAGCAAATTTCAACTTATTTCTGACACCCCACTCATACACATGCCCTAGGACACCGTTTGCCTTCATATCGATCTCCAGTGTCGGAGTCTCTCCGGAGATAACCAGAACAATATCGTCCGCGAACGCCTGGCCATATACGTTTTTGCTGTCGAGTTCGTGAAGAAGCGGATCCAGGAGGAGGTTCCAGAAAGTGGGACCACCTATGGAACCCTGCACGCACCCCTTATTGGTCACCTTCCCGTGCTCGTGGCCCGCATACCGAACTTTAACGCATCTCTCACTCAGGTAACTGTCGACTAGATCCCTGAGGTTCCGGGGGCACCCGTTCTCCTTTAACTTACACCTCATGGCAGGCCACCATGCACTGTCGAAGGCACCCTCTATGTCCAGGGATATCAACACATTAATCAGTTTCCTATCAAGGTTACCTCTAATGTGTTCCACCAGGTCATAGAGGGCGTCCTCCGTACAGTGGCCCGGGCATAAAGCCATATTGGCGCCGGCTCATACGAGGGCTCGTGTGCCACCGGATTCTCTGGATCATCGCCTTTTCTAGTACCTTTCCGAGTATTGAGAGAAGCCCTATCGGGCGGTATGATTTCGGCTGCGTGTAGTTCTCCGTAAGATACTTCTCAGACAGGTTGTTGATGAAATCCTGAGTCCTGTGTGATACCGCTTGGCCCGAGCTACTCCTCCCAGCCATGAACACAGCGTCCTCTTTGAGACGAAGGAGTAAGGAGTGACTTGGCTAGAGCTACCATACCTAGCCATCAACAGAGATAAATGGGAAGCCCTTGTATCAGCCTCAGACTCCACGGAGGGCTAAAGGGATCAAAGAAGAAAAAAATACGCTAAGAATCCTGTTTGAGTCGCAATCAAACAAAAGCTTAATGATACAAGTATACTGTATTAATAATCAAAATAGAACATTGACTAATACATCCTTATAGTTCTGATGTATAGTAAAAAATAACAAAAGACAACTACTTAAAATAAAAACAAAATTAACTTTTTTATTTTGTGACATGCACCTTCATGCTCTACTGTTTCGCGCATATCCCATAACCCCTTGTAGACGATTCATTAAAAAACACCAGTAACGTAATATGTTACCGGTGAGTAACAAAGATGGTCAACTGTCTGTAGCCCCTTTAGCGTCTTGTATCAAGCCCACACGACACGATATTCCCCGGACAAAAGTAGCGGTGAAACTTGACAGCCCGTTGCAAAGAAACTTGCACCACGAGTCTTGTCCTCGATAATTCTGAGGCGAACTATAGAGGGGGTGGAGAAGTTTGGAGGATTAACGCACACTTCGAGCGATATCGGAAGTTTAGTTTTTGACTTGTCTATGCAACTGTTCTCTCGCTAGAAGGTGAGGCGCAATATGCAGACACGTGCCACATTACGCGCTTAGTAAATATTTAATATCTTTATCTGGTTTAATTATCTTAATCTGGGCGTGTTTCATAAAACATCGTACTTTGACTTTATTGCACACATAAAAATCATACAGGACACACAAAATTAACAATGTAAAAAGTGTACATGGCGAACTTATTTCATAAGAAACCTCTTCCAGGCAACCCTTGATTTGGTGTAACTAGACGAGGGGGGAAAGTGTGTAATGTTGTATAACTTTATAAATAATAAAAACTGGAACGACTTCAACTGTTGCTTTATTTATAGATAGTTTTATTTCATAATAAAACAGAAAACTGGATAAAAACGGATAAGCAAATAAAATAGTAAGATCTAGTCAATGGGTAAAGTTGTAATGATGAAAAATAAGGGAAATTTCGAAATGTGTGACATAATTATACTATTTTTATTTTTAATGCACTAACCCGTGCTAAGGAACAAATTTAAAAAATGTAAATGGGCGTGAGTCGCCCATTGGCTCAATTGGTAGAGCGTTGGCACGGATAGCCACAGGTTGCGGGTTCGAATCCCGGCATGGGTGAAATTTTTAGCCTCTAAATAGGTGTGTGACATAATTTAAATATTTGAAAATGATAATCAGAAAAAGAAATATAAAGAATGGTGTAAAGAGGTTTGCACTGTTCGTATCAACCCTTGTATGTCTCCACTGCTGGGGCACGGGTCTCTTCCTGCATCGCAGGAAGGTTAGGCCATACTCCACCACGGGGGCCAAGTCCGGGTTGGTGGAGGATTGTAAGACAGTGGCGGGCCTTACTGTCAGAAGTTGTCAAGCCGCCCATAAGGCCTCTGACATGGCTTAACGACTGCCATTATATGACAGCCGGCACCCACGGCTTAACGTGCCTTGCGAAGCATGGAAGCGCTCGGAAAAATGCCACTAGCGGTAGTAACGGGACGGTCACCCATCCAGTACCTGGCCGCGGCTGTTGTTGACCTTAGGAATTGATTCCAATCACTCGTTTCCACGAGCTACGAGCGCTGCTAAATTAAATATCTAGCTACAACTATTTGCAATTTTAATGTGCGCTAAAATTGGTTAAGCAACTGTCACTGAGTACATTGAATATGCTAATGCTATGCTACTTCTGCGTTGAAGATGAATAGACACTTCCAAGAACGGATTCTATTAGCATTTCCATTCCAAGAATCACAAAACGCTGTGAATATGTAGAGGATGGGCGGCGAGCTGCCAATGCCATTTGGTTGGTAGGCACGGGAGAATAAATGAACAGTCGCGCTATTTTAGGAATGTTTGTTGAGTCTTACAATCCTCCACCAACCCAGACTTGGCCCCCGTGGTGGAGTATGGCCTAAGCTTTATGAGACGCAGGAAGAGACCAGTGCCCCAGCAGTGGGGACTTACAAAAGGTTGATACCATTTAGTTTTGTTGCTCCAATTTCAAGTTGACTTGAGAAAAGATGGTCCGAGTGGATTTTTTTTTACCACTGCCTTTTTCTCCACTTTAAGACGGCCCGAAGGCAGCGGCTTACATTTTACATTCTACATTTAGCTAACCGAATGGAAATTCGTTACGTTGAAATAAATTCATTTGATTTTATACCATGAAAAATAAAACAATATTTCAAAACAATATCTGTAATAATACTAAATGTTTACATAGCGAAGGTATGTTATTTCCATAAATTTTTATTACATGTTATTTCTTACAAAAAATGTATGGCCTTATTTATAAAAACACCACTGATTAAAACACTTCGAAAAAGTTCAATAAAAAAGTCCGTGGTGGCGATTTTACAGCAATGTAAGACATAACTAGAGATTAAATAAAACGTTTCTAGGTGGCAAAGCTTCTATTTAAGGCTGTCGTGTATGACCGAGGAGCAGCTCTTAGTAACAACGCTCTTAATTCGATCCGCTTATGCGCCATATGTGTGGCCGCTTTTCTTGAAGTTATTTCAGGATAAAGTACGAAATATATGCCGAAATCCAAGACGAAGCATTGTCTGTCAGATTTATATCGTTCGTCGTTATCAACCTTTGTATGTCCCCACTGCTGGGGCACGGGTCTCTTCCTTAATCGAAGGAAGGTTAGGCCATACTCTACCACGGGGGCCAAGTCCGGGTTGGTGGAGGGTTGTAAGACAGTGGCGAGTCTTACAGTCAGAAGTTATCAAGCCGCCCATAAGGCCTCTGACATGGCTTAACGACTGACATTATATGATAGCCGGCACCAACAGCTTAACGTGCCTTGCGAAGCACGGAAGCGATTCATATTTTGAACGCATATTTTCTGGAATCGAGCTATTCACAAACATACGGATAAGTAAATTTAAGCATTGTACCCCAGACTTCCACTGCCATAACGTTTTATATATAACTTTATAAGCAAGGCAACAGCAGCCGCATCCTTCCCAACAGAAAGTACTCATTCATACACGATTAGAACAAACCTTTCAGCTTTCCCCTTTCAGCTTTTTGCCGCCTGTAAACGGCCGTAACATCGCATTATCAAGTGTTTAACAGTGAAGCGCGCTATCGCCACAATTTATCAGTTGTACAAGCTCCCAAACGAGTTTAATAGAGCCATAAATTAGCAGGCTTAGACCTGAAAACGCATTAACATTATTGTTATCTGCGGCGCAATTCTCATGATCTGCTGCGGTGGGAAACGATGCGGAACTTTGCGAATTGTATAGCGAAACCTGGGGCTTAGTTATGCAAATGAAATCATCTCATTTGACTGGAATCCTTCAGAATTTGGTACGCGTAGTATAGAAGCTCGTTGGTCATTTCCGGCAAAAAATCCATTAACTCAATCCGGAATTAGGTTATTAATACTTTTTTAATGTAACCTCCATCATGTGTATGTTTCACTGCTGGTCAAAAGCCTGCCTTCTTTTAGACCAAGATTTGTGGTCATTTGGCACTCCAGCGAGAATTTGTTGAGATCATTCCACCATCGTTTGCTCGATTAATTTTCTAAGGGTTTAAGATCATTGACACTTTCTGTCCGTATTTTTAATTTTATACTTGGGTATCATTAATACTGTCAATGACTCTTTTCTGACGGCACTGTTGTTGATCTACCTTGAGTTTTATTTATAAAGTCTCTTCTATTATTATGAATTCTTTTTTTGCACAAAAGAAAATGTACAAAAGGTCGACTTAATGCTAATTGAATTTTCTACCAGACAACCCGCAGGTGGTTCAGGAAAGGCAAAAGATCTATATTGTCTAACAACTGTAATTGTATATTTTGTGATAAGGCCGCGGTCTGTTAAAAGGTTAAGGAATATCTGTGTAATTTCCTTTTTATGTGTTCTCTATCAATCGATGAAACTCGCACTTGGCCAGTGTTTTTTTTTTTGTTTCAAGCATCGAGTTAACTGACGCCCGAATAGGTCCGTCCCAGTTATCAAAATGAGCCGCGAGCCTTTTGTACCGCTCACTCGTATTTATTTACGATGCAATGAATTTTTCACTGATGTTTAACGCTTGGCGCGGGGCTTGTCCGTGTCAAAGCAATTTGTGTTAATATTAACGAGGAGGTCGCTCCGGGTGTTAATGTCAAATAGGCGGCGTAGAAGGCCTTTCCTAAAGGTACCATTGAAAGTGAAATGTTTTTATTGCCAACAAAAAAATAACAAGGTACAATAACTGAGAAAATGTCTTAAGAACTAAATTTGGCAAAAGGCCTTGTGCTCAGCTTAAAGTCGCCAGGGAACATGCTCCACTGCCGACGCTGATTTTCAGCAAAAGTCATTGCAAATTGAACGTGCATTTGTTTGAGAATTAATTTAATGTAGCTTTCTATTATATACCGCACGGTGCATATACACCTGGTAATCCATAATTTTTGCATGATGCCCACTTAGGGCACTGCACTTTCTAAGTAGTATGCGGTATTAGAAATAAAAGAACTTTGACCTTAAATGAACAACAGAGCCTTTTGCTAGATATTCGTTATCAACCATTTATATGTCCCTACTGTTGGGGCACGGGTCTTTTCCTGTATCCTAGGAAGGTTAGGCCATACTCCACCACGGGGGCCAAGTCTGGGGTGGTGGAGGATTGTAAGACAGTGGCGGTGGGGACATACGAAGGTTGATATCGTAACGCGTTTTTGGAAAAAGTGAACATTATAAATCTTAATAAATACAGTGAAAAAAAAAACCGTATTATAAAACAAGTTATGATTGTCATTACCTTGGTGGCGAGTTAACACCGCGTAAGGCTTTTGTTCATTTATTTGCCTTTTAGTATATACAGAGTTACAAATTAAGCCTAAAAAACTGTAAATACAAGAAGGAGATTCCTTGAGTTAGTGGCCTACTAAGTTTAACCCGTAATCAGTAGGTTATTTTATCAATAACATGAGTCTAACGAGACTCAATGTCTAGACAGTCGTCAACAATTACTGAGTATTACGTTCAACTAAGTGGAAACCAGATTTTCTTCAATTTGAATTAAATTACGCGAGTTAGGATTTTTTTCTTTAGTATCGTGCGCTCTGTTTGAAGTACAATTCAGACTATTTCGCCGAAAGGAGTTAACTTCGTTATTCCAGCGGGTTTAACAAAAGGTCAACCTAGCTTTAGCTAAGGACGAAGCTTGCAATACCGCTTACAAGCTATGCGTAGTTGCTTGCCCAAGTACGAAGCGCAAGTACAGTCGACGCAGGTCAACCTTAGCTTTTTTGATGCAAAGTCATCCGTAATGTACTTGCTGAACAATGGCCCGTTCAGATGCTCTACTTGCTCTGAAAAAAGTGTTCACACGAGAAAATTTTATGTTGTGTTGGACTGCCAGCTCTTTTAATAAGTGCGTGTCGGGCCGCAGTGTAGGGTTCCGTAAGAGTGGTTCTTTGCCAGATTTTACTGATTTTATAGAACTCCATCAAAATAATTTTTAATGCCAATGTATGTACATATTAATGTCCCATTCTATATTCCCCCATAGCTCCTTAACCAGTAGTCAGATTTTGACAAATAATATCTGTATCGATTCGTCCTGATTTTGCGAGTGACAACGGCTAAGAAATCAGAATTAATCTAACTAGAAAACACTATAAAAGAAAATAAAACTGTAATAAAATATACAACAACCTGACGAAATAACAATGGGTAACGGAGCTGAACGAATATTCATTCATTCAATTCACTTTGTCCATTTGAGTTACAATTGCTCTTCTGTTTTTTGTCTCTAAAATAAAGAAATAAATAAATAAAATTAATGGCGTGCGAAGTACCGCACTGAAAGAAAGAAGACTTTTTGAAAAGGTCTTCTTTCGCGAAAGGTCCTTTTGCAATGGTTCAGCCACTAAGCTTTCATAATTCCCCCGAAAAACGACACGGACGCGACCAAAAACGAATGCTTACACCTCGCGCGACACAAAAGACGCCGGGGCCAATTCCAAAGTGGCGTGAAATCTACAAAGTAACCCTAAATCCAGTGTGCTTCAACTAAAACCGCAAAACTTGGTGTTTAACGTTGATTTATACGAAATTACGAACGCAGGGGGCATTCGGCAAACAAAGAAGCCTCGGAGTATAAAGCCGAAACTCCGACGCTCTAAACAATGAGACGCTTTCACCATTTAATGGTCTCCTTTCATCCTCCCGGGGAGCCCTCCCCGCTAATTGTGTCCCGGAAAATTTAACTCGAAGGGAACCGAGCGGCGCCTCCGTTTGATTGGTAATGCCTTTCCTGATTTGGGTGGGTTAAGACCAACTTAAATCAGGAGAGGCATTACTCCTTACGAAGTCTTTTGCTGAAATAATGTGACGTAAGCTTTACGGTTAACCCATGGTTCTGATGGTCTAAGAATCAGTAAATATCATGTTAATAGCTGTCAGTTGTCTAAAGTACAAACAAAGAAAATATGACATCTGTTAACGGTGAATTAAGAGATGGTAGCATACGCTAAACACGGGGTTAATCTAGGTAACTATAATAATATATAATAACTACTTCTATTACTGTACTATTTATTATGAGTTGGTTCAGTAGTTTTGAATAATTTTCAATATAACCATGAATTTGCGCATCTGAATTTGACCTCCGTCGACCCATTTCGAAAATTGTGCTCCTCCATTCAGCTCTTGAAGGATGGGATTTATACTCACGGCATATAAACTACATTGCGAAATCAAGAACATCTGCAAATAAACTGTTATGCTGTTTGGCAGAAACAACGTCTATATTTCTATTTAAGTAAACATATTCAATCAATCAATCATACCTGCAATTTCATCATTATCTACGCGCTACCTTTACATAAGATTGAATTATTTTCATTTGGTCATACACAGCCGGATTGAGCATAGAACCAGGGTGACGTTGGCTTACGGGTCCCCAGCCTGTGCAACCCCCCCCCCCCCCCTTCCCCTGCCCCCATAACCGAGTTTTGTATATTTAAATCGAAACATTGAACGAAGTAAATAAAATAGGATGTCTTTAGTATACTCCTACTATACAATCATATTTTGCCTCGCGGCCTACAAATATTGGCATTCTTAATTTTAGACATGTAATAGCAAAATAATGAAAAATATTACAATGTCATTAAAACTTAAATTACTTTGTTGATTGATCTGATAGGTTGCGTGCGGAGGGCCCCTAAAAGCAAAAATACCACCCGGGCCCCTTAGACTCAGTCTGACCCTGTCTATTACTGTATACTTCACACATGACTACCTACTCTCCCTCCAACCTACTCGTTAAATGGACACCTAATTAAGCCTCGTACCTACAATGCCTGATCAAGACTGACGTCTCACCTGTTATATCTCACTGTGCGATCTTCGAGAATACGGCACCCGCCAATCAATAGATCACCGAACCACCTACATGACAGTTGAGCTGTATTGAAATGGAAGTCACTGGAATATCAATGTGTAATGAACATGTATAATATGTAATGTAATGCACGACTTATTTTGTAGACAAAAAAGTATGTGTGAAAACTTTAGCCTTCGCATTTACGGAAGATGATGATTTATATAGCGTACAGGAGCACTCACACTAGATGGGTGAAGGGACCACTCAGTGGTTGCAGTGCTTGGAATATTTTTTTAAGGCTTGCCTATCACTCATACCATCCTGACAGGTAAGTCGGCCTGTCCCACTTGATTTTAACGGTAAAGGAAACCAGCGGCTTGGTCGACTCCACCCAATTGACATGACATTTTATGTTTCCTAGGTCTGACTTTCTTACCTTACTCGGTTTTACCTGATGGTGAATAAGACGAGATGTAAAATATTACAACGTTAAAATGTCAGTGGTTTCTTACTTTTGTAAAAATAGACTCATGTTTATTATTGACGCGTGTTGATTACGCTCAAAGGATCTTGTTAATTAGCTACTTGTACTAACTACCACTTAGGATGATTTGAGAAAAAAATGGTCAGAGTTGATCATTTGTCTGCTTTTTCGTTGTCTCTTTCTCCACTACAACTCGCCACGAAGACGTTGTATATTGTCAATCAACCAACTGAACGTAAATTCCTTACATCGAAATGCCTTTTTCGACTTCCGACCTTGCCGGGCTCGGCACCTCATCACCAGATAGGTATCATGCCAGAACACGACGATTGCTTACAGCCTTGTTTTTAAGTTCAGTTGGTTTGTTAGCTGCAGTACGGTTAGGACCTACTGTCAATAAGGCTCCTTATTTGGCACGGCCGGGGGGTCAAGTGTAGGGTAATGAAAGTAAACCAGCCTTGTTTTAACCCCCGAGTGGCCATAAAATTGTTAATGCTCTACCCGACGCCAAATCTACTCATAGTTGCATATTATGTTTGAGAATCTGGCTCAAAAGGATAGTGGTATATTATTATTTATTCTGTCTTTCGATATCAACCCTTGTATGTCCCCACTGCTGGGGCACGGGTCTCTTTCTGGAAGGTTAGGCCACTGCTGAGGCACGGGTCTCTTCCTGCATCGCAGCAAGGTAAGGCCATACTCCACCACGGGGGCCAAGTTCGGGTTGGTGAAGGATCGTAAGACAGTGGCGGGCCTTACTGTCAAAGCCTTACATAAGGCCTCTGACATGGCTTAACGACTGTCATTACATGACAGCCGACACCAACGGCTTAACATGCCTTTCGAAGCACGGAAGCGCTCGGAAAAATGCCACTAGTGGTAGTCACTGGACGCCACTGTCTTACAACCCTCCACCAACCCGGACTTGGCCCCCGTGGTGGAGTATGGCCTAACCTTCCTGCGATGCAGGAAGAGACCCGTGCCTCAGCAGTGGGGACATACAAGGGTTGATAACGGATAACGGCTTGGTTCGACTAGGCCACTAGCGCTTCTACTTTCTTCTGTCTAGTTAACCGATAAAACTGTTGTAGCTTACGTCATAGCTTACGAATACTATAGTAACTACGCTTCTGGCACACAACTCTTGTCCTGGTACCAAACAGTGATATTTGTACCACAGCAACCAAGCAAGGACATCAGGAAATGCTCAGAATTTACAGGATTTTCTTGTCTCTAATTTAAGTAAGTTTTACCCTTGGAATGACACTGTACTGATATTGCTTTGTAGACTACCAAAGTGAGGCAAATAATAACCACGGGCTTGCTTATATCATTCTATTGAAAAACTATAAACTATTAGACTTTAGGTCCAGGTTGATAATTTTACTTAATAACACATGGTAGGGTAATAATTATATACTGCGAATGTGAGTGGAATGTCTGGTAAGGGACGTCCCAGGCGGACATACATGGACCAAATAGGGGATGTATTAACAAAGGGGAAGATAAAATGTACTCGAAACCGGCGTGCGTGCATGCAACGACTATGAACGTTGATGAAGCCAAGCTGATCTGTCAGGATCATGGCAAGTGGCAGTCCTTGATCTCTGCCTATCCCTCTGGGATACAGGCGTGAGGTTATGTATGTATGTACACATGGCAGGGCCAGTAACAACGCAAACTGTCTGTTAGTCTCGTCGTGCAGACGGGCCTGTCTTCGACGTCTGGTTGCATGTCGCCTAATTAGCAATTGTCTCACTCCATTAGGTGCCTCCATCTGACGATAGTTAGATATGCAGGCCGGCTGTGCTATGCATCAAAGCTCACGTTAATTCTATTGCGAGCCGACTGAAATTGTAATTGTAGGTACCGATATAAGCTGAGTAGGAGCTTTGCGAATACGGGGTCACCGCTAAAACGCAATTTTGATGAAATACCCTACTTGGGCCAGTGCTTAAAACAACTTTTGTTTTTTTAGTTTTTTTTTTCAGAATAATCTTTAATATTTTTCAAATACGAGGGGGTTAACTGTTGTTTTCAGAGGAAATTTTTTTTTTCTACAGTTTGGCATTAAGGTTTTTTTTGCCCTCGCCACTTATTGGTTGGTTATAAAAATAAATACTCTTAAGTTACACAAATATACTTATTTTTATTGTAGATTAAATTATCTAATAATATTATAATAAACAAATAATTCTCCATTCAAAAAGAAGCAGTTACAGTTTACTAGTCGTTGGGTCTCTGTAAAAACCTGTCAGTTGAAACCTGTGTTACAGATACCCCGATCTTCCTACAATCTTATAACATTATTAAGCTAAAAGTACAAATTTTTTTTTTTAATAATTATCTTCTTTTTAGCGCGTCAATGGCAAAACAAATTTTATTAAGTTTACTAAACAGTTGCGGCCCAGAACTTTGCGACTGCTTAAATAATTATTCGAATAATATTTTTGTTTTCTAACCGCATAACCTTACTTTACTTATAAAGTATTTATGTATGTTTATAATAAATTATAAGTTTATATAAGTGTATAATTATTAAATATAAGTATGTGTCAATAGTAAAATTAGCACTGGCTACCCGTCTTTCTAATTTCATTCAGCAACTTTCGATCGTAAGGTTGTCTGGAAGAAATTGGTTTTAACAATAAGGCCGCCAATGGTACTATGTAAAATTGTAATTATTTTGTATTTGTAGTTTTTCAAATGCACAATAAAGAATATTCTTATCTTATCTTGACTTTTTCTCGGGAGAGTCTGACCAGGATACTCAGAGCTTAATCATGGTGAGTAGAGACGAAGCTCTCAGCCTCGGTTGCTGGTTTGATGTTTCAACGTTTTAAATGCCAATCCGCGGTGGGCATGCGTGGTAATTAAGCCCATACTCCCTCAGTTTGAGAGAAGGCCTGTGCCCTGCAGTGGGCAATATAGGCTACTTAAAGAAACGGGATTTACTAGTAAGGTTAGTTCAAAGTGAGATACGAAATGCAAATTCATGTTAAACAACTACACATGTAGATACAAAAAATAAACATAATTTTACTCTTCACTGACCCAATTTCTATAGAAGGAGGGTTGAACAGGATAGACAAGTGCGCTTGATTATGAAAACTGTCCTTCTGTCGAAAGAAGCAAGTCCTGATTGCTGAGAGGGTAACTTAGAGCTAAATAGGATCAGAATCACATATCTTAAAGTGCTACCAAAGGAAAAAATCATGACTTGTTGTATAATACGTTTTTTTATATAGTGAACCCGCCTATTTTACAGTTACTTACTTGGTGCAATAAAGAATTTAATAATAGTAACAACATCATAACAACTGTGACAACTGTTGTAGACTTTGAGTCCGGATCTACTTACGGGTATTGTTATACGGGTGTCTACAATGTGTTGTGCTTACGAAAGTTTTAGTTCAAAAAAGTGACAACTGTTTTTAGAACTTACAATCTAGAACCTAGGAGTTTAATGCGCGGACTACAGTGCACGCGCGTTAACCTTTAAGTATTACAATGCTCGACAGGTGGCTTGACCAAAAGCGTTTGACATCGCTTGGTCTCATTTCGTTTTTTAGTTGGCGGGCGACGTTGTGATGTGAGTCGGACTTCTATAGACTTAAGTTTTAGTCAAACTAACAACAATGACTAAAATTGAATATGTTTGCTCTTGCGCGTATATCGCAAGCTCATTCTGAGTTTGTTCAAGCTATTTGCCGAGCATAGCACTCTTATTATACTATTTCCAACAACATGTTAAGCTGGTGACTACTAGGTAAACCCAATCCACAGATAAACCTTGTCGGTTTCGGGGGATGGGAGGCATTACAAGAGATCGCTCTTAGCGATAAGACCGCCAATTGTATAACATTACTTAGATTTAAGAATCATGGTTGTAATATTTTTCTGGTTGTGCAATAAAGTGTTCTCTATCTATCTATCTATATTTAATGTATTTTTTTTTCTTACTTTAAATAATAAAAAAAAACTATTTTCGATTCCGGATAGAATTCCGATAAAAGTTGTAATTTTTGGCAAAAATACTTAAAAGTCCTAGGTTCTTGGACCTAGGTGATTGTCAGTAGCTTCTTTATCATAAACATAAGTTTCGAGATTTTCCTTCACAGTTGACCTGCAGTAATTGCTACTTCATTATTCCAAGCAACGAGCAAGCCTACCTCGTTTAAAAAACAATGCCACTGGACGTTATTTCATTATGTTATGTTATTTCTATGGTTATTTATTTATTATGTTATTTGGATGTTATCTATGTATTTATTGTATGAAATCTATCGTCGAGTTAGCACCTGTAACACAAGTCTTTTAGTTGTACTTAGTATAGAGCTAACGAGATCTGTGTAATAAGTCCATAAATATTTATTATTTATTATGTTACATTTATTTAGGTAATTAGGTAAATGTAAATAATCTTGATTAGTCTTTTTATTGCAATAAATTTAAATAAATAAAAATAGTTTTATTTTACTTCACTTTCACGAAATGACATTAAATTTCAGATTGAATATGGTAAAGAGTAAAGATGTTGATTTAAAAAGTGTAGTATTTCGATAAAAAGAAGGATCGTGATTGTTTAAAATTTTTAAGTACTTAAACTAAATGGACTATACGTGTAATTTAATTACGTAGATACAAAGATGAAAGTTTTTGATTTCCTCAGTCTTTTTAAGCCCTTTTGTTCGTTCTGGCATTGTATTTCAACCATTGATCGTCACCGGTTCACTCGGACCGCGACGCCGCGATAACCCGACGGAGTGGAACGCGATAAAAATTAGCATTCACCAACTTCATTATTTTGGAAACAAAATGCTGGCAACATCGCTCATTTATTCAAATTCGAGGCGACTCCGGTCGCCATTAGCAGAACAAAAGGAGGAGCGATACTTTTAGGTAAATAAACACTCCTGAATAGACCCCTATTCTGACTGAGGCTGAGACCTCGGCCAAGATTTCTCGCATTATTTCGTTCACGGTGCTTAGAAGAAAACAGTACAGCAGTAACGTAGTTCAGCTGAAATATTGTTATCGAATGTCTCTGAATCAGTCGCTCAGTCTCAGAAGGGTTAGAACAAACGGCGTCCTTGTTTTGATTATAAAATTTCTCATTAATGTTCATTGGAGAATGTCTTCAGCGAGAGTTATTCCTCGGAGCTCGCTCTTTACAATACAACTTTGATTGCGAACCTTTTTAGCACAAATAATAACAATTTATATTCAGTAATTAAGCCCTTAATTTATAGTCTTTTACATAAATTTGTAAGTGTCTTTACAATTATACTTTGTATAAGTACGTTTACATTAGAAATTTCTTTATTGCACAATAAAGATATTTGTACAAAGGCGAGCTAACAAGCGAATAGATACTAATGAGGATTTTCTTCCAGCTGACCTTAATTTACGTGGAAATGGAAGGAATAATGATGATGAATGAAAGATGGAAAGAACAGAAGGAAAAAATATATACACAGTAATATTTCAAAATAACTTTGTGTCAATAGAAATAATTAAAAATCTTTAACAGATATGTATGAACTCACGCCTGTATCGAGTTCACATATGTTAGTTAGATAGTAGACTAGAAAAAAGAACTTAGAAAAAAGGCAAATAATTTAATATGGCCATGAACAGGGAGGAATGGAAGAAAAAAGGGGAGGCCTTTGCCCAGCAGTGGGACACAATCGAGGCTACATAAAAAAAAATAAAAATTATATAATTATGTAAATCTCTTTTCACAGTGTTTGTTATCAAACTCCTCCAAAACAGCTTCACCGATTAGTGTGGCTTATTAATATGGCCAAACAATAAAATGAAATGAAAAGGTTTTATTCAAAGTAGCACAGAAACTGCGGCTTAATGAACGTTACAATTCAAACTAGGTGTCCATTTCAAAATCTAGGTCATTTAGGAGAAAAAATGGACAAAAAAACTCCAATCTTAGTCTTTTAAAAAGTCCTAGTAACTATTAACATAGTTTATATAATTATTATAAAACATAGAACTCATACATTGTACTGGCTTTAATTCCAGACCTCATTGTCATCTAAATAATCCTTTATGCACAAAGTAGCCCTTTTTGCACAAAGTGTGCTTAACATATAACCTCTGCGAGGTCAGCTAGTATCAATATAGTAATGTCATGTAAGTCATCATTTAAACGAAACTGTTTTTAACTCAACAATGTGAGGTAACCTCATTTCGTTTTCCCAATCACTTTTCTGATGTCATCGGCCTACACGTTCTCTTGATTTATCTAGCTTCAGTCTCCTATTTTCACCTGCGTTCCGATTCTCAGTTCCAATACTGATTCAGTAATGGCCACCGCGTTCGTTCGCTCAGGCTCTGTCACTAAATTATGAATATTCATTCGCCTTTTTCCTTTACGGTGACGAATTTTCCCATCCTTAGAGTTGAATAATAGAGCGGCATCTGCATGTAACCTTTAGTGAATAATTCATAGCGGATTTATTGGGCGACGTTCCAGTAACACGTTGTTTTGTGGCTGACTGCTTAGTGGATGGATGTTTAAACATTTATTGCATTCGGCTGTCTAATAAAAAAGATATACAGCCGCCCCCGCTCCGGTTTTATTTTCTTGTTCGCTCACCTCCGTCCGACATTTTTCTGAGGCTGTACCTACGTGTAACAAATTACTTTTTTATGTGCTACAAGGTCTACAAGCCTTGTATCCGGTTGGTTAAGTAAAGGGCACTTGGCAGTGAGTTATGTTTTATGCGTGTTCCTAAATCCATCTTCTGTGAAAGAGCAGTGACTTTTTTCTATGAAATTCGTTCTTGAAATTCGAAACTCTAAAATTGCGCAAAAGAATCGCGTGGTTTCGGTCAACATTTACCTATTTGAATGCCACAGAAAATAAAACGCTGTTGGTGTTTGAAACAAGAGAAATAGAACAAGCGGCCGTGTTTCTTTTATCTAGGCGTGTTAAATACGCGTTGGTTGGCGATGTATTGTCGTCTACGGCCGGCTGTGCCGCGGCGCTTTCACGCTGCAGCTGAAGGGTTGAAGGCTGCTTCTGTTTGCATTGTTACGTGACTTCCCTGAGTCGTTTTGCTACGGGAATTTATATTTTTCTTGAGGAAAACGACTGAGCTAAGATCGTGCCAGGGTAAGCAAGCACGTTGCAAAGTTCTTTAAACTATTTTTTAATATTTCTTTCATTTTGTCTGTCGTTTTCAAAATTTAAAGTTACTTCACCCATTGTTGAGGTTTCCTTAGTTTTTAGCACTATTACTTCAAATTTCGACTAGACCTGAGTGCTTAGTGCGAGTTTGACAGATCCAATCGAATAACTTTACTACCGCGTTAATCGAGCATTGAGTAGTGAGTATGAGTAAGTTAACCGTTCGAACTGGCAAAACGCTGTCACAGTACAACTCGCACTCGCGTTTATTCGTGTTTTGGCTGGTAAACGTGTACACTTCTCAACCTAAACCATTACAACTCGCACTCAGCAATTTTAATCTCCATACTTGTCGCTAGGTGGCGCTTCCTCGATGCCATAGAAATATGAGTTTACGTTAACGCGATCGAGTAGTTAAAAAACTCGCACTAAGCACTCTGACTATTTTCACCTGCTTATTTCGTTTTTATCCAGTTTTCTGTTTATATTATAAATAAAACTAGCTTAAAATAAAACTAATAATGTGCGTGGACTTTTGGTCTTTTAGCTTAAGGGTCAAATTTAGATAAACGGCTAAACACATGTTCAATCAATTGTGTTGAAGAGTATTTATTTTAAGTTTCAAGAAAATTAGACAACATTTTTTGTACCTCCCATCAAATGTTGGCAACCCTTTTCACCTCCTGAGGGGTTGAATTTCAAAAAATCCTGTCTTGTTCCTTGCCAACATTATAATATAGACCATCTGTGCAAAATTTCGCTTCCTAGGTTCAACGGCTTGGGCTGGACATTTATGAGTAAGTCAGTCAGTCAGTCAGTCAGGACTGTGAATTTTATTTATATAGATAAACGAACACATTTAAATAACTTACCAACAACAGTAGCTATCCCACAATATTAAAAAAATAATTGGTAACTTAAAAAAATCATAACAATAATACACTTATAGGTTTTTTTTTTGATACCTCGAAGTATCGTTTTAAAAAAATGCTTAAATAAATAGAATGTTGTTTTACAATGAAGGACAATGATTTACAGTCTGTTAGCTTTTAGAACATACCTTGGGCTCTAGAGTAGGATTCAGTTTTCGCCGAAAGCACACGAAAATAATACTACTGCTCTGTATAATACTTTTCTTCACTATTTTGAAAAGTTATGTAAAGTTTTGTGTCATATTAGTTCCGATATTTCTATAACACGAATATATCCGATTCTATCCGATAGTAGCCGAGGTATATTCTAAAAACTAACCGACTAAACCCAAGCTTATTCAACCAATTGCCAATTCAGCAAATAGATTGGAAGCCAATTCAGCAAATAAAATGGAAGAATTGACTTTAAACAAACAACAAATCCTTGGAAAAAAGTGCTTTATAAATACAAAACTTTGTAGCACATTTCAAAGGTAGCTCTGTAATGTCGATGTATAGTCAGGTAAAGGTCGGCAGAACATCATCACTTCCAAGCATACACTCGCCTCAGTTACGCTGCCTGCCGGCGACTTTGCAGCTAAATTGTAAAGATTGATTTGCAGCAGACTGTACTATTAAACTAAGTGTACGTAACACAGTCAACGGGTGAATTCCTCCCCCACTTGTATTGTTACTTTTGTTGCGTGAAATAATTTTACCCAGAAGTGAGCTTTGCCTCTGAGGGTTGAGTTCAAGTAGGATAACTACCAAACAATCCTGTAAGTATGCCTTAAGTGGGCCCGAAGCCTGAACTGCAAAGCAAACAAGTCCCGCCGTGGAATTTACTAACAAAGTTCAGTTTTGCACAGAACAGGTGCTAACAGAAGCTCAGCAAATGAATGGCACAAGAAATAACTCTGTTTTGTGCTTGGCAAGTAAGTACCTTATATTTAAAAACCTATTTAGAGGCTAAAAATTTCACCCATGCCGGGATTCGAACCCGCAACCTCTGGCTATCCGTGCCAGCGCTCTACCAATTGAGGTTTTCAAATTTGTCCTTAGCACGGGTTAGCGCATTAAAAATAAAAATAGTATAAGTACCTTACATGTTTATAGAATGACAGGAGCTCCTTCTGTTGACGCCAGGTTTTTGCGATTTCATCTTAGTAGCTAATAGTTCATAGTAGATAGTATGAATATGTCTATTCTATTCTAATATGAATATGAATATGAATATGAATATGAATATGAATATGAATATGAATATGAATATGAATATGAATATGAATATGAATATGAATATGAATATGAATATGAATATGAATATGAATATGAATATGAATATGAATATGAATATGAATATGAATATGAATATGAATATGAATATGAATATGAATATGAATATGAATATGAATATGAATATGAATATGAATATGAATATGAATATGAATATGAATATGAAGGCGGTACGAGTGAAAAAGACGTCAATCCGAATAAAAAGGTGAGTGACTGTAAATCACTGTAATATTTTTACTGAGGTAGCCTCTTGCATCGTAGCATCTTTGTAGCTAAAATAGGTCACTTGCTCGCTATAAAAGTCTTATGGTGCTTTACTTTTTTTTATTCTTTTATTTTCAGTAATTCTAAGCACGATCAAAACCCAGATTGGTATTGGGCTCTAAGCGTATTGGTAAGTTTCATTGCGATCCGACATGTCGTTTGTAAATGAAAACCAAACTACGTTAGTATGGGTATTGCTGTCTTAGGGGAATTCCTAAGCGTCAACTGCGTGCGCCTAGGCGATTCTTCTGTCAGCCATTGCCACGTTTCAGTACCGCACCCGCGGACTCCGCCCCCACCACAGCCCTCATTTCATACCCTTTGTCCGATGATGGATGCCCGCCTGGATATCGCCCGGACATCATCACTGGATATGATTGCCTTCGAGTTGCTCTTTGAACTTGGCCAAGACGTGTAAGTAGTAATACAGCAGACTTTACCTATAAAGTTTTGCCCGCAGCTACAGAATATAAATGTTTTTAGTACAGGGCTAACGAGATCTGTGTAACATGTCCATGAATATTTATATTATATTTATTATACTTAAATTATCTATAAAGCAAACCAGAAAAATTATGAAAAAAGAATGTGTTTCGATTATTTCTAAATTGTACAATTTTAGAGAGCCAAATTATGTCTAATTGAGTGTCATATTAGTTCCGATTTTGAGTCTATGTTACCTCGGGCACTGACTCAAAATCAGCGTTGAGGGATCACTCCCGCAGCTCAGCGCTGAGTCAGCTGCCTTTTATCGCAATTTTGACACACCACAGACTAAATGTGTATTTTTTTGTTTCGTTAATTTTTGTTCATTCTTAACGACCTCTGTGGCGTAGCGGTAGCGCATCAGCCTACCATTCAAGAGGTCCCGGGTTCAAACCCCGGCTGGGGAAAAAAAACCCCAGGTCTTGGATGTTTAAATGTTTGTGATGCCGTTGTTTCTGGTTCCCACGACACAGGTTATCCTAGTGTGGGGCCAGAAGCAATGTATGTGCCTGTGTAGTCTGTTAGCTTTTAGAATATAGCTCGGGCTCTAGAGTAGGCTTCGGTTTTCGTCAATTTTCGCCGGTTTTCGTCCTGATTATAGAGTTTTGATTTCAAAATTACGAGTAAGTGTCATATTAGTTCTGATTTCGAAATTGAGTGTCATATTAGTTCCAATATTTCTACTACACGAATATATCCGATTCTATCCGATAGTAGCCGAGGTAGGTATATTCTCAAAGCTGTAAAATAATGTTATGTTCAATGTTATTTCTGTTGTGCACGTATATGTCAATTTATCTGTTTATTTGGTTTCTGTGATGCATTGTTGCTATAAATGTATTTCTGTCTTTCTAAATTATGGTTTAATCTTAGCCTTCAATTACGTGTTTTGTGGCGATGAAATGTCAGAATTTGACAATCAATGTACTGGAAGATACCAGTATCTGTAGTTTATTATTATTTATTTATTTGCAAGCATACACGGTACATTTTATATAGGTAAGTAAATTACAATCTGGCATGCAAAATTGTTTGCAGTTAGTGTTGCACTTGTTTTTGCCTGTTGGTATTTAAGAGTCAATATCAACTTATTAAATTACAATTGTATATTATTGAAATTAAATTATAAAATTCTTAAATTATTATGTTACATTTTTTTTTATTGATTCAATTATATCGTAAAAGTAAAAAAAAAAAATATTAAAATAGACAGAATAGAAAATTATGTACATCACAACAAAATATAAAATAGTATCAATAGTGGGTACATTAAAGGTAAACATCGTGAGGAAACCTGCGAGTCTGAGGTGTTCAAATACCTCAACCCTTGAAATTGCCAGTTCTCGGTGGGCAGGCGTGGTCATTGAACCCATACTCTCTCTCTCTCTCTCTCTCTCTCTCTCTACGAGAAGGCTTGTGCCCTGCAGTCTGGCGCTCATACGCTACATAAAAAAATGTAGTGCAAAGTCGCGACTGGTTATTAAAAGTTTGACCTGAGATTTCCGTACTTAGCCTCATAGTTGGGCCATTGTACTGTAGCGATCTACTTATTGAAACACTGAATCAAGCAACAATACTTTCCTTTTATTATCTTTTTTCATCGAAACCCTAGCCTAGCTGCGGGTCTCAACACGACTGACACCTAAACAAAACGTAACGATTTCCTTTAAAATAATTCAAATTGGACTGGGCGGCTGCGCCGGCCAGCTATTTTAAGGAAGTATCGTTACAGTACGCAACAAGCGCCGAGGTATGTTAACACTTTAGACACTAGGATTTTCTCACGATGTTTTCCTTCAAAACAGAGTTGAGATGTTACATTCAACAGAAATAGGGAAGTATCTCCATGTTTTGCCCATAAGGCGTACAAATTTTGGTACAGAAAATAATTACAAGAAAGTAACACTATGTCTGTGTCACAATCTGCAGATAAAGTTCCGGATAAGCTACCTGCAACCAGGGCTGCCGTTTGTTCTAAATTTGAAGTCATTAACGAACGCGCAATATAGGAAAAAATATTTAAATTTAGAACAAACGGCAGCCCTGGTTGCGGATAGCTTATCTGGAACTTTATTTGAACATTGTGAAACAGGGGCTTTGGGATTTACAGATCAATAATTGTTTTAAAAAGATGAAGTTACATCTGTGAAGGCTGTGACGTAGTTACCTGTAAATTAAATTGGTACTCGCACTTCATTCGGCTGCTGCTAAATAGCTCGTGTGTCGTGATCCGGTAAAGGGGAAGCTCTCAACTGCACGAAAACCTTTTTTTCCAGCCCTTTGCTCTCCGTCCTAGCTGCTCAGGCCTTTTATCTTTCTAATACCCTTTTCATTAGAGCTAAAGCGCTGTGCTGTTTCATTATTCAGCGGAGACTCTTTGAGATATTTTAGTGAATTACGCGCGAGACTGCATAACTTACTTAGGTGTCTTTGTGGGCCTAACATAAGATAAGATAAGAAATGATAAAAATATTCTTTATAGTAGACCGTCCCGTGACTACCGCTCGTGGCATTTTTCCGAGCAGTTCCGTGCTTCGCAAAGCACATCATTATGTAATGGTAGTCGTTAAGCTATGTCAGAGGTTTTATGGGCGGATTGATAACTTCTAACAGTAAGGCCCGGAGGAGGATTGTATGACCTTATGAGTGAGTATGGTGTTATCTTCCTGCGATGCAGGAAGAGACCCGTGCCCTAGTAGTGGGGACATACAAGGGTTGATATAGTACACCCAAAAAAAATAACAAATACAATACATTTACAAATGTACGAAGTACAGCGGCCTTATTGCATACAGATCCAGATACATTTAACGGATAAAATGATATTTGTTTCTTAAGATCTAATAGCAATTGTTTATTGCTATTAGATCTTAAGAAATTATTACATTTTACATTGTACAGAATGTAAATTCAGCAAACAGAATGTAAATTCTTTTCGTTGAAATAAATTGATTTGATTCATTGATTAATATTAGGTAACGTTGATTAGCTAAATGATGTAGGAGGGAAGGGGGGGGGGGCAGTGGGAAGGGCCAGGTCCTGTAATAGCCGTAATATGGCGAATTAGCTGAAGGAGGAACTATGGGAATCTCGAGTCCTTAATATTACACCTCTATTTCATGTTTAAATAATGACAGCTCTAATGGAATTTCATTATTTGCACTGATTGTATAAGTCAATTACGTGAACTTAGAACCTCAGTCTTATTACTTGTTCAGAATTACTCTAGGCGCATCATTGTATGTTCAAAAGACATTAATTGACCTGCACTATGCATGATATTCCTAACAACTGATTGTTCTTTCAATCCCACTTTATCTCTGATGCAACGTTATGTTTACATTTAAAATTCTTTAAAAAATGTGGGAAGACTAACGGTTTAAAAAAAAACACCCTTAGAACGGTCATTAAGTAAAACGGCGTGTAATTAAGTTACAACTATATGGTTTTTGAAAAGTTCTCGCTAATCCGCTGCTAATAGTACATTATGATATAAGTGCGGTAAGTTGAAAATTACAGCCGAGGCGATATTACGAGCCCGAGCCATCGGCGAGGGCTATAAGGAAGCAGAGGCTGTAATTTTCAAAACGCACGTATGAAATGAAATTGTCTAAGAACGTTTTATAACATATTTACGAGGAAATTAATAAAACTCTGACTTTGTTATCATCACTACTTGACGACATTTTCAAATAAAAACAATACATCGAAATGAAAAAGCGCGCGGATTTATTTTTACTTGTCCACAAATAAGCGATGCGCGCGCATAAAATTTTTTTTTTTTGAGGCATAGGTACAAAAACAGCCAGTATTACTAATAAAGTAAATTAATACTTTTGTGTTTTTGTTACAGATAAATTGTTGTAATTTATTGTCAAAATTAATTAAATTAAAGAATTAAATGTTTATTTGTTATATTTTATTTCCCAAAGTTAATTTTATTCATAAAATATTGACCACTTTCTTGACATAAAACCTCTTTGCTAAGATTTTTAAAAGTATCGTTTATTTTTAGACGGAGTATCTTAAAACTTTATTAAAAAAAAACACGTGCCTTTTACATTACACTATCGCACAAGTACGTAATGAGATACATTATGATATTGAAATTGGTGTAATTACAACCACTTTACGAGCAAATATGTTATAATAGTACATTACACAACTAGTGTGGTAATACAAAGAAAGGCCGAGATCGCAGAAGTTTGCGGCCCGAGCTGCAAGCAAGGGACGTAAATATGCGATCGAGAGCTTTCTTTATTACCTCCCGTGTTGTGTACATCTTTTTATGTCCACACTTGGCCAGAAAGCGGCTTATTCCGTACGCGCAGCGTGCGGAAAAAGCCACTTTATTGCCAGGTGTGGCATAAATATTTTTACGAATTTATTGATTACCTGTGGATATGTCAAAAAACCTATCCACAAATGTTATTGTTGTAACGACACGAAAATAAATTACAAAAAAGATACATATTCTTTATTGACATGTAGCCGGTTTTTATTAAGCATAGTATCGAAGTGCGAATCGATGTTCGATTGCAGGAAACAAATTCAGAAAATAAGTTGCTCTGACATTTCAACAGATTTTATTTCACAGTCCAATCTGTGCTCTGATTATGGACTTATCCACACTAAACGGACTTTTATACGCGACTTTAGGGTAAGGAGATTTTATATTGCAATTAAAATCAAGATTTTACTTTATAAAACCTTTTGAGACCTGTCTAAACACGGCCCAATAAGCTCTTAGACTAAGAAAAAAAACCTATTTAAAGGCTAAAAATTCCACCCATGCCGGGACTCGAACCCGCAACCTCAGGCTATCCGTGATAGCGCTCTTCCAACTGAGCTAATGGGCAACTACCGGCATCAGAGAAATTTCAAATCTCTTCACTTTAAATCGGTTTAATTTTGAATAGGTTTTTAAAATTGTCCTTAAAAAAATATAAGAAAAATAATTAAATTTCGTGCACTCAACTTTCTTAATTTCCAAGATGTGTCCAAGTTTTGTCCCGCATTCATTCACTCACTTAGCCACTTCGTTATATATGCTGTTGTGAGTATGTCTGCTGTAAAAATAAATAAATTCTCTTTTTGTATTCACCAAATAGTTATTTACATTTCCGGAAGTCGCCTAGAGTGGAACATCCCCTTAACGAAATGAAAATTTCCAATTAATTAAGTGTTCACTTCCGATATTTCAGTGTCCGATTTTATTAATGGTGATATTAAACGGCGCGGCGTTGCGATACTTGCCCGGCTTCATTTTCCCTTCCTAGGGTTCCGTTGTAAATATGGAATTCTTATAGTTTTGCCATGTCCATAGATCTGGCCGCAAATTAGCACAGAGATGACAAGTACTTGAAAGCTGAAATTTGGCATACATATACATATTTATCATACCGTCATATAACGATCTGATAAGATGTTTAAAATATTTTTTTACGGCTCTTACCTTAAATCTCAATTAAGGATGATTTTCTTCTCACCTTCTCAAAATCTCGATATCGATGGATTTATCATTTAAAAATATTTTAAGATAAATTAAAAAAAAATTTAAACATAAAATCGCACTAACGTCGCAAACACAATAACGTCGGTTTTTTTTTTCAAGCCTCGGTTAAACGGTTGATTACATAAACGTGAAATAATTTAAAGTAGTAGCGTATAAATAATGAACCTTAATAAGTCAGTTCTGTAAAGCAGGCAGAAAAGACCTGTTTCTACGGAACCTTACAGTGCGCCTGGGTCGACACGCACTTGACCGGATTTTACCTCTCTACTGTACCATAACGTTGAAATTGATTGGTACGTTGATCATTAATTTAACCTCCATGGTGTTTTTATTAAAACTCCGACAAAGAGGAGGCCTTTTGCGACAAAAACTAAAGGCCTGTTTTGTCTTCGTACGGGTATTATATTAGATAGCGTTTTTGGACAGTTTTAAGGTTGGACTGTTTTTTAGACTGTTTGGACTGTTTTTTATAAACAAGGCCGTAAAATTTTATGGCACACTACTCTAAAATACTTACGCGGAACTCTAAGAGAGGTGCCAAATGTACATTGCGACAACGCTGCGTCGTTGTAGGCAAAGATTTGGACGAAGTGCTGCGTCAGCGCTGCGCCAATGCAGCTATTTCTGATGTCTATAGCGAGTTAGTCCTGAGATTTCCGCACTTAGCCTCATAGTTAGGCCATAGCAAGCGCTCATGTATGTTAACATTTCAGAAACTGGGGTATCTTCATAATGTTTCCTTTCATTATAACTTCACAAATGTACATAACATAAAAAAAACCAAAGTCATTGGTACCGGGCTACGAACTCACTACCTCCCGGCTTAGAAAACGGCGTTCTATTGCTCCACTACCATCGTGTCCCTCCTCTCCTTATGCATTGCGTCGCTGTCAGTCATTTTAGATTTAGTGCTATTAAACGTTTCTCATCGCTATTATTTATAACATAAAATGTAATTACCTTAGTGAACAGTAATATATAACTATATATGAGCATCACGAAACCTTAAGAAATACTGTCACTTTAGATTTTTGTAGAACGAGAGATTAGAAAGCGTGATTTCCATAGTTCAGATTTGTTCGTAGAACAACGAAGCGTCACCACGTCACCATCAACGCATAGACAATTCCCGTGTGGCACCCCTCTAATTAGAGCTAAATCACACTACCTTATTTGCTAAGTCCCCTCTCAACGGGCCGATATGAGTAAAGTTGTCTGGCGAAATTAACTGTCAGATAAAACAGTACGCCAATGTTCACCGCAGCGTCTATAACAATTACTCAGCGGATAATTCGGATATCAAACGGGTCGACCCGCGATTAACCGCACGCGGAGCACACAAATACCTACACTGGCTCGAAGTATACAGAACGGTTTTGTTCAATAGTAGCTCTTATATCTTACGTGGCTAAGGCTGGCCGTGTTTGCTGCTGAGTTTTGTCAGATGTACCTTCATGAATAAATAATGGAGATCTGTACCCGAGTTAGAAACACGTGTACTCTGGTATTCAGTCAACATTTTCTAGCAAACCTCGCAGGGTGTGTCTGGGCCCTTTTACGACTTTCTGTATCCAGTAGGTATTTATTAATCACATTTATAATTTATATTACACGACAGCGTAATCGACTGCTGTACTTTTGCATCCCAAAGCTTAGCGATGCAGTTTTCATAGAAGCTTGTTTTTTGTGATCAATCTGGATTGTGGCAAGTGGCAGACGGTGGTCATTGCCTACCCCTCTGGCTACAAGTTTTCTCTATCTATCTATCTATCTATCTGTCTGTCTGTCTGTCTGTCTGTCTGTCTGTCTGTCTGTCTGTCTGTCTGTCTGTCTGTCTGTCTGTCTGTCTGTCTGTCTGTCTGTCTGTCTGTCTGTCTGTCTGTCTGTCTGTCTGTCTGTCTGTCTGTCTGTCTGTCTGTCTGTCTGTCTGTCTGTCTGTCTGTCTGTCTGTCTGTCTGTCTGTCTGTCTGTCTGTCTGTCTGTCTGTCTGTCTGTCTGTCTGTCTGTCTGTCTGTCTGTCTGTCTGTCTGTCTGTCTGTCTGTCTGTCTGTCTGTCTGTCTGTCTGTCTGTCTGTCTGTCTGTCTGTCTGTCTGTCTGTCTGTCTGTCTGTCTGTCTGTCTGTCTGTCTGTCTGTCTGTCTGTCTGTCTGTCTGTCTGTCTGTCTGTCTGTCTGTCTGTCTGTCTGTCTGTCTGTCTGTCTGTCTGTCTGTCTGTCTGTCTGTCTGTCTGTCTGTCTGTCTGTCTGTCTGTCTGTCTGTCTGTCTGTCTGTCTGTCTGTCTGTCTGTCTGTCTGTCTGTCTGTCTGTCTGTCTGTCTGTCTGTCTGTCTGTCTGTCTGTCTGTCTGTCTGTCTGTCTGTCTGTCTGTCTGTCTGTCTGTCTGTCTGTCTGTCTGTCTGTCTGTCTGTCTGTCTGTCTGTCTGTCTGTCTGTCTGTCTGTCTGTCTGTCTGTCTGTCTGTCTGTCTGTCTGTCTGTCTGTCTGTCTGTCTGTCTGTCTGTCTGTCTGTCTGTCTGTCTGTCTGTCTGTCTGTCTGTCTGTCTGTCTGTCTGTCTGTCTGTCTGTCTGTCTGTCTGTCTGTCTGTCTGTCTGTCTGTCTGTCTGTCTGTCTGTCTGTCTGTCTGTCTGTCTGTCTGTCTGTCTGTCTGTCTGTCTGTCTGTCTGTCTGTCTGTCTGTCTGTCTGTCTGTCTGTCTGTCTGTCTGTCTGTCTGTCTGTCTGTCTGTCTGTCTGTCTGTCTGTCTGTCTGTCTGTCTGTCTGTCTGTCTGTCTGTCTGTCTGTCTGTCTGTCTGTCTGTCTGTCTGTCTGTCTGTCTGTCTGTCTGTCTGTCTGTCTGTCTGTCTGTCTGTCTGTCTGTCTGTCTGTCTGTCTGTCTGTCTGTCTGTCTGTCTGTCTGTCTGTCTGTCTGTCTGTCTGTCTGTCTGTCTGTCTGTCTGTCTGTCTGTCTGTCTGTCTGTCTGTCTGTCTGTCTGTCTGTCTGTCTGTCTGTCTGTCTGTCTGTCTGTCTGTCTGTCTGTCTGTCTGTCTGTCTGTCTGTCTGTCTGTCTGTCTGTCTGTCTGTCTGTCTGTCTGTCTGTCTGTCTGTCTGTCTGTCTGTCTGTCTGTCTGTCTGTCTGTCTGTCTGTCTGTCTGTCTGTCTGTCTGTCTGTCTGTCTGTCTGTCTGTCTGTCTGTCTGTCTGTCTGTCTGTCTGTCTGTCTGTCTGTCTGTCTGTCTGTCTGTCTGTCTGTCTGTCTGTCTGTCTGTCTGTCTGTCTGTCTGTCTGTCTGTCTGTCTGTCTGTCTGTCTGTCTGTCTGTCTGTCTGTCTGTCTGTCTGTCTGTCTGTCTGTCTGTCTGTCTGTCTGTCTGTCTGTCTGTCTGTCTGTCTGTCTGTCTGTCTGTCTGTCTGTCTGTCTGTCTGTCTGTCTGTCTGTCTGTCTGTCTGTCTGTCTGTCTGTCTGTCTGTCTGTCTGTCTGTCTGTCTGTCTGTCTGTCTGTCTGTCTGTCTGTCTGTCTGTCTGTCTGTCTGTCTGTCTGTCTGTCTGTCTGTCTGTCTGTCTGTCTGTCTGTCTGTCTGTCTGTCTGTCTGTCTGTCTGTCTGTCTGTCTGTCTGTCTGTCTGTCTGTCTGTCTGTCTGTCTGTCTGTCTGTCTGTCTGTCTGTCTGTCTGTCTGTCTGTCTGTCTGTCTGTCTGTCTGTCTGTCTGTCTGTCTGTCTGTCTGTCTGTCTGTCTGTCTGTCTGTCTGTCTGTCTGTCTGTCTGTCTGTCTGTCTGTCTGTCTGTCTGTCTGTCTGTCTGTCTGTCTGTCTGTCTGTCTGTCTGTCTGTCTGTCTGTCTGTCTGTCTGTCTGTCTGTCTGTCTGTCTGTCTGTCTGTCTGTCTGTCTGTCTGTCTGTCTGTCTGTCTGTCTGTCTGTCTGTCTGTCTGTCTGTCTGTCTGTCTGTCTGTCTGTCTGTCTGTCTGTCTGTCTGTCTGTCTGTCTGTCTGTCTGTCTGTCTGTCTGTCTGTCTGTCTGTCTGTCTGTCTGTCTGTCTGTCTGTCTGTCTGTCTGTCTGTCTGTCTGTCTGTCTGTCTGTCTGTCTGTCTGTCTGTCTGTCTGTCTGTCTGTCTGTCTGTCTGTCTGTCTGTCTGTCTGTCTGTCTGTCTGTCTGTCTGTCTGTCTGTCTGTCTGTCTGTCTGTCTGTCTGTCTGTCTGTCTGTCTGTCTGTCTGTCTGTCTGTCTGTCTGTCTGTCTGTCTGTCTGTCTGTCTGTCTGTCTGTCTGTCTGTCTGTCTGTCTGTCTGTCTGTCTGTCTGTCTGTCTGTCTGTCTGTCTGTCTGTCTGTCTGTCTGTCTGTCTGTCTGTCTGTCTGTCTGTCTGTCTGTCTGTCTGTCTGTCTGTCTGTCTGTCTGTCTGTCTGTCTGTCTGTCTGTCTGTCTGTCTGTCTGTCTGTCTGTCTGTCTGTCTGTCTGTCTGTCTGTCTGTCTGTCTGTCTGTCTGTCTGTCTGTCTGTCTGTCTGTCTGTCTGTCTGTCTGTCTGTCTGTCTGTCTGTCTGTCTGTCTGTCTGTCTGTCTGTCTGTCTGTCTGTCTGTCTGTCTGTCTGTCTGTCTGTCTGTCTGTCTGTCTGTCTGTCTGTCTGTCTGTCTGTCTGTCTGTCTGTCTGTCTGTCTGTCTGTCTGTCTGTCTGTCTGTCTGTCTGTCTGTCTGTCTGTCTGTCTGTCTGTCTGTCTGTCTGTCTGTCTGTCTGTCTGTCTGTCTGTCTGTCTGTCTGTCTGTCTGTCTGTCTGTCTGTCTGTCTGTCTGTCTGTCTGTCTGTCTGTCTGTCTGTCTGTCTGTCTGTCTGTCTGTCTGTCTGTCTGTCTGTCTGTCTGTCTGTCTGTCTGTCTGTCTGTCTGTCTGTCTGTCTGTCTGTCTGTCTGTCTGTCTGTCTGTCTGTCTGTCTGTCTGTCTGTCTGTCTGTCTGTCTGTCTGTCTGTCTGTCTGTCTGTCTGTCTGTCTGTCTGTCTGTCTGTCTGTCTGTCTGTCTGTCTGTCTGTCTGTCTGTCTGTCTGTCTGTCTGTCTGTCTGTCTGTCTGTCTGTCTGTCTGTCTGTCTGTCTGTCTGTCTGTCTGTCTGTCTGTCTGTCTGTCTGTCTGTCTGTCTGTCTGTCTGTCTGTCTGTCTGTCTGTCTGTCTGTCTGTCTGTCTGTCTGTCTGTCTGTCTGTCTGTCTGTCTGTCTGTCTGTCTGTCTGTCTGTCTGTCTGTCTGTCTGTCTGTCTGTCTGTCTGTCTGTCTGTCTGTCTGTCTGTCTGTCTGTCTGTCTGTCTGTCTGTCTGTCTGTCTGTCTGTCTGTCTGTCTGTCTGTCTGTCTGTCTGTCTGTCTGTCTGTCTGTCTGTCTGTCTGTCTGTCTGTCTGTCTGTCTGTCTGTCTGTCTGTCTGTCTGTCTGTCTGTCTGTCTGTCTGTCTGTCTGTCTGTCTGTCTGTCTGTCTGTCTGTCTGTCTGTCTGTCTGTCTGTCTGTCTGTCTGTCTGTCTGTCTGTCTGTCTGTCTGTCTGTCTGTCTGTCTGTCTGTCTGTCTGTCTGTCTGTCTGTCTGTCTGTCTGTCTGTCTGTCTGTCTGTCTGTCTGTCTGTCTGTCTGTCTGTCTGTCTGTCTGTCTGTCTGTCTGTCTGTCTGTCTGTCTGTCTGTCTGTCTGTCTGTCTGTCTGTCTGTCTGTCTGTCTGTCTGTCTGTCTGTCTGTCTGTCTGTCTGTCTGTCTGTCTGTCTGTCTGTCTGTCTGTCTGTCTGTCTGTCTGTCTGTCTGTCTGTCTGTCTGTCTGTCTGTCTGTCTGTCTGTCTGTCTGTCTGTCTGTCTGTCTGTCTGTCTGTCTGTCTGTCTGTCTGTCTGTCTGTCTGTCTGTCTGTCTGTCTGTCTGTCTGTCTGTCTGTCTGTCTGTCTGTCTGTCTGTCTGTCTGTCTGTCTGTCTGTCTGTCTGTCTGTCTGTCTGTCTGTCTGTCTGTCTGTCTGTCTGTCTGTCTGTCTGTCTGTCTGTCTGTCTGTCTGTCTGTCTGTCTGTCTGTCTGTCTGTCTGTCTGTCTGTCTGTCTGTCTGTCTGTCTGTCTGTCTGTCTGTCTGTCTGTCTGTCTGTCTGTCTGTCTGTCTGTCTGTCTGTCTGTCTGTCTGTCTGTCTGTCTGTCTGTCTGTCTGTCTGTCTGTCTGTCTGTCTGTCTGTCTGTCTGTCTGTCTGTCTGTCTGTCTGTCTGTCTGTCTGTCTGTCTGTCTGTCTGTCTGTCTGTCTGTCTGTCTGTCTGTCTGTCTGTCTGTCTGTCTGTCTGTCTGTCTGTCTGTCTGTCTGTCTGTCTGTCTGTCTGTCTGTCTGTCTGTCTGTCTGTCTGTCTGTCTGTCTGTCTGTCTGTCTGTCTGTCTGTCTGTCTGTCTGTCTGTCTGTCTGTCTGTCTGTCTGTCTGTCTGTCTGTCTGTCTGTCTGTCTGTCTGTCTGTCTGTCTGTCTGTCTGTCTGTCTGTCTGTCTGTCTGTCTGTCTGTCTGTCTGTCTGTCTGTCTGTCTGTCTGTCTGTCTGTCTGTCTGTCTGTCTGTCTGTCTGTCTGTCTGTCTGTCTGTCTGTCTATCTATCTATCTATCTATCTATCTATCTATCTATCTATCTATCTATCTATCTATCTATCTATCTATCTATCTATCTATCTATCTATCTATCTATCTATCTATCTATCTATCTATCTATCTATCTATCTATCTATCTATCTATCTATCTATCTATCTATCTATCTATCTATCTATCTATCTATCTATCTATCTATCTATCTATCTATCTATCTATCTATCTATCTATCTATCTATCTATCTATCTATCTATCTATCTATCTATCTATCTATCTATCTATCTATCTATCTATCTATCTATCTATCTATCTATCTATCTATCTATCTATCTATCTATCTATCTATCTATCTATCTATCTATCTATCTATCTATCTATCTATCTATCTATCTATCTATCTATCTATCTATCTATCTATCTATCTATCTATCTATCTATCTATCTATCTATCTATCTATCTATCTATCTATCTATCTATCTATCTATCTATCTATCTATCTATCTATCTATCTATCTATCTATCTATCTATCTATCTATCTATCTATCTATCTATCTATCTATCTATCTATCTATCTATCTATCTATCTATCTATCTATCTATCTATCTATCTATCTATCTATCTATCTATCTATCTATCTATCTATCTATCTATCTATCTATCTATCTATCTATCTATCTATCTATCTATCTATCTATCTATCTATCTATCTATCTATCTATCTATCTATCTATCTATCTATCTATCTATCTATCTATCTATCTATCTATCTATCTATCTATCTATCTATCTATCTATCTATCTAAATATCCAAGACCTGGGGTTTTTTTTTGTTTCCAGCCGGGATTCGAACCCGGGACCTCTTGCATGGTAGGTAGATGCGCTACCGCTACGCCACAAAGGTCGTCATTTAAACATTTCAGACAATCAGGTTCCCTCTCGATGTTTTCCTTCACGCTAGCGATTGGTATTGCTACTACAACTTTACAAAATTGTGCATAAATTAGATACTAAAAAAATATTAGTACCTACATGCCCGCACTGGGGATTGAACCTGGGTCTCTCGCTTCAGAGTGTATTATTCTACCCATTGGGCTGCTGTCGCTCCAACAGGTGAGCAAATTTTTTTATTTTTTTTTTCATGAGTATTTTTTTAAGAAACCTAACTGCAAAGTAGGTAGGTAATCGGGGCTGCAAGTGATGCAAATTATATATCAGCCAGATGTCGCTGCCTGTACGTAGTACAGAGAGTATAGTAAAGAGGTTCGAAATTTCACTGATGCCGGTAAGTCGCACGTTAGCTCAGTTGGAAGAGCGCTGGCACGGATAGCCAGAGGTCGCGGGTTCGAATCCTGGCATGGGTAGAATTTTTAGCCTCTTATTAGGTTTTTAAAATTGTCCTTAGCACGGGTTACTGCATTAAAATAATATAATCTTGTGGGTACAGCGATATCATTCCGATGTAAAACCTGACTGCAAAGTAGGTATTCGGGGCTGCAAGTGATGCAAATTACTTCAGCCAGATGTCGCTGCCTGTACGTAGTACAGAGAGTATAGTAAAGAGGTTCGAAATTTCACTGATTCCAGTGAGTCGCCCATTGGCTCAGTTGGAAAGAGCGCTAGCACGGATAGCCAGAGGTCGCGGGTTCGAATCTCGGCATAGGTTTTTAGCCTTTTAATTGGGTTTAAAAAATAGACGGTTTCATATCACCTTCTTGGGTTCTTCTTTGTTTCTTTCGTTCTATATAAGTATCTTAGTGAAACTGATGTTTTTGGGTACCTAAATACTTTCATGACCTGGCACACATATAGGCGTCGGCAACTGACTGCTAGTTTCAGACAGGAGCGGATTATCTCCGTCGGGGGCCCTAATCAATACACGTCTCGGACCTTTTTATTACCCTCTTTTTCTACCTACAAAATTAATTTCCTATCACAAAACTATTTTATTGACAGTTAACGCTGTTTTTGAATACATTAAGAAAGCCTTGCCACGCAAAAATTATAAATATTCTATTAAAAGGTTGCTACTACATTAATAAGGGCTGGTCTCGAGAAAATGTTAATATTTATTTATTTCTTATCTATGGAAAACCAAAAGCTGATATACAGTAATATGACTGATAAAACTAGTCAGTGAATTATTCATACGTTTTTACCTATACCAACAGAATGCTAGAATATTAGAGAATATTATTGTATAAAACATATAATTATAGCCAAAAACGAGAATCAACAACCAAGGACATTTTGCTAAAACGGCTGCTTATAGTTAAAATCATTTCAAATTTCTAACCTACTGATCATAGGTTCTAGTGTAAGTCCTAAAAAAATAGTTATCACAGTTTTTAAGATTTTTTGTGTTCACTGTTAGATAAAAACATATTATAAAACAAGTTATAGTATAAAAAAACCTATTTAGAGGCTAAAAATTCCACCCATGCCGGGATTCGAACCCGCAACCTCTGGATATCCGTGCTTGAGCTGTTTCCAACTGAGCCAATGGGCGACTCACCGGCATCAGTGAAATTTCGAACCTTTTTACAATATTCTCTGTATTACGTACATAATAATATGCTAAGTTATGATATTTTTTCATTGGTGGCGCTAGTGAGCGCCCCGAAACGCCCCAAGCAGGTGCCCACACTGCCTTAAGGATAATCCGGCCCTGGCTCCAGAGATAATGGAGTGACGCGCGCCACGCGACATCTGATACGTCGTTGAGGACGAAATGGGGAAAGGGAGAAGGCGGGTGATAAAGGATTTTGTTTAATGTAAAATTTGCTCGACTTTACTGCTTGGGGCGTTGTTGCCAAGAAATTATACGTGTTATTCACTTAGCTTTATTCCGTTCGTCTTACTCTGGTATTAACAGCAGTCAAAAAATAATAATCCTAGACACTATTGCGGTGCGGCAAGCTGAAGACAGGGCGCTATGGCGCTCATTAGGGGAGGGCTATGTTCAGCAGTGGACTACATCATGTATCCTGAAGATGAAGAAGAAGACACTATTTCCTACAAGTACGAGACCTGCTCTGTCCCACCGGGTAGGGCAGAGCAGGTCAGGATAATTATAAAAGAATAGGACAGGATAAGATAAATGAATGAAACTTACAGTTGTGGAGTATCGGTTACCGTTTAAAATGAAACCAGCTATTGTCAGCTAGCATTCAGTAACCCACGGAAGCGCTCGTGGCCTAGTCGAACCGAGTGATTGGAATCAATCACTCGAGTTAAGCAACAACAGGTGCGGTCAGGTGCGGGATGGGTGACCGTCCCATTACTAACGCTAGTGGCATTTTTCCGAGCGCTTCCGTGCTTCGCAAGGCACGTTAAGGGTTGAACCTCATCTGGCAGCACGGAATCGCCTTTTTCCGTCGCCCTTTCTCTTTCTGACGCTTAGAACAGCCATTTGCTAGACCGAGACAGTAAGCATAATGCGATAGCACGCGGCGGTTCCGCCGCCGCCGCGTGCAGAAAGAGAAAGGGCGACGGAAAAAGGCGATTCCGTGCTGCCCGATGAGGTTCAACCCTAAGCCGTGGGTGCCGGCTGTCATGTAATGTCAGTCGTTAAGTCATGTCAGAGGCCTTATGGGCGGCTTGATAACCTCTGACAGTAAGGCCCGCCACTGTCTTACAAACCTCCACCAACCAGGACTTGGCCCTCGTGGTGGAGCACGGCCTAACCTTCGTGCAACGCAGGAAGAGACCCGTGTCCCAGCAGTGGGGACATACAGGGTTGAAATCGAATACAGTTACCCAAGTCGGAATTGCTTGAGCACAGAGAAATCAGAATAAAAATAATAACCTTCCGGAGCGCAAACTTAAATTGACTTGACTAGTTAGTAGTTAGCCCAGACCCTCAGTGGGAAACTTAAATTGCGTCGACACAGGAATATTACAAGCTTGTAACCGAAGGAATACAGTGCCTTGGTTTCTTCCTTTAAAGTTTTATGGCTGCTCAGGGATTTCATTCAGGAAATAATATCACAGAAGCGTATGAGCGCTAGGTAATATTTTTGTGAATACCTATTTTATTTTTAAAATGATTGTTATTTTTTTTCTTCTCCACCACTAGAAGTTTAACTTGAGTCAGAGTTATCAGAGTACAGACCTTTTGTCAGAGAGATAAAACGGGCTTGATCGACAAGCTTTTCCACCGCGGACCACTGTTCGAATAGGCCTTTTTATATTGTACCTCGATTTATATAAGTTTTGTAGTTATAATATGAAGCGCTCGTGGCCTAGTCGAACCGAGTGATTGGAATCAATCACTAAGGTTAAGTAACAACAGATGCGGTCAGGTGTAGAATGGGTGACTGTCGCGTGACTACCGCTGTCAGACGCCTTATGGGTGGCTTGATAACTTCTGACAGTAAGGCTCGCCACTGTCTTACAATCCTTCACCAACCCGGACTTGGCCCCCGTGGCGGAGTATGGCCTAACATTCCTGCGATGCAGGAAGAGACCCGTGCCCCAGCAGTGAGAACATACAAGGGTTGATATAAATAGTTAGAATATTTTCGGGGCTTAGTTAAAATTAATCGCGTAGTAATTTATTACTACGCGAATAAGCCCCGAAAATATTTTAACTATGTGTTAAAGTCGCGAAAGTTGATATCAATATCGATCGATAAACGTCCTACTGCAGGGGGCACATGTCTTCTATCAGAGAGAGAGAGAAAGAATATAGAGTTAATTACCACGCGTGCCCACCGGGAATTGACAAGCACTAAGGTATTTTGGGTGTTTTCTCGTGGTCCCATTATTTTGTCCCGTTAACGGGTCCACGATAATACCTCAGAAACTCAGGCCTCCTCACGATATTTTCCTTCACACGTAGCTAAGTATACTAGGAAATCGCATTTTACAACAATTCATTCTTCAGTTTAGTCCTTTGATGTAGCCCGCTGTACGAAACATGAAAATTAAAAGTGAAACCCGGACAACAAAAACAATCCCATTTCTATTTTCGCAGCTTCTCGTGTACACTTTATTCTACAAACTCAGGTTTACTGATACTGTATACATATTGAGACGCTCGTGGCCCAGGAGTACCGAGAGATTGGAATCAATCACTATGGTCACGCAGACCTGACGTTGGTGGCGCTAGTAAATAGGTAAATAGGCTAGGAAATAAGAAAAACTAGCTGTGCCTCGCGGTGTTACCCCCGGTTTATCGATTTTCCCATGGGAACTAGATATTTTCCCGCAGTGAAACGTAGCCTATGTGCTAATCCGTGATGTAAGCTAACTCCATAACAAATATTATTAAAATCACTCCAGCCATTTAGACGTGACGAAGCAACAAACATACACACTCACAAACTTTCACCTTTATAATATTGGTGTGATGTGATGGTGTAATTTCAATTTAATTTATTTTTTATTTCGGAACAAGTCAATATTACACATATTTCTCAAATGAGGTTAGTAAACATAAATTGCGATACAACTCCCTCGTTGGTCTAGCCGTCAAGGTGCTTAGGTATCAAGAGTCAAAAAGGTCGTGGGTTTCATTTCCACTGGGGGCCACCGTCCATTTATACAAGTGGCCTCCTTTTGGATGTATTTTCATGTTTGTGACGTCCTCGCCTGGTTACCATACTACAGGGCACCCTATTCTGGGACCAGGTCAAGTGTTTTTGTTGGGTGGCTATATTTACTTATTTCATTACTGCCTTAATTTTAAATGAACTGAGATCCAGTCTTTCAGCTTAAGGCTAAGGAGGTTTGGAACGATACTCAGTGGTTAGTCTAAGCGCTAACACTAAAAACTGTAACAAACAAACACACAACTTCCTAAGAACAAACCTTTTCCAACCTCTCCACGGAGTTGGGTAAAACGGAACAGGAAACCCGATAGCACAGCGCTGAATTCCCACTACAAAAGTGAAAGAGCTCACTCAAGAGTGGAATCAACAACTGGGCTTTCGGGAAAAAACTGGAAGGGGAATAATAACAACAAGGCTGAAGCGAGGTCGAAGTCATAGAGAAGAAAGAAGAATAGAAGCACGATTAGCCTAAGCTGAGTTCAGCGTTCAGTGAGCTTAATGAAGAGGTGAACCTCGGCGGTGACCACGGATTTTTGTTCTTTTTAGCATATTTAGATAGATGAATGTAACGGGGAACTGACCGATCAAATTTAAACTAGAGTGACAACGCAGGAATACACAGAAATAAAAAAAACTACAAAAATCGAGTTTTTTAAGTCTTAGTAAATACGAAATATGAAGTTACTCTAACAATAAAAACCTTCGTGTTTGCATCATAAAGTTTTCTAAGTGCGTAGATGCATAAGAGAATCATATTATTTCTTAAATAAAATTTTGAAGACGCTCCATAAGTTATAAGGGTCTTCTTGTCAAGTTTTAGCCCGACTCTTATACCACATTTTTGTACCACGTGCCTAGAATGACATTTCGTCAGGGCATATCATGATAAGTATCAGTCGGAGAGGAAAACGTTATCATAGTTATCTAGTATATTAACATGACTTCTCCAACGAGATTAAAACAATTTATCTAAAGCTTAGAAATAGCGTGGAGACGCATAATATATTGCGCAAGTGGTGCAGTACAAAATATATACTCCGGAAATGTAGTCGTCGTCGTCGTCGTCAAGCTATACTAGTCCACTGCTGGACATAGCCCTCCCCTAAAGAACGCCACGTTGTGCTATCATAGGGGGTAATGCCCATAATCCCCACGCTGGGCATGCGGGTTGGGGATCGCAGTTCGGTGGAATTGTACTGCAAGGAGCGCTGCTGCCTACCCCCCGATTTGTGTCCCTTAGCCGCCTTTTACGCACCCGCGGGAAGAATTGGGTTGGTGCTATTCTCTAGGCCGACACCACACATAGGAAATGTAGTGCTGGAGATGAATGCTTCAAATATTGGGACGCAGTACCGCACCAATTTTTTCACCTTCAGTTCTATCTTCAGCGTAATAGGGCTGATAAAACAGTTTTCCTTAGCGGCCAATTTTGCGCCCGCTATAAAAAGTACTTAATAATTTTGTAATAAATTTGCATTATGAAATGAAATTAAAATTATTTTTGTAACCAACATTAAATTTGCCACTTCAGTTTCATTTATTGTGGCATTGTAACAATATCATAAGGATCGATTCGACCCGTAATAAAATATAAAACTTAATAAAATTGCCATCTTACAGCGTCTATGCACTTTAGTAAAATATCGAACCTACGGTTGTTAACTTGAAACGTTGGATATCTTTATAAATAATAAAAATTGGAACGACTTCAGGTGTGGTTTTATTTGTAAATTATTGAAACATAAAACTGGATAAAATCGGAGAAGCAGGTAAAAGGTCAGATCTGGTCAAAGGGTAAAGTAGTAGTGATGAAAAATGAGGGAAATCGAAGAATGTGTGACGTAATTTAAATATTTGAAAATGATAGAAAAAGAAATAAAAATGGTTTGAAGAGGTTTGCACCGTCACAAACTGACTTTGAAACCACTCGTTTGAGCATATCGTAATACAGAAAAAGGTGGAGACATATACTGCCTCCGGTAAAGCATCAATGCAACGTACCTATTTAAGTTAACTTATTTTGGTTTCATCTAAAATTTGGGTTTTATTAAAAGTAATTTTAATGAAACCCAAATTTTAGCCTAGGGAAGCGCTCGTGGCCTAGGCGAACCGAGTGATTGGAATCAATCACTTGGTTAAGCAACAACAGGCGCGGTCAGGTACAGGATGGGTGAGCATCCCGTGACTACCGCTAGTGGCATTTTTCCGAGCGCTTTCGTGCTTCGCAAGGCGCGTTAAGCCGTTGGTGCCGGCTGTCATATAATGGCAGTCGTTAAGCCATGTCAGAGGCCTTATGGGCGGCTTGATAACTTCTGACAGTAAGACCCGCCACTGTCCTACAATCCTCCACCAACCCGGACTTGGCCCCCGTGGTGGAGTATGGCCTAACCGTCACAAACTGACTTTGAAACCACTCGTTTGAGCATATCGTAGTACAGAAAAAGCTGGAGAGATATACTGCCTCCGGTAAAGCATCAATGCAACGTGACCCAAAAAGTAATTTGTACGGATTACGGCTCGAATCTGTGGCGAATCTATAACGGTCTTATCTGTGATCAAATCTTTTTTAAATTTAAAACTGTCATCAAATCGAAATTTTTTTTAAATCAGGTGTCGCATTGACGCGGACCTTCTGTACTACAGTATCAAGTGCTATACTCGGCCGGATGCGACGGCAACAAGTGCCATTGTTGCGTCACCATTGCACTTTGTTAACTTCTATCTTTTATTTTATTCGGCCACTTCTACCCTGACCTGACCCAATTGATGAGCGGCAGTAGTATAAAGCAACGTTGCTTTCGAAAATTACATAACATAACATGATATAACATGATATAACGTAATTAAAACTGTTTTATACGGATTTATGCTCGTTTATTACATTTTTACAATTTTCCAACGTTTTGGCACTTTTTCAGGTGCCGTGGTCTCGGATGACTGAAAAAGTGCCGAAACGTCGGAAAATTGTAAAAATGTAATAAACGAGCATAAATCCGTATAAAAACAGTTTTAAATATGTCTAGTGCTCGTGTTAACCTTAGAAAATACTATGATATAACGTATCATCATATGACGTAACATGATATATGACATGACATAAGATGAATTCACGCTTGTATCCCAGAGGGGCAGGCAAACACGAGAGACTGCCACTAGCCACGATCCTGACAAATAACCTTGGCTTATTTGTCCGGATCATGGCAAATAAACCAAGTTTAAAAAATATTAAAATGTAGTTCGAGTGTTGGTACAGTTAATAGCATATCGAACTGAACTTTATTAAGGTACGAGCGAGTTTACAATGAAATTTGATGAGTTGAAGCTTGAAAAAAAGCATTATCTAGCAATGACACCGTCAAAGCAGACCGTAGCGTTATTCTTTTATACTATTCTTCTTAAAAATTAAGTTCCTCACAAATAAAAATCTATCAAAATTAACTTAAATGGTACTAGATTTCACAAAGAGATCAATAGGCAGAACACCAATTTCGAAGCTTTCTAAAAATGGGAATCTCGCTAAAGTTTCCACAGTCTCTACGGTAACTTTTAAACTTTTATTTGCGTCCAGTAATTAAAAGTCAATCAATGGCCACCTGAAGAGGAAAAATTGCCAACATTCCAGGTTTTTTTACCGACTTACGGCGAGTTTTGTTTATTTCCAATGCGCTACCAGGCTAATACGTAGTTATTTCTGTAGTAGTAGTACCTCATGAATGATAATAACCCTTTTATATCTCCACTGCTGGGGTACGGGTCTATTCCTGCATCGCAGGAAGGTAAGGCCATACTCCACCACGGGATCCAAGTCAAGTGGAGGATTGTAATACAGTGGCGGGCCTTACTGTCAGAAGTTATTTAGCCGCCCATAAGGCCTCTAAGGCTTAACGACTTTCATTTCATGACAGCCAGCACCGACGGCTGAACGTGCCTTTCGAAGAACGGAAGCGCTTGGAAACAATGCCACTAGCGGTAGTCAAACAAGGCTGGTCACATCCAACACCTGACCGCGCCTGTTGTTGCTTAACCCAAGTGATTGATAAAATCAGCGCATCCGTGCTTCGCAAGGCACGCTAATAAGCCGTTGGTGCTGGCTGTCATCTAATGACAGTCGTTAAGCCATGTCTGAGGCCTTATGGGTGGCTTTATAACTTCTGACAGTAAGGCCCGCCACTATCTTACAATCCTCCACCGACCAGGACTTGGCCCTCGTGGGAGTACGGCCTAACCTACTTGCGATGCAGGGAGAGACCCGTGCCCAAGCAGTGGGGACGTACAAGGGTTGATATGATCAAACAATCATTTATTGTGGCTTTAATAATAAGTGAATGGGCCAACAGAGTCAGTTGGAGCTCCGTAACTTAGCTTTTCAGTTGTTTGAATGGCCGCGGGCGCTCGTGTGCCGCAAACATTTGATCTCGGGTCTCGAGTCGGCTTGCTGCTCCTTTTAATTGGAAAAAACTACCCGAGAGCTTTTAAACTGTATAATGGTGCTTTCAGGTCCCCCATTCTACCACGTAAATGGAAAAGCAAATAGGGTCTCTTCAACTTTAACTCCGGTCTTGAGAACATTGTGTGAGGAATAGCTGTTGGGGACAGTGGACGCATGCTAGGGTGGCGGATCAAAAAAGGATAAGGTTTCGTCATATCATACAAAAAGTATACTTTACAGGTGGACCTAGTTTGATTTTCGGCGTGTCTTACACATACATATTGTCACACTTACCTGAAATAATAATCTCGTTTTAAATAGTAAATTCTTTTAAATCAAGTGCGACGTTTGTATATAATGAAACTTATTTGTTTATTCTTTAATATGTCAAAAATAATAATTTTGAAAACATAGCAAATATCCCAAATGAATTGTGACAAGAATTTATTTTTTTAATGAAAACTAATGAAGAACAAATAAAAACCTTACACAGTTCAATAATAAAAAAATACACCCGAATCAGACTAACTGAAAATCACCTTTTTAATAATTAGTGATAGCATTAGACTTTGCAATCAATTTCACTAAATATTATTTAAAATCCATCAATTACAGCATAATAAAGCTAATTAGCGTCGCCAGGACAAATAGTTTATGATGAAATTATCTATTGGACATAATTGCTAATTAATGGTATGGAATATCTGAATAGTTAGAGCGGTGGTAGCAGAGTGGTAGAGCGCCGGCTTCTTAATTGGGAGATCGCAGGTTCGAATCTCGGCATGTACCAATGACTTTGCTTTCTAAGTTATGTGCATTTGTAAAGTTATAGTATAATACCACTTGCTAACTGTGAAGCAAAACATCGTGAGGAAACCCTTGTTATTTTTCTTCAGGCTATATTATGTAGTCCACTGCTGGACATAGCCGTCTCCTTATGAGCGCCATAGCGCCCTGTCTTCAGCTTGCCGCATCCAGCATCTGCCGGCAGTTTTTCGCAGATCGTCATCCCACCTGGTCGGAGGGCGTCCTACACTACGTTTGCCGAGTCGCGGTCTCCACTCAAGGACACGTTTACTCCAACGGTAGTCGGTTCTTTGCGAGATATGGCCAGCCCACTGCCACTTCAGTTCGCTGATTCTCTGAGCTATGTCGATAACGTTGGTTCTCTGTCGGATGCATTCGTTACGAATCCTATCCCTAGGGGAAACCCTAGTGTCTGAATAACACACCTCAGTTTTTGTCTCGTGCAATGGCCTAACTATGAGGCTAGGGCCAGTTTCTGAAATAACAATTTTGCTAAGTAAATAGTTAATTTTTGTGCTGTCTTTTTGAATTTCTCATAAAAGAGCGCGACAGAACGTTAATTAATTATTTACTTTGTGAAATTCTCTATTCAGAAACCGTAACGGCCGGTTTCTGAGTGTGGAAATCTCAGGTCTAAGAAACTATCTGAATAGTTGAGTAGTTTTAAGTGATTTCAAGTGTCAAATTATTCGTTTAATGACATTATTATACTATTTTTATTTTTAATGCACTAACCCGTGCTAAGGACAATTTTTAAAAAAACCTATTTAGAGGCTAAAAATTCCACCCATGCCGGGATTCGAACCCGCGACCTCTGGCTATCCGTGCCAGTGCTCTATCCAACTGAGCTAATGGGCGACTCACCGGCATTGGTGAAATTTGGAACCTCTTTACACTATTCTCTGAATTACGTACAGGCAGCGACATCTAGCTGAAGTCAATTGCATCACTTACATTCGGCATGGGTGGAAATTTTTAACCTCTAAATAGGTTTTTTAATTAATGACATTAGCCAGTAAGTATTTCCGTTCGTTAATAGATAATCTATTGGCAGTTTCGCAATTTCAATCTCGCTAAAACCACTAATAATATCCTGTCATACTCATAAATTGATCGTAAATTTTATATGTTGATCTCGATATTGATGGTATTATACTGCGATTTTTATTTCTCCGCTTTATGGCTCACTTCGGCTTCACTTGTAATAAAATAAAATTGAGAAATTGATCCTTCAGCTTGATTGGACTAGGAGTTTCTGTATTAAGTACTGGCAGCGATATCTAACTTAAGCAAATTGCATCACTTACAGCCCCGACTACCTACTTTGCAGTTAGGTTTTTACATCGGAATGATATCACTGTACCCACATGATTATACTATTTTTAATGCACTAACCCGTGCTAAGGACAATTTTTAAAAAAACCTATTTAGAGGCTAAAAAACATTTTGTTTTTCAAAGACTCATATTATTGTGTTTCTAATTTACGGTCAGATCACCTTGATGAATCCTAAGCAAATTTGATGTCACGTCTAGATAGAGATCCATATTTTAACGAATTGTTTGCGCCCTGAGAGTGTCTGAAGAAGTTTCTACGTTGCCATGAACACTTGATATCCTGCGAGAGCACCCCTCCCCCTGCCCCCTGCGTTGAACCGTGATAAGCGCCGATACAAGTCATAAAGACGTTTTTACAGCTAAATAAGGAAAAGATTGGATATGTCAACATCACTTTGAAGATATAAATCCCGAGCGGCCTTGATTTTTACCCGACTCTGAAACCGACGGGGGTTTTGCTTTTCCCTCGTAGAGATATTTAGAGGTATTACCAATGCTCGGTGGGCACGCGTAATAATTATGCCCATACTCTCTGAGAGATACATAAAAAAGAGGTTTTTTTTTGTATTTACTTATGACCACATCAAAACCGAACAGCTTGACCAATTTTTACAAATGAGGCAACACAAAACAACACACAGAGATTATTTATTTCAGCAAAGATTTTTCACACAGTGGTTTGACATTAGGTTGCCTAATAATAAGAGTGTAAATTTATAGTACAATCCCACTCGCTAACTGTGAAGCAAAACCTCGTGAGGGAACCCTTCTTCTTCTTCTTCAGGCTATATTATGTAGTCCACTGCTGGACATAGCTCTCCCCTAATGAGCGCCATAGAGCCCTGTCTTCAGCTTGCCGTATCCAGCATCTGCCGGCAGTTTTTCGCAGACCGTCATCCCACCTGGTCGGAGGGCGTCCTATACTACGTTTGCTGAGTCGCGATCTCCACTCAAGAACACGTTTACTCCAACGGTTGTCGGTTCTTCGCGAGATATGGCCTGCCCACTGCCACTTCAGCTCGCTAATTCTCTGAGCTATGTCGTTAACTTTGGTTCTCTGTCGGACGCATTTGTTACGAATCCTATCCTCTTCTTATTTCGACCTTCATCCTCTTCATAGTTAGTTGTAGTTGTAGTTGGCTACAGCCTTAATGCGTTCAATGTCAACAACTCCTATAAAGTAGACTTCACTTTGCTGCCACTTCAGAAACAAAGTCTTTAAAGTAGCTTGCATAATGCTTTTCGAATTACTCGTACAACTTAGTAAACAGTTGTGTCACTCTATTCTGCGTACAGTCGACAACAGATCAAACTTTGTTGCAAAATCGCAGTAATGTAACCGATCAGAGTACGCGGATGTAAAAGTTGACGTGCTCTCAACTGTACATACCAACCCAACGAAAGCAAATGATAGAACGCGCTTATTAGTACCACATCGATATCAATCCTTGTATGTCCCCACTACTAGGGTACGGGTCTCTTCCTGCATCGCAGGAAGGTTATTGTCGCACTCCACCACAGAGACAGTGGCGGGCCTTACTGTCAGAAGTTGTCAAGCCGCCCAAATGGCCTCTGACAAAGCTTAACGTCTACCATTACATGACAGCAGGCACCAACAGCTTAACGTGCCTTACCAAGCACGGAAGCATTTGGAACCATGCCACAAGCGGTAGTCACTTGACGGTCACCCATCCTGCACCTGACCGCGCCTGTCGTTGTTTAATTCAACCACATACATGATTTACATGTTTTGATGTGTTTTATATGATTATGTAGCACTGCCTCTTCTTACCTACACAGCAATCGATAATGGAATCTGATCACTTCAGCACGGGCTTACCTAGTGAAGTGTTCAGGCACTTACTGTACTCTTAAACATATAATTTGTGAAGAAATAAAAAAAAAAATGATCTCTTCTCTTCGATTATATAAATCTCGTATCACAGTGTTTATTATCGAACTCCTCTAAAACAGTTCCACTGATTTTCCTATTTTTTTAATGTATACTTGATAGGTACTGAGAATAGGTCGTTGTCTAATTAATGTGGCAAAACAACGTTTGTGGGGTCGACTAGTAATTTGTAAAATTGAAAATGTATCCAACTCGAAAACCGGGCTTAGGTTTGCGGCGCTCACTGTAATTTATTTTATATTTTTTAGTTAACATCTAAGGTTTTTGCTGAAAATCAGCGTCGCTGGAAGTCTTATGGCTGAGCATAAGGCTTTTTTCCAAATTTAGTTTTTAATATTTTTTCTGTTACCATTTTACTTTCACTTACATGTTTGTAATTCCTTAGGCCTAGCAGTCAACTGACTTGTTGACTACTAACACAGAGTGCGTGGGTTCTATTCCGCTGCAAGCTGCTGTACTTGACTTGTACAAATGGCCTCAGTCTAGATGTATTTAAATTGTCCTGACTTGCCTGGTTACCGTAACTTAGGGTGACCTAGTTTGGGAACAGGACAAGTGATTATTTTTGTGTGAATTATTTATTTATTATTTTGTAAATATTATGGGGATCAATGAAGTTAACTTTTTTCGCATTAAAATTCATTGTTTGAATGGTCTTCGTTCGTGTGTTGGCTGGTTTTGACCTGTACCCGGTATTACTTACGTTTGCGTTAGTTCACACATTGTTATATATATTAAACGAGTCTAATCTCGATTATTTATTAGACAAAACGTAATTACCTAAAGATTAATTATAAATAATTGCGATAAGACCCGTTTAGTATAATATAACTATGCGTTAGTTCATTACGACATTCGCTTTGGGCAGTGGCTGTCTTAAGAGCGGCCTACGTCCAGCAGTAGATAAAATAGTTGCGGATGACTTAACGCCTAGCAATTAGAAAAAGGAGTCATCTCATCATCTATTTCTCCTTCGGCAAATTTTCCGATTTGAGGTTGCCTGGAAGAAATCGATACTAGTAATAAGGCCGCCAATTGTTTCTTATCTTCTGTATTTGCTGTTTCTGTATCAATTTTCCGGTATACAATAAAGAATATTCTTGTGTTATCTCATCCTCGGACGAAATATTTGACGATTCTTCGGCGGATGAGATATTTTTTGGATGAATTGTCAGCTGAGTCCCTTTGACCAGGTGGAGCGTAGACATTCGCAAAGCGGTTGCAGTGACTGGACGAGAAGAGCCGAAGATCGGGTTTAGCGGCGTGTCTTGGGAGGGGCCAACCTCCAGCCTACATTAAAACAAAAAAGTACATAGAAAAGGTTCAGAAACTCGTTAAACGAAGCCGGAAGAGTATAGAAAGTATACCCATTCACCGTCAAAAATTGCGGTTAGAAATAGAAATGGCCGAATGTCAGAAGGAATTATTCACCAACAATGTCGACCACGAGCTAGCGATGGCCGAACTACAACTACAAGTTGAAGATCTGCAGTTTCAATTGCTGGACATCACCTGCAAGTACTCAGCTATGCAAACTCAGTACTGTGACTGCATTTCATCGATGAACAAGTTGATTGCACTGAGCAAAAACAACCTGGAATGCATTGAGTCCAACTTTATCCAGAACTTGGAAGACACAGAAGGCAAATCAAGCTTGCTACCCTTAAATCCACCATTAGCCGTGATTGGAGACACAGCCCCTCTACAGCAGAGCTCCATGCAACCACGGAATAGTGAAAAGGGCAGTAAGAAGCTAGGCTTATGTCCACCATGCAGCATGCCCAACATACCAGCCACTTTACAGCCGGATACGGCACAGCAGCATGGGGGTGAGCTAAGTGGACAGCCTGCAACACCGAATGTGACAGCTGAGACCTGTGGACCAATGACCTGTGATGCCAGACCTAATAGACCGACCAGCTCTTCAGTTCCAGTCAACGAGCAGCGCAGTGCAACACCGACCCCTGATGCCATACTGGATGCACAGCCGCAGTCTAGACCCACCAGCTACCGAGTTCCTGACAATGACATCCAGTACAAAACCATTATCTATTCAGATAAATTAGGTTTATGTTTAGGCAGTAGACTACAAAATAACTTAAAACAACATGTTGAAAATATATGTATGCCCTATGCATCTTACATGCAAATAGTTAACTGCATGCTTAGTAAGGAGTATGATAAAAATACTACTGTTGTGTTATTAATAGGGGACAGCACAGGAATACAGCAACAAGATTTGACAAATTAATTTGATTCTATAGTTGCTCTTCAAGCAAGAAAAATTGTAATTTGCGCTTTCCCTTACTCAAAAACTCTGTCAGAGACACAAAATGCCCGGTTAGATAAGTTAAATCGGCTATTGTTTAATATGACCTTTGGCCATCGAGACAAAGTATTATATTTTGATACGAATAATTTTATTCGAAACTTTATATTGACTAGGGACACAATGCATGTGCCTCTTTCTTCGAAACGACAGATTGCCAAATTATTGGCATTCAATATTTTTGACCCCATTATTGTTAAGACAATAAAACAGGGACCAACTAAACTTGCTAGCTGTAGAAGTTCTACACTCAAACCTCTGTATTCTGAGGTTTTAAAAAAACCTAGTATAAGTAGGTTAAGCTTGACTGCTGATTTAAACTATCAGCGCAGACAACAGAAAAGCCCCCCTTAAAAAAACTTATCTTAGCTAATCAAAATTTACAGGGTGGTTTTTCTGGTAAATTACTAGAATTAGAGTTATTTTTAGAAAAACATAGAGTAAATGTACTCTGTGTCACTGAGCACTGGCTACTAGAGTCCCAAATGAATTTTTCTGTAAATAATTATGAAATAGCCAGTTGCTTTAATAGAAAGTCTGCATTGCATGGTGGATCTTTAATAATAGTAAATAGTAGTTTGAAGTATAAAGAACGAAAAGATATTAGCAGACTTTCTGTTGAAAAAGTTGTAGAACTATCATGTGTTGAACTGGCTAAGCATATTGTAGTAAGCGTATACAGGCCCCCCGCCAGTGACTACAGTTTATTTGAATCCGTACTAGAGGATGTTTTAAAGGTAGCTTCAAGTAGTAGCAAGAAAGTTATAGTATGTGGAGATTTTAATATAGACTTGCTGGTAGACTCCGTTTTAAATAACAAATTAAAATTAATTTTCAAGTCTTTTAATTTAGTTAATATTTTCTTAGAGCCTTCTAGGATTACCGAAAACACAGCCACCTGTCTTGACAATGTATTCTGCGACTGTGAATTTTCGCATTGTTCTACAGTAACTTGCTTAAAGTCAGACCACAATGGTCAAATTGTCCACTTTGAAGCAGATTTTAAAAAAAAGGAGCAAGATATAATTTATCGGCCCATTACAGCAAAAAAGATGGAATTATTTAGAAACTACATACAAAGTAGCTTACCTACACAAAATTATAAGACCCTTAATGCAAATGCTCATTATGGAGATTTATTCAAAGTTGTTTCAGGTAGTTTTGAAAAAGTTTTTAAATTAAAAAAGTTATCATCAAAAAGAAATAAAGTAGCATTTAGTGAATGGGCTACTGCCGGCATCCGAAAAAGTAGGGACACACTATATGCGCTATATGAGAAAAAAACATACACATATGACCCCAGTTTTATACAGTATGTTAAACTATATTCAAAATTATTTAAGGCCGTCTGCCACAAAGCAAAATGTGAGCATATAAAATCAAAAATCCTTCAATCGTCTAATAAATCCAGAACAATTTGGGCTATTATAAATAAGGAAACCGGTAAATCCAAATCAGGATATCGCGAACTTTCACTTAAAATAGATGATAAATTAATAACCTCAAATGAAGACATTGCTACGGCTTTTGAACAGTTCTTTACAAATGTTCCAATTATAACGACAGCTCCTTTAGACTCTTCTCCAGCTCTTGCTGAAAGTATTTTGAAAGACAATGTCCCCCCATGCCATCACGATTTTTCGTTCGACTATATTGAAGCCCATACCGTGATTAAATCGTTTAAAAAGCTAAAGCTTAAAAAAACTGAGGACTTATGGGGTATGTCAGTAACAGTAGTTAGCTCAGTAATCGATACCCTAGCACCCCATTTAGCCAAAATCTTTAACAAATGTTTAGATGAGGGTATATTCCCTGATCTAATGAAATATAGTAGGCTCGTTCCTTTATTTAAAAGTGGTGATAAGCAAGATCCCACAAATTTCAGACCAGTCTCAGTTCTACCCGTTTTGAGTAAAATATTCGAGAAGATAGTTCTAGGTCAGCTGCTTACACATTTCAATGACTATCAACTTCTCCATGGTCAGCAATTCGGCTTTACGCAAGGGCGCTCTACAACGGACGCCGGCGTCATGTTAGTTAAACATATATTTAGTGCATGGGAAGAGCGCAAGGATGCTATAGGCGTATTCTGTGACTTGTCGAAAGCATTTGATTGCGTTGACCATAAAACACTTCTTTTAAAATTAAAGCACTATGGTATAAACGGGAATAGCCTAAAACTTATAACATCATATTTAGAAGGGAGAGTTCAAAGAGCTGATATAAATAGAACTAAATCTTCAGGGTCAGAGGTCAGGATAGGAGTGCCACAGGGATCGATTTTGGGGCCGTTCCTCTTCCTCGTATATGTAAATGATTTGCCGTTCATGGTTCAAAATATGTCAGAGATAGTATTATTTGCAGATGACACGTCACTTATTTTTAAAATTAAGAGACAAGAAAATGACCTTGACAATACAAATAATGCTCTCTCTCGGGTACTAAATTGGTTTACTTCTAATAACTTATTGTTAAATTCAAAAAAGACGAAATGTATAAAGTTCACTCTTCCAAATGTCAAAACGGTAGACAGCAATGTTTTACTGGGGAATGACAAATTAGACCTTGTGAATGAAACTGTATTTCTAGGTATCACAATTGATGCAAAGCTTCAATGGGGTCCTCATATAGAAAAATTAGCAAATAGGCTTAGTTCAGCAGCATATGCAGGCAAAAGAATTAGGGAACTAACTGACGTCGCAACTGCTAGGCTTGTTTATTTTAGTTACTTCCATAGTCTTATGTCCTATGGCATACTACTGTGGGGACGGGCAGCAGACATTGAGACCATCTTCGTCTTGCAGAAGAGAGCGATCAGATTCATTTATAGGCTGGGTAGTAGAGATTCGTTAAGAGATTTCTTTAAAGAAACTAACATCCTGACAGTTGCCAGTCAGTATATATATGAAAACATTATGTACGTTAGGAAAAATATCAGTAACTTTAAAACTTTAGGTAGCCAACACAATGTAAATACTAGAAATAAACATAAACTTTTGTTCCCACTATTTAGGCTGGCAAAGGTTAATACATCCTTCATGGGGCATTGTATACGCTTCTATAATAAAATCCCTGAAGATATATTAAGCTTGCCTGAATCGCGGTTCAAAAAATATGTTAAGCACACTTTGTGCCAAAAGGGCTACTATAACATAAAGGATTATTTAGATGACAATGAGGTCTGGAATGAAAGCCAGTACAATGTATGAGTTCTATGTTTATAATGTAAACTATGTTAATTAAGGACTTTTGAAAAGACTAAGTTAGGAGTTTTTTTGTCCATTTTTTCTCCTAAATGATCTAGATTTTGAAATGGACACCTAGTTTGAATTGTAACGTTCATTAAGCCGCAGTTTCTGTGCTACTTTGAATAAAACCTTTTCATTTCATTTCATTTCATTTCCAGTAGTGGATAAAATAGTTGACATCTGGCAGTTATAAAAAGGAGTCATCTCGTCCTCGGACGAAACATTTGCGGACGAATTAACGCGTAGCAGTTTGAAAAGAGTGACGATTCATCTGCGGATGAGATATTTTTGTAGATGAATGAATTGTGACCTAAGTCCCCTTGACCAGGTGGAGCGACGATATTCGCAAAGCGGTCGGCATTGACTAGAGGAGAAGCTGCCAAAGATCGGGCTCAGTGGCTTGTCATGAGAGAGGCCTACGTACGTCCAGCAGTGGACTGACACCGGCTGATTATGTGCTCAGTAATCGGCGCTTTAAGCTGCCTAACGAATAAAACGGCATAATCGTCACTTCTGTGGTATTTCGTCATGTTACTCAGTAAACTTGGTTCTAATGTCGTCGTCGTAAGACTATGCTAGTCCACTGCTGGACATAGCCCTCCCCTAAAGAGCGCCACGTTGTGCTATCATAGGGGGTAATGCCCATAATCCCCACGCTGGGCATGCGGGTTGGGGTTCTAATATGGAAACAGCGAAAGCAGTGAGCATTGACTGGAGGAGCAGAGCAGAAGATCGGACTCTTCTGGCGTATCTTGGGAGAGAATTGCGTCCAGCAGTGGACCGACACCAGCTGATTATATACTCAGTAAACGGTGCCTTGAGATGCCCAACGAATGAAATATCTTGATCGTCACTTCTATGGTATTTTGTCACGTTACTCAGTAAACTTGGTTCTAATGTGGAAACAGCAAATCCGCAAACGTAGCGTAAGATGTCCTGTGACCAGGTAGAGCAACGCCATTTGTGATGTGCAGTGACAAGAGGAGAAAAGCCGTAGATATGGCTAAGTGCCATGTCTTGCGAGAGGCTAACGTCCAGCAATCTACTGACACCGGCTGATTATGTACTCAGCAAAGGGTGCCCTTAGCTGCACAGCGAATGAAACGTCTTAATCGTCACTTCTGCGTTATTTCGTCACGTTACTCAGTAAATCTGGGTTTGTAGAAACAGCAAATCCGCAAACAGAGCGTTAGGACGCCTTGTAACCAGGTGGAGCGACGATATTCGCAAAGCAGTGAGCATTGACTGGAGGAGAAGAGCCGAAGATCGGGCTTTTCTGGCGTATCTTGGGAGAGGACTGCGTCCAGCAGTGGACTGATAGATAGATAAATAATTTATTTTTGCTTAAAGACACACAAACATAAAGCATCACATAAAAAATACTGACACTGGCTAATTAAATCAACATTCAGGCTGGCTGATTTAATCAGCAATCAGTCTACTGCTGGGCATAATATGTACTCATTAAAGGGTGTCCTGAGCTGCCTAACAAATGAAACGTCATGATTGTCACTTCTGCGGTATTTCGTCACCTGAACGTAAACGATGGCGTGAAAGCGCACTAGCGTAATCGTATTCCGGGAGTAATTCCCGCAGATAGGTGAAAACTTGCGAGGTCGCGATGCAAATGTGTCGCGAACTCTCGCGTGGAGTATGCGCTGAGGCTGGTACTGAAGAGACGCAAATGCTTTGTTGGAGAAGTTGAGTTACTTATACACGCTGAAATTTGCGCGGTTCTGTAAATAGTAATTAAAAATGGAATCCATTTAGTCATTACTTTTAAAAGGAATCTTGTTTCAAACTTCGTTTCTTTGGAAAGGCTTGTTATCTATCAGAACCATGACGTCTGGACCACCCTGGCTGACAACTAAAGGTTCTAGTAAATTCGTTTATCAGTCAAAATATTTTTGGAAAAGGACTATAAAAAACATATAACATCCGCGGCAGCTATCATTAAGGCACATCCAACAAAACACCTAAATTTCATAATATATAGAGTAGAAAAACTGCAAGCAGATGCTGGATGCGGCAAGCTGAAGATAGGGCGCTCTGGCGCTTATTAAGGGAGGGCTATGTCCAGCAGTGGACCACTTTGGCCTGATGAGAATGATGATGATGAATATGATAACAAAATCCCCATTTAAGGATGAAACACATCAGTAAAATTATTAATTGATTTTGTAATTTATTCACACCTCAGCGAATCAAGTGCAGCAGAAAATCAGCGCTGGTCACTTTTACTGAGCTGCAGCCTTTTTTTGTGGCATTAGTCATGCCGTGATTTGAACCCACGACCTCCTCATTGAGAAGCAAGCGTTCTACCGCTCCGCCACTACCGTTGTGAAGGAGGCACTTGTAAATGTTTGTGATTCAAAGGGCCAGTGGGCCCAATCAAGACACGTCTAATCCATTTCAGACTGAGGTCCCGCTTTCCAACTCCATTCAAGCGTGTTCTGTGTTTCCCTAGGGCCGTCTGCTAGTAAATCTAAAATTTTAACATTTGGATCGCTCTTAATGCAACGGAATACAGTTGGATTCTGACTGATAATGTTTACTGTGCTTTCGTGTATACTTAGACTAACATCAATCGAACGCCCGCTGGCCTACAGGAATAGTTGTGATGTAGATAAACTTTGATAGTCAGTATGCTAGTATACGTATACTGTTTGACTGTACTACAAGATGGGTAGTACGAAGGCACGTGTCATGGTTTTGTGACGCTATGATAAGATAACTATTTATTTGCGCTTTGAAATGAAATGAAATGAAAAGGTTTTATTCAAAGTAGCGCAGATACTGCGGCTTAATGAACGTTACAAGTCAAACTAGGTGTCTATTTCAAAATTTGGATCATTTTGGAGAAAAAATGGACAAAAAAACTCCAAACTTAGTCTTTTCAAATTCTTTAATTAACAGAATTTACACAGATTCTACAAAACTCGTGAATTTTTCATGCTTGAATTCCAGACATCATTGTCATCTAAATAATCCTAGCTCTTTTGGCTCTCTTTTTGACTTAAAAAGTTAATGGTTGAGACTGATGATGGCTGACCTCTGCGTTATGCTCGTGAACGCAGCACTTGTTATGTTTTCACGACCTATTTGGAATTTAAAGTCATTAATGGCTATCATGGAATCTTATCATACGTATAATGTGTGTATCGGATGTGTATAGATTTAAGAGGACTTGCGAAAAGATGGTCAGAGTGGTTTTTTTTCCCCCGCTGCCTTTATCTCCACTACACTACGGCCCGAAGGCAGCGGCTTTCACTTTCATGTTGCATTATACTTTGACATTCAGCAAATAGAATGTAAATACGTTGAAATAAATTGAATTCAATTCAATTGAAATGTAATTAAAGTCACGACTTTTCACATTTAAAACACGCGACTAGCGTTATCGTACTACGATGGCAGGTCGTAGGATAGGTTCGATTTCCGTTTGGAATGCGTGGACTTCTAGTTTTATTTATACAAATGGCCTAAGTGTGATGGGTTTTCCATGTTTGTGAATTTTCCGAAAGCCTCCTCTTATGGACCATAGTGGACAATGGTCAGTTATGTGGCACGTAGTCTGCACCTCTCCGCATCTGTAAGTGGGGTCTGCACTGAACTGCCACCGACTCGGTGACGCAGCGGTGTGGCACGGTGACTGTTAAACCGTCACCGAAACCGGGTTAAACCGACCCGGCCGGGTCAAACTAGGAAACGAACTTTTCTAGTTTGTCTCGGGTCTTGGATGTTATCTCTGTATTTATTGTATTAAATTTATCGTCGAGTTGACACCTATAACACGAGTCATTTAGTTGTACTTAGTATAGGGCTAACTATATCGGTGTAATATGTCCATGAATATTTATTTATTCATCAGCTCGGCACATCTACCCTACCCTGCGAAGTTCGACACCTACTGATTTGAGTCAACCAGTGTTTACGGGTAGATTAACCCGTCACGCGCCTTTCCGCACTCGGATCGCAGCCGCTAGTCTTGCTAGCCTCCACCAATCTGTACTTGGCCCCCGTGGTGGAGTATGGCCTACTCCTTCCTCAGGGAAGTGACCCGTGCCCCTCGGTGGGGACATAATGGGCTGTTGATGATGATGATTCAAAATCGTGTTACAAATTATTTTTTTTCTTTGAGCTTCTTCGATATTTTTTGAAATTGAAAAATTGTTTAATTATCGCAAAAAAGTACAAAAAACAACTTAACATTGACTAAGTTAAATACATACTTAGTTACTTTAGTGAAAACTTAGTTAAATAACGCTATGCGATAATAAGGATATGCTCAGCTAAATGCTGCGTGTGCGAACATCAACGCAGCGCTGATTTTCAGCACATCCCGAGTATTTGCTAGCAATTGACACGTTGATAGCTAGACATGCAACTAGCCAATATTGGAAATAAAAAAATACTTTATACAGAATAGGTCTAAAATAGACTGCATACACACATGAGATATAGCGCAAATTAAGCACAAATAAGCAAGTAGGCACTATGATTGTTAAGAATAATAATTAAGACTGTAAGCAGCATGTAGGTGGCACCACTGGAATCGGAAAATCCCTGAGGAGAGGAAAAATACAAAATTGTAACAGGCACCCAAGTGGTTAAAAAAACAGTTCTCATGTCGGATATGTACATAAGGTGCAGATTTTAGGGGTTATTGACCTGTTTATCGAGAAGTAACGTTTTTTAATGCGTTTTTAAACGTAATTGGCGTCAAATAGTTCCGAAGGGGTGGTGGTAAATCATTCCACACTTTAGCTGCTGCATATTTAAAGGTGCCTCTAAAACCAGCCGTCTTGTGCCTTAGTATGAGCATTAAGTTTAGATTTCTTCGTCTTGTATTGCGTCCGTGAGATTCGTTTGCCCATTCAAACTTGCTAAATTAGTACATGGGTCTCCTTCTGTGCACTACCCTATGCACAAGGCTAGCTAGATGTAACTGTCTCCTCGCTTTCATCTTTAAGATGCCTTTTTTGTTCATAACTGGTGTCACATGAGCTCTTTTTGGTATCGAGAAGCAAAACCTGGCACACGCATTTTGAACTCTTTGAATTGCTCGTTCCGTTTTAGCAAACAAACGGGGTCCATAGACCACATCACCGAAGTTCAGAACAGACAAAATTAAGCTCTCAGTTAGAAGTATCCGTATTTTTTCCGTCAAGTACGGTCTTATATGATAGAATATCTTGAGTCTGAAAAACGCATTTCTTATCTTAAAATCGATGTGTTCAATAAAACGTAGCTCGGGGTCCATAACTAAGCCTAAATTACGTGCTTTAGTTACCCTTTCAACCAGATTTTCTGCTATTTTTATGGTAGGATTCCTCTCGACTATCGTTTCGCATTGGTGTTTCGTACCTAGAACCATAAACTTCGACTTCTGTGGGTTAAGTAACAGACAGTTCTCTTTTGCCCACTCGTTTATTATGTGCAGATCGTGGTTAATCTTAGATACCGCCGATTCGACCTCTTGGGGCTTGAATGAGTAATAAAGCTGGGTATCATCTGCATATAGGTGTACTTGGCAGTGACTTATCCTACTTACTAGATCCGCTGTGTAAATTACAAATAGAAGAGGGCTCAAAATACCGCCTTGTGGGCAACCTCTGGTTATAGGCTTATAATCCGATTTCAGGGTATTTCCTTCACAGTCATCCACCTCTACATACTGTTTACGATCATTTAAATAAGACCGGAACCATTCACATGCTCCCGCTGAAATGCCGTAGTGACTTAGCTTCTCAAGAAGAAGTTCCTGGTTAATGCAGTCGAATGCTCTTGAGAAGTCAAGAAGGACCAAAATACTACCCTGGCCCGAGTCAGATGAAGTAATTATTTCATCCGTTACATGGGATAGCGCCGTTTCCGTACCATGCCCACCACGGAATCCGGATTGTAGCAGTGGGATTATATGTTCAGATTCCACATGTGCTGACAGCTGCCTATGTACAGTCCGCTCTATAACTTTTGATAGGATTGGCAGAATACTGATAGGGCGCAAGTCTTTAAATTCGGTAACGGAAGAATTTTTTGGTAGAGGTTTTACCCTAGCAGTTTTTCATATGTCGGGAAAAACATGAGACTCGATAGACTTGTTTACTATAGTTGTTATCAGAGGTAAAGTTACCCGTAGAGTCATACGGATCATATTTATCGAAATATTATCACACCCTACGGCATTTGTTCCTATTTCTTGTAGAATTTTATTTATTTGATCCTCCGTGCAGGGTTGAATGTCGAAATTGTTCTCAGTAAACTTGTTTTAAATAATTTTAAATAATAATTTAATTTAAATGAGTCTAGTAATGCCTTTTTTACTGTTGATGTACGAGTACCTGGTATATCCAAAAAAAAATTATGAAATAATGCTTTACGTGCCTTAAGTTGGGTATATTTAACATAAACCAATAATTTAATCTAAGTATTAACTTTATAGATAGAGAACACTTTATTGCACAACCACAAAAAAGGATATTTTAAATGATTTTTTAAATCTAAGTTATGTTATACAATTGGCGGTATTATCGCTTAGAGCGATCTCTTCTAGATAATCTTTGGGTTGCATGAAAAATATATTCGGTAGGTGCATGTAAATAAATAATTACACATTTTTGACATCTAACATTGATTTTGAAGCGCTCGTGGCCTAGTTGAACTGAGTGATTGGTATCAATTATTCGAGTAAATCCACATCAGGCACGTCACACTCATGGCAGTCATTAAGGGCGCCTTGATAACTTTTGACAAGGCCCGCGCCACTGTCTCACAATCCTCCACCAACCCAGACTCGGCCCCCGTAGTGGAGTATGGGCTAACCTTCCTGCGATGCAAGAAGAGACCCGCGCCCCAGTAGTGGGGACATACAACGGCTGGTATCGATATCGATTTATTTTGGGAAATACATTTTAAATATCTTGGTAAGTGTTGTGTAACTCGTAGTAGCCACTCTGTAAACAAAGAAAAGTTTGCATAGATACAGCAGAGCTCTCAGGAATCATTAATTCCGAAAGCGAAATCAGTCAGCTTTGGAAATTTTTCAAATACCTATTTTGTTTTGCGCGCCAGCTCCGCTATCGTAGCGACGTGACACAATTTTGCTTTTACCTGTCGCTTCTTTTTGCCCTCCCTTCAGCAAAATAAATCTCCATCGATTTTCCTTATAATAGCATTAAAGGTAATGAATTAATGGAAGACTGAATTTGTTTGTTTGTGCTCCCAATCGATCTTTTGTGTAATTTTTGACGAGAGCCGCGACAAAGTCCTCAAGGAGCCGTGCGCCTCGGATTATATTTGGAAAATGTCATGCATAATTTCGCGTCGGTTATTACTTCCCGGCGCGTTAGGTTGGAGATTGTTTGAGTTTAGATAACATCATTAATTTCACAGCTTTTTAGAGCAGAAGAAGTCTGTGGGCCTCAAGAGGATCCAAGGCGACATCGGACAGGGCCGGATTATACATAAGGCTATGTAGACAACTTGCTAGAGGCCCCGCGTTTTTTCCAGTTTTTTTTTTAATTATGTTTCTTCGAGTGAAAATTTAATTTGACTCTTTGTAGCAATCCCTAAATGAAAATTAGTTTAAATAAGGTCGACAACTTTTTTTATAATACCCCGAATTGTTGAACTAAAACATTCGTTCGTAATTCATTTTGAAACATACTAAAATATTCGATTTATGACGATTAGATTAGTATTCTTGAATCCGGATTGGTCCTCTTCTGACAACAAATGAAGTAAGTCTTATTTTTTTTAATAGAGACACATACATTGCGTCTCCACACTAGAATACCTTGTGTTGTCGGGACCAGACTCAACGACATCACAAATATGTAAACTTCCAAGACCTGGGGTCTTTTTTGTGTCCCAAGCTGGATTCGAACCCGGGACCTCTTGCGCGGTAGGCAGATGAGCTACCGCTACGCCACAGAGGTCGTCTAGTTAATTTGGATTCAAATCAATAAGACATGGAATGGTAATAACGAGTATATCGAATATTTTAGTACGTTTCTAAATGAATTTTAAAATAGTACCGTATAAAATCATATCAAATCGCAGTGCCACTTTTGTTATACTATAACAGAAAAACCGCAAAATTTTAAATGAAATTGCCTAGAAATTAAAAATTTATTTATGGGTAAAGGGGACCACGTGCTTTGCCTAGGGTCCTCGTCATAATACGGCCCTGACATCGGGCTATGCTAGCGCGAGATAACACGCGATAGCTCGCGGAGGGCGCTATGAAATTTTTATGTCATGTGCGGGCGCGGGCCGCCGGCTCACTTACCTAATAAAGGTCGTAAAACTGCTTTCATTTCGTCCGATAAATAGTTTATTCCTATCTGAATAGAATCTAGATAGCTTGCTGCTACGTTAACTCTCGCCCGGTTTTCCGGGGGCCAATCCGCTTAGCTATGTATTTAGACTGCTGGCCTTTCATTTGAGTCGAGTCTCATCTGATTTCCACAGACTCTCTCTTTAGAAATGGCTTTAACTATTCCCGCAGAGTTTATCAAACGAATTAATAGTCCAACCACTTATTATTATTATTGAGTCCTTTGCAATAAGTAATACACGCGTCGAATTGATAATCTTCTCCTGTTTTGAAGTCGGTTAAAAATACAAGTATCACATCGCATAATATTAATTATAGATAGATAGATGGAGAACACTTTATTGCACAAGCAGAAAAATATTACAACCATGATTCTTAAATCTAAGTAATGTTATACAATTGGCGGTCTTATCGCTAAGAGCGATCTCTTCCAGACAACCTTTGGATGGAGTGGATTGCATGAAGAATATAGTCGGTACGTGGTGCATGTACATAAATAATTATATCGAAAATATATTGATAACAAACAGCAAGGGAGTGCGAGAATATAATTACCTACGATATAATGTAAATATATTTAAATAATAATATACATAGACACCTAAAAAATAAATACATATCCAATTAAATACATAAAGGTAAGCAACATAATACTTAAATAATGATATACATACCAAAAAATTAATACTTATACAATTAAAACATATAAGCAACAGTTTTCCAGTTTATCCAGTGAGATAGTGGGATTTCACCAATGCCTTAAAACAAGCCAAGGACTTTGCTTTTCTCAGTTCCACAGGCAGATCATTCCATAAATGGACTGCCTGAACCGTGAAAGAGGAGCCATATTTTTTTTTTTCTGTGGATGGGAGTTAATATTAATTATATAAAAGTGGAAAGTCTTCACGTCTAAACGGCTGGAGCGATTTTAATAAAATTTGGTATGGAGTTAGCTGACACCCTGGATTAAAACATAGGCATAGACCGCGGGACTCAGCTAGTTTGATAAATAAAAAGGAGTAACTAAATGCTAAGTAACATTTTCTTCCAGTCAACTTTTGATTTGTTTGTGATGGCTGGAAGGGTAGTGCAATAACTAAAAGTAGGGGGGATGGGGGTTGAGAAGGAGGGTTGGTGTATACACTCAAAGGGCATTAAAGTATATATAATCATTTAAAAACCTATTTAGAGGCTAAAAGTATAATCATGTGAGTACAGCGATATCATTCGCGATATCATGTAAAACCTAACTGCAAAGTAAGGTAGTCGGGGCTGCAAGTGATGCAAATAACTTCAGCCAGATGTTGCTGCCTGTACGTAATACAAAAGGTATTGTTAAGAGGTTCGAAATTTCACTGATGCCAGTAAGTCACCCATTAGCTCAGTTGGGAGAGCGCTGGCACGGTTAGTCAGAGGTCGCGAGTTCCAGTCCTGGCATGGGTGGAATTTTTAGCCTCTAGATAGGTTTTTAAAATTGTCCTTAGCATGGGTTAGTCCATAAAAAAAAATATACACCCAAAATCAAATAATCGAAATACCACTTAATTGAGGTTTCTTACTTTGTTCCTACAAAGAAGCAGCTTTGAGCTTCTTCTGAAAGGAATAATATTTTGAAAACAACATTACATTCCAGTGTTCTGGGTGTCGCTGCGCCGTCCCCGCCATTATTTCAGCAATTATGGCTTGAATCCATTTGGAACTATTCCCGAAACTCGTTCTTAAGTTTATAGCCCCTCTAGATATATGCCAATGCAATTTGTGCCTAAGCGACAGTTGAAATTGTGCTTGTTATTTTATGAGCGCTCTTAAAACAATGCAACTGCTTTTAAAGTTCGTTTTATGTTTGCCGGATAGGTTCGTAGCTCAGAACTAATCCTCGTACTTTGATGCTGTGATTAATCTAAGGGCCGCCATTCATATAGTTAGGTTTTTTTGACATATTACAAAAATAATTTAAGTTATACAAGAAAATGCGTTGATTTTTAATGAAAAAAATAAACAGCCCAAATTGTTCAGTATGTGATGCTGAGGAAGATTTATTTCATTTAGTAATGGTGTGTGTCCGCAATGAAACTCAGAGAACGACTGTAGTGTCACGGCTACAACTAAACTTAGTGGATGTGGGAATACTTCAGACATTCACATTTAACATTCTGTCTGAACCGTGTAGCGGACACGCCACTATTATTTATGAATTTGTTAAGGATAGCTTAGTTATAAGATCTATGTAGTTTGATAATTGTATGATTAGGTTACGATGGGGCTGACATGCTCGTTCTGCGAACAAAGCCCCTAAATATATAAGATAAAAAAAAAAGAAAATGCGTTATTCCTGAATACCCCAATTAGAGTTTGTATTTTATAAGAACTGTTGTTCTGTATGTTATTGTAAAAAGCATTTGTCTCTTAGTTACTGTGGTCTTCGCTGACAATATGTCTTAATAAAGGTCGTGAAAACCCACCAAAATATAAATGTACAAAACCTGGCTAACTTTCCATATAACCAATGTACTTTATTATGTAGAACTTGCAAAGTTCCTTGCCTTCTCGGAGTTAGCCGTGTTTTCATAAAACAAACAATAGATAAATACTATTCTATGTCTTTCAATTATTTTCCGTGTTTACCAAAATAATGAAAGTAATTATGCGAAATATGAACTTTGAAAGTTTTAAATATTCTTCGATAATAATATTCGATTCATAATCTTGTAAAAACTTTTATAAGTTTTCTGTGTTCACTGCACTGCATATAACACTGCATATTCCAAAATTAATTAGCAGTGTATTCAAATAAAGTCAAGGATCTTGCCAAGCTCCTGCATGTCAATTGGCCAGTTTTACTATATTTATGTTTGTGTAGAATTCAAATATTAAAACAAATGACGGAATAATTGACGGCCTCGGTGGCGCAGCGGTTTGGCACGCTGCTGTAAAACCGAAGGTCTCGAATTCGATCCCCGGTCGGGTCAAACTAGGAAACGAACTTTTCTAGTTTGTCTCAGGTCTTGGATGTTATCTATGTATTTATTGTATTAAATCTATCGTAGTTAGCACCTATAACACAAGTCATTTAGTTGTACTTAGTATATGGCTAACGAGATCTGTGTAATATGTCCATGAATATTTATTTATTAATATTAAATTTTTAAATATTTTCTTCAACGTAATAAAAGCCGTGAAGGGTTCCATGTGCTTAGGTTCCTTTTCGCTGCTATTAGCCAGGTAATCCCGGACACTAAACGAAAGTACCACATAAAACTGACGATGAATAAACTATTCCGGTTCGCTCTGGATCCACAACTCCCGTAGGTAAGTTGAGTCGCGATATTGGGGCACGTTAATAATTTACTCGCAAGCCCTCCCTCAGTCTCACTGTCTAATGTACTTGGGAACAGTTCTGTTATTTTAACGTACCTAGTATAAAAATAACAGGACGCATCAGTGATCAGTGCATGCCTGGTTTCAAAATGCTTTATGTAGAGCATAAACATATTTTAAATTTTCGCGACTTGAACACATTGTTAGAATATTTTCGGGGCTTAATCGCGTAGTAATTTATTGCTATTTTACCTCGACGTTTTGACGACGTTACAGTCATCGTGGTCACCAGAAGTATGATGGCTGGTACCCGTTCACATCTTCGGCTGATAAGGTTTCAGACTACTCTCAATCAGCCATCACAAAGCACTATCAGGGTCGCGACACACTACACTGACAATGTCGGACGATAAGCCATGCGATTTTTTTCGACTCGAACACTTCTTGACGACCGGATCCCACATTTGCGACAATTTGAAACCACATTCCCGATAAAAAAAAATGTGTTTCTCAATTTCAACCGCTTCACGCACAATTCGGCTATATTAATGGCGATCGTTGGAAAGTACTGATGGTTTATGTAATTCTACCCAGTGGTTTGATCCTGATTCAAGCAGATGTTCCGCTATCGCCGACTTTTCCACCTGGCGGTTTTTGACAGCTGCGATATGCTACGCGATTAAGCCCCGAAAATATTCTAACAATAGTGTATAAACGTCCCACTGCAGGGCACGGGCCTGCTCTCAGAAAGAGAGTATGGGCTTAATTACCTCTCGTGCCCACCGCGGAGTGGCGATTTCACGCGCTGAAGTATTTGAGGACCTCTGACTCTCAAGTTTCTCCACAATGTTTTCCGTCACGATTAGCGAGTGGTTTTGCAACTTCACAATGTCTGTTCATCGATCGATCAATCCTTGTATGTCCCCACTGCTGGACCAAGGGTCTTTTCCTGCATCGCAGAAAGGTTAGGCCATACTCCACCACGGGGGCCAAGTCCGGGTTGGTGGAGGATTGTAATACAGTGGCAGGTCTTACAGTTCTTATTGTCTGTTCATGTTTGTTTGAAAATATAAAATCTATATTTATTAGTGCATTAAAAATAAAAATAGTGTAATCATGTGGGTACAGTGATATCGTTCCGATGTTAAACCTAACTGCAAAGTAGGTAGTCGGGGCTGTAAGTAATGCAATTTGCTTAAGTCAGATGTCGCTGCCTGTACGTAATACAGAGAATATTGTAAAGAGGTTCGAAATTTCACTGATGCCGTGAGTCGCCCATTGGCTCAATTGGTAGAGCGCTGGTACGGATAGCCAGAGGTTGCGGGTTCGAATCCCGGCATGGGTGAAATTTTTAGCCTCTAAATAGGTTTTTAAATATAAAATCTGTTGCCTACAATTACTGTACGGCGCGTGGGTGTGTACTGAATTCAATAAAAGGTAAATGGATGAAAACCTATTCTTAGGTACTAAACTTTTACTAACAACATACTCCAAGTAAAGTTTTCCGGGCTCTAACCAATATTAGAGAAAAAAGGCCCAAACGAGATTGACCTATTTATACGAAGATAAGTATTTTTTTTTTCTAAGAAAACGTACCGAATGATAGAGTAAAATTGTAAAAAATAATAGTAGTTTCTGGCTCTACCCCGTGTTGGCACTTTAGCCAAAAATAATCAGCCAGTGTGAGTCCCTCAGCACACAAAAAGAAAGAGAGGTGTTATAATTGCACTCAGTACACGTGTTCTGAGGTCAGTCGTCTGCTGGACATAGGCCTCTTCCTAGGTGACTTATATATAGGTGTATCGCTCTAACAGTGTATCGCTTATAGCCCCGGCTGCTTGAGTGATCTTAAGCGATCACGAAGGTAAAGCAACATAGGGCGCGTTGAGTGCATGGATGGGTGACCGTCTATGACTAACGCTAGTGGCATTTTTTCGAGCGATTCCGTGCTTCGCAAGGCACGTTAAGCAGTTGGAGCAGTCGTTAAGCCAAGTCAGAGGCCTTAGGGCGGCTTGAAAACTTCTGACAGTAAGACCAGCCACTAGTCTTACAAGCCTCCACCAATCGGGACTTGGTGGAGTATGGCCTATATCTTCCTCAGGGAAGACCCATGCCCCTCAGTGGAGACGTAATGGATTGATAATGATTATATTCTTTTTAATGCACTAACCCGCGCTAAGGACAATTTTAAAAACCGATTTAGAGGCTAAAAATTCCACCCATGCCGGGATTCGAATCCGCGACCTCTGTCTATCCGTGCCATGATGATGTTAACAGTGTAACGCTAATTACTAAAATAGCGGAGAGTTAAGCGAAATTTGACAAATGGTGATACTATTCGTAGTATCTCTGTCTGGTGTAGCATAGTAATATCTCTGGAGGAACAGGAGCGGTTCTACCTACTATATGGTACTATGGCAAAAGGTAACACTAGTATCACCATTTGCCTCGTGTAGAATATCTCTACTGCCTAACTATTAGCTTCAGGTAGGCTTAACTTACGCCCGATAGTCTGTTTTTCTTCGGATCGGGACACATTACCTTTTTACGGGCCGGGAAACATGTTTTCGCCCAGAGTGAGTAATGGTTTTATCAAATGTCGGAAGCCCAGATCTACGAGTTTTGTGCTACGAATCTCAAGGGTATAGATTTTTTTTTAATAAAAGAGTATAATTTATAAAATTATGATTTTAGCTTCCTAAGAGTACACTTTTATTAACTTTTAAATTGCTTAGCGATATAGTAGACCGCACATCAACGTAACATGAGTGCGCTCTGACTTGTTACTTTACGTGTCATTTTACAATTAAAATGTAAAATATTGTATGGAATCAGGCGTTACGTTGCGGAAATCCCTAATAGCATTAAAAAGTGAAAATTAAGTACTTTGCTAAATTTCGCCAAAAATCCCACAAGCACAAGTGTCTTGCTTCTGCTTGAAAAAGTGGGGCGATGCATAACTAACCCCATGGTGCTTGTGGGATCTTTGGCGGAATTTAGCAAAGTAATTTTCACTTTGTAATGCTAAAATATAAAAGTTGATGTACCGACAAATTAGTTTTTTTTCTAGTATCCATTAATTTTAGTGAAAACAATACCATGAAAAACTACTCATGGCGAGACTTCCTTTGTTGTAAAATTAATGTAGAATACTAGTCAAGTTATTAATGTGAGCCAAATTTGTCCAAAATTCGTTTATGCATGATACACGATAAACATCTAAATTTACAACGATTTATGCGTTCAAACGATCACACTTATTATAGCATGTCACTAAAACATTTTTGAAGTATATGATACTTAAAAAATGTTTTAATCAGGCCTTTCTAGAACTACATATCATATTTCATTGTGATAGATAGATAAGTAATGTATTTGTGCTTTGAGACAAACACACACTTATCTCAATAACACCTTGTGTAAGCTACTTAACGTCCTTAGCCCTGGAAGTAACACTTACTGCAAGTCTTCTAAAACTACGTAGATTTTGAAGAACTTTTTCTTCTTGTTGTCCAAAAAATTATGAGGAAAAAATTGGACCTGGAACAGTAAGTTTTCCGATACTAAATCATTGGGTGTGAATCAAGAAAGTTATTCGTGATGTCCTATTTCTAGGACGCCAGGGCTTAGGAGGATAAAGCATAACACATTGATCGATATCAACCCTTGTAAAGTTTGTAAGTGCGACCACCTACCCACATTTATTTTCAAAATACTGTTAAAAGAAGGAGCTGGTATTTCATAACAAAGTTTTGTAGCCTACTATGAATACCAAGCAACTATTACTTCACATATGAATAAATCAATGTAACATACAATGTAAGTGATTTATACTTGTGCTTTGGTCGAATAAACTTTATCTTATCTTGTATGCCCCCACTGCTGGGGCACGGGTCGCTTCCTGCATCGCAGGAAAGTTAGGCCATACTCCACCACGGGGGCCAAGTCCGGGTTGTTGGAGGATTGTAAGACAGTGGCGAGCCTTACTGTCAGAAGTTATCAAGCCGCCCATAAGGCGTCTGACATGGCTTAACGACTGCCATTACATGACAGCCGGCACAAACGGCTTAACGTGCCTTGCGAAGCACAAAATGCCTCTAGCGGTGGTCACGGGACGGTCTCCCATCCTGTACCTGACCGCGCCTGTTGTTGCTTAACTCAAGCTATGTAAGCCATGAATTGTAGTTATATAAAACAAGCCGCAGGAATCACGATATCTGTCTACAAGGCAGCGATCTATTGGTCGGCGATCTATTGGAACTGTAGGGCAATAATGTCCACAGTCCAACTTTTCTTATTTTACTGGCGACTGCAACGCCGTTCCCGGAACGTGGTTTTAATTTGAAAACTTGCGCGATGTGATCCATTATTAACTGGAGTGCACTGTGATTTTATCACTGCCCTTCACAGTTTACTCAAGTTAATAATTGCACGTTAGCCGTCAAATATGAAATGAAATGAAATGAAAAGGTTTTATTCAAAGTAGCGTAGATACTGCGGCTTAATGAACGTTACAAGTTAAACTAGGTGTCCATTTCAAAATCTGGATCATTTTGGAGAAAAAATGGACAAAAAAACTCCAAACTTAGTCTTTTCAAATTCCTTAATTAACAGAATTTACACAGATACTACAAAACTCGTGAATTTTACATGCTTGAATTCCAGACATCATTGTCATCTAAATAATCCTTAATATTATAGTAGCTCTTTTGGCACAAAGTGTACTTTACACATTTTTTGAACCGCGCTTCAGTCAAACTTAATATATCTTCAGGGATTTTATTGTAGAAGCGTATACAATGCCCCATGAAGGATGTATTAACTTTTGCCAGCCTAAATCTTGGGATCAAAAGTTTATGTTTATTTCTAGTATTTACATTATGTTGGCTACCTGCAGTTTTAAAGTTGCTAATATTTTTCCTGACATACATAATATTTTCATAGATATACTGACTGGCAACTGTCAGGATGTTTGTTTCTTTAAAGAATTCTCTTAACGAGTCTCTACTGCCTAGCTTATAGATGAATCTGATCGCTCTTTTCTGCAAGACGAAGATGGTCTCAATGTCCGCTGCCCGTCCCCACAGTAGTATGCCGTAGGACATGATACTATGGAAGTAACTAAAATAAACGAGCCTGGCAGTTGCGACGTCAGTTAGTTCCCTAATTCTTTTAACAGCATATGCTGCAGAGCTAAGCCTATTTGCCAATTTTTCTATATGAGGACCCCATTGAAGCTTTGCATCAATTGTGATACCTAAAAATACAGTATCTTCGACAAGGTCTAGTTTGTCCCTTCCCAATATAACTTTGCTGTCAACTACTTTGACATTTGGTAGAGTTGTGTGCTTAATATTTCCTTAATTAATTAATCCTAACTTAATATTAATATTTCCAAGGTAACATTTCGAGTTGTGTGCTTAGTTAAGCCCGAGATTTCCGCACGTAGCCTTATATTTAGGACATCATTCGTAGCAAGCGCAGAGGTATGTTAACACTAACAGATACTAGGTGTTGGCGACAGACCTTTTTTTATTGTTTATTTTGACTTTTTGTACATATTGTCTTTTTTACTTATGTCAGTTTTAAATTCTGTCTAATCTATTATTAATTGGTTGGTTAATCTATTATTAAAATATTATTATGATCGAATAAACACGGAATTATAAATAGAAATATATTTTTATTAAAACAGAAAAGTAGGGCACCATTCGGTGCTTAACACCAGGATTTCGTCACGATGTTTTCCTTCACAGTTATCAAGTGTTATTGGGACTTTAACTTCACAAATGTACGTAACTTAGAAAACAAGCCGGAGATTTAGCGCTCCGGTACCGCCGATCTAATCATTTTTTAAGTGTGATCGGGACTTGCAGGCCACAGCTGATGAACTTTTACGAGGTCGTTCTAAGGTCACCTATATGAGGAGATTAAGAAGAATGCACACTGCTGAACATAGCTAAAAACACATAAAATTATTGCACATAACAATGGAAATTACACAGATATTTCTGAACCTAAGAGTACAGACGGCGGATATAGGATTAAATGCAATGTAATATAATGCAAAAGTTAAATTTCTTTTTAGCTCGTCGACATCATGAGGATTCGGCATCGTAGTAAACTTTTTTCAGCGCGAGGAATTCTCTTATTGCAAAGCTCAAGCTCTTGTATGACATTAACGGACTTATGTATAAAAAAAACATTCCTCTAAAACATTCATCAGAAACAGTTTATATAATCTGCGGTCACGCTTTTCCATTCACCACAGACCATTTAAACTGCCTTTGAGGAGTGCTTTAAGGAATCGTGTATTTATCATTAAGATTGCATGTTAAAAAGACTAATCGGGACGTTACTTTGCCTACTTTTTATGGAGAAGCTGAAAAAATAATTAAATTATGAAAGAAAATTATTTAAACTCTACATTTGATCTGTAAGTGAAACATTGATATACAATTGAACAATTGATTTTATTTGAAACGCTTACTGCAGAAAGGAAACATGTGTGCACAGCGGCGAAATTGAGTTTCTGTCAAAAATATGTTTCAAGAGGGTAAAAAAGAAACAACTATCGCTAAAATTAATAGTGTGACATCATGCTAAGAGTTTTGTTTCCTCCAAAAAGGCAACATGTATTTTTTCAGTGCACAGTTTATTGTGTATCTTGAAAAGTTTTGTTTTGTGTACATGTTTCCTATCTGCAGTAAGCGGTTCAATTCTTTGTAGGCAGTTCACTGCAGGTCAAATTAATATTGAATTCAGGCCTCGTAAAAGTGATCTTATAAGAACTTACGTATGTAAGTTCATAATGCATAAAGTATTTTATGCATTGCTTACGAGTTCAGCCTTATATAAAAATAATTACAATATTCGCGTTAATCCTAGGCGCAGTTTTAATACAGCATAACAGCAATAACTCACACCGCGTCGCGACCGGAACCGGAGAACGGGAAATTAATTAGCGCAATCGGAATTAATGGCAACACCGAGTGCCTGCGGAGCTGGGTTAAGGATATAGAGGGACTACTCAAAAGCTTCAGCCTGGGTAGTACTAGAGCTCATTTTTTCTATTCACTCTACTATCTCTTCTTTAATATAGAGCCATCTAATGCTGCGTGTAGGTCTCTTTTAACGCACGCTATTAATTTCGGTCGTGAGTATTTTATTCACAATAAAAACCAAATGTAATAAACATCTTATGTCAACAAGAAGCTAACAAAGAAACTTCACATAATAATATATTTTTCTTTAAGCACAGGTTTTAACTTAATTAACGAGTTTTTTACGTAAAGTTACACTAGACATAACAATAATATTTAACGGGCCTATCGCGATAATTTATTAAGTAAAACGTAATTGCCTTATTTCCCGACGTGTGTGTTAGCCAGCTGCGAAAAACTAAAAGTGAACTTACAATGATTTACTGTACTCGCCACTTCAGTCTACCCGAGACCACGGCAACTGTAACGCTGCCGAAACGTCGGGAAATAAAGTAATTACGTTTTATACTTTTTTTTTAATGCACTAACCCGTGCTAAGGGCAATTTTAAAAACGTTTTAATTACGTTTTACCTAATAAATAATCATGATTAGACCCGTTTAATAAACAACTATGCATGAGTATCGCGAATCATTAAGAAACACAAATAATATTTGTAGACTTTTAGTCCGGATTTACTTACGGGTGTTGTTATATCGGAAAAGTCCGACCAGGTTTCGCTCCGATTCGCAGAGCTTAATCATGGTGAGCAGAGACGGAGCTCGCGTCGTCGGTTGCTTGTCTCACACTTGCTGCTCGCTGGTTGCTTGTCGCGAATCGGAGCGAAACCTGGTCGGACTTTTCCGATATAACAACACCCGTAAGTAAAGCCGGACTAAAAGTCTACAATGTGTTGTGCTTACGAAAGTTTTAGTTCAAAAATACAAATAATATTTTTTAGGGCCCTTATGTTTTGTTATTATATAATTTACTCTTAAGTTAGTCAATAATAATAGTAATTTGTTTGCTATCCACGTGTCAATGCAGACCTCAGTGTTAACCTTACTATACTGCGCAGCGTTAACAGAAGCGTTCCTCTGAAGTATAATGTTTTGGGCCGGCTAGAGCTGGCAACACTTGTAAGCGCTGACGGCGGCTTTTACAACGCAGCGATCCAAAACTGATTTTCAATCTCGCAAAAGCTGCATAATTAAAGGACGCTTCATTTAGCGATTGCCACTTCTTTTTGAGGCTGGTGCGATCAAGTGGGACTAGCATTTTTTGGATAGCGACCAGATTTATCTTTTGGTTTAATGTTTCGAAAGGAAATGCAATCCCTTTACAACATAAATGTAAAAGAAAATCTCTTCCCAAAAAATATGAGATTTATAAGAACTTTCCAAGTTCTTTGTTTTCGCAGAATTAGCAATGTAAGCAATAAATTTGTAGCTTTGAAATATACAGACACAATTTAGCAGTTTTTAGAAGATGTTGAATAGTTTTACAATGAATGTACCAACCCGGACTTGGCCCCCTTGGTGGAGTACGTGCCCCAGCAGTGGGGACATACAAGGGTAGATAACGCACAATTAATGTAAATATGTGCGTAGTGCGGACCTGGCGAGAACTTGGCCTGGCACGCTCTGTGCGCCGTGATTGGCGCACAGAATAATGTAAAATCTTTATTTTTTCATCGGAAAATTAAAAAGTATTCGACCTTTGTAAAACTGAAGAATAAACAGTTCAGATGAACGTCACGCTCTGTGTACTCTAGGAGTGCGTTAGCGGCATCCTTATTTCTGCTTTTTTATTTTCAATTAGCTGACCCAGCGAACTTCGTACCGCCTAACAGTCGATTCTTTATTTATTTATTTTTTACTTTTCTCTCCGTAAGAACCATCCTCGTACTTCAAGGAATATTCTAAAAAAGAATCACCGAAATTGGTTCAGCTACTCTTGAGATTTGCGCTTACCAACACAATCAGCGATTGCAATTTTTATATTATAGATTTAATAATTGGCTAATGGACATTACTAAGATTTATGAAATTATGGTTCTCATTCTTTTTTTTCTGGGTGTGCACTAAAGCGTCCTCTATTCTATCTACGCATTTTTTCCCAAGAAAATACACTTAAAGGAACTCTTCGAATCACTAGTTCAACTAGCTACTAGCTGTGTTTACACTGTTATCTGGAATAAGCTCCCGTCAGTCAGCTGAAAACAAGAATACCCCTGCTGCGAGTAGGTCTCGCGCAGAGAGGGCGATCTATTTCCATGTAGCCTTTAGCGTCTTACGTGGAATCCTGAATGGCCTCGCAGAATCCCTCGGTGTCGGGCTCCAGCATCTATCTTAACTAAACCATCGATCTACCTGCCTCTGGATGACCTACTTTGCATTTGCCGAGAACACTTTGAGTAGTTTTAAATATTTTCATGCTCTTATTGCAAAGTAAAGCCCTTTATGTATTTTGTTTTCTGGTGTGTACAATAAAGCGTTCTAATCTAAAGCTTGTCACATGGTACAGTTTTTTATTTTGTTTTTTCTGTATGTATTTTATGTATGCAATAAGCGGGGAGCGTGATTATTGTGTGGCGAGCACATGTCAACTCTGCGCGCGCACTACAAACGTATGCCTGGGGACGGCCAGTCCAACTATTGTTAGTCGGACGTTATATTTATGGTATGTCATTGAAACACTTTGATTGCGCGATGCAGGAATGTTGGAGTTTGTAGTGCGCGCGCAGAGTTGACATGTGCTCGCCACAATTGCATACATAACTATCACATTTTTAGTTGGGTCTAACTTTAACCTTTAAATAAAGGTTAAAGTTATTCTATTGCTGTGATTTAAAAATAATGTTCCATACTAACATAGTGATAAGTTATAAGACTATTATTAAAACAAAATGTTATCTTTTGAAATATAACTATGGACTGATTGTCTGAAATATATAAACTTAATTGAAAAAATAATGTAAGTGCGCGTAGATTTTTGTTATAAGATATTTATGTATGTTTATCACAACTATAATATATGAAATAGTTTATATAGGTATGTTGATATTTATATAAGAGTGTATGATAATATTCATAAGCCGCGGTAGTCCAGTGGGTAGAACAATGGATTCGGAAGCGACAGAACCAGGTTTGATTCCCACCCAGTGCGGGCATATACCAATGACTTGGTTTTCTAAGTTATGCACATTTGTGAAGTGATGGAAAACGTCATAATTGTCTGAGGTGTTCAAGTACCTAAGCGGTTGAAACTTCCGATTCGGGGTAATTAAGCTCATACTCTCTCTGTCTCTCTCTCTCTCTCTCCCTCTGAGAGCTTCACTAAATAAGTTAATTATATTATTTTTAATGCACTAACCCGTGCTAAGGACAATTTTAAAAACCTATTTAGAGGCTAAAAATTCCACCCATGCCGGGATTCGATCTCGCGACCTCTGGCTATCCGTGCCAGCGCTCTTCCAACTGAACAAATGGGCTAATAGGCGACTCAACCGGCATCAGTGAAATTTCGAACCTCTTCACAATACTCTCTGTATTACGTACAGAGTTTTTAAATTTTTTGTGAAATTTTTAGCCTCTAAATAGGTTTAAAAAAAGTAAATATTCATATTCGCACCGGCTACTCGTCTCACGTTTCCCCGCAACTGCAGAAACGGTTTTAGGCTACCTTTTACGCCACACCCTGTATTTATGCGCATTTATAATAATTCGGGTCTTTGTCAACCGTTCTTTAATCCCGGCTAAGGGTTTGCCCCGCCAGATTATACACTTAATGGCCAGGAACGGCAGCGGCCGAGTCCCGGCACGAAATCCTAATGTAGTTAGGACCCTCTTAATTGCTCGATACGGCCTAATGCGATTGTAGATTAAATGTTTTGATGATATTAACTGCACTTAAGGTCGAGATTGCCGCGATCTCCTTTGGATATTGTTTCTCGTAGTGCTGCGCCGATGCGGGCGTGAAACGAAAGTGGAAATAATAAAAATTACTTTGGCTTTCAAGACGGGTATCTTAAGGCGTTTCGAAGCGCAAAATAGCGTCACTAATGAAAAAAAATCATGACTTTTTTTATAATGACGGCCTCTGTGGCGCAGCGGTAGCGCATCTGCCTACCATGCAAGAGGTCCCGGGTTCGATCCCCGGCTGGGGACAAAAAAAAAGCACAGGTCTTGGATGTTTACATGTTTGTGATGTCGTTGTGTCTGGCTACAACGACACAGGGTATCCTAGTGTGGAGCCAGATACAATGTATGGACCTGTATGTAAATGTTATGTTGTTATACGTTTTTATCTATAAATTAACTGAGAAATCTTAACAACTGTTACAACTACTTTTAGAACTTACAGTCTAGGCCCTATGATCAGTAAAATACAACTTTAATAAAAAACGGACGTTTTTGGCGAAAAGTAATTAAAGTCCTTGGTTGTTGATTCTAGGCTCTAGACTGTAGGTTCGAAAATAGTCGTAAATTAGTATTATGACACAAGTTATTTTTTTTCCAGTGGCGGCGCTAGTTAGCACCCTAAAGCGCCTTAAGCTGGGTACTGACCAGCGTGAGGTTTCATGTAATATGTTACATCATCATCAATCCATTATGTCCCCACTGAGGGGCACGGGTCTTTTCCCTAAAGAAGGTTTAGGCCATACTCCACCACGGGAGCCAAGTCCGGGTTGGTACATTCATTGTAGAACTATTCAACATCTTCGAAAAACTGCCAAATTGTGTCTGTAAATTTCAGCGCTACAAATTTATTCCTTACATGCTAATTCTGATTGGTGGAGGCTTGCAAGACCTTACTGTCTGCTGTGGCTGGTCTTACTGTCAGAAGTTTTCAAGCCGCCCTAAGTGTAAATGTAGATATGTAAATATGATTGTTAATAAGAAGTAATTTTATATTTTAATGTTTTTAATTTTTTTAAGTCACTAACCAAACTGTGTATATTTTTAGTGTGCCTAATAAGTACTACTAACCAAATGGATCTATGTTATCTGAAATAAATAAAAAAATAAGGCCTCTGACCTAGCTTAACGACTGCCATCTATCGTATTGTAACATGTTACACAGCATTTAAAGTTATTGATGGCAATCATGAAATCTTATCACCCATATCCGACAACCTCTGTGGCGCAGCGGTATTGCACCTGCCTACCATGCAAGAGGTCCCGTGTTCAAACCCCGGCCGGGGCCAAAAACCCCAGATCCTGGAAGTTCTTTGTGAAGTCGCTGTTTCTGATTCCCACGCCACAGGTATCCTAGTGTGGGGCCAGGAGCAATTTATGTGCCAGTATATGTTAATGTTAGTTTATGATGTATTTGGTGATGACTTTAGAAAAGATGGTCAGAGTGGAGTTTTATTCCCGTGGCTTTTTCTCCACTAAAATACGGCCCGAAGGCAGCGGCAATGCCTGCGTCCAAATTGTATATAAGTAAACGAGTATAAAAAATTATGTTATGTTATATTATGTTATGTACATTATAAAGACGTAGGTAATTTAGAGTTAATGATAAAAACAACTCTTGATTATATTTGTAAATTTTTCTGGTTCTCTAACTGGTTTTATGTGATTTATACTTTTATTTTTGTATGTTTACTTTGTAGTGACGTTGTTTGATAAATAATATTTAAAACATAGAGAAGATCAATCGTTTATCTACGTCATTAATTTACCCCAGGCTGTGACATTAGTAAAGCGCGTTAAGCGTGAATTTCATTCATTTATGTCCGTATTGATAAATATCATTCATTCGAAATGCCATAAAACTGATAAAATCATGGAACAGCACCCGACATCAAGGGTATAAAATAAAATAAAAGGTTTTATTCAAAGTAGCGCAGGAACCGCAGCTTAATGGACGTTACAGGTCAAACTAGGTGTCCTTAGGTTTAACAGAGCTTGCATCGTCGTCGTCGTCAGGCTATACTAGTCCACTGCTGGGCATAGCCCTCCCTTAAAGAGCGCTACGTTGTGCTATCATAGGGGGTAATGCCCAATGAGCTTGCATAATTATTGCAAAACAAAGAACGCATGCATTGTACTGGCTTTAATTACAGACATCATTGTCATCTAAATAGGTAGATAGTTAAGAGGTTATGTTTAGAGGTAATCCTGCATGCATCTAACATACAAAAATCTCGTGTCACAGTGTTTGTCAACGAACTTGTCCGAAACGGCATACCGATTTTTTTGAAAAATAGGACAACAAAACTTCAAACTCAGTATTTTCAAAGTCCTTAATTAACAGAATAAATAAAATAAATAAAAAAATATTCATTGACATACTACAGAGATCTCGTTAGCCCTATACTAAGTACAACTAAATGACTTGTGTTATAGGTGCTAACTCGACGATAGATTTAATACAATAAATACACAGATAACATCCAAGACCCGAGACAAACTAGAAAAGTTCGTTTCCTATATTGACCCGGCCGGGGATCGAACCCGAGACCTTCGGTTTTACAGTCAGCGTGGCAAACCACTGCGCCACCGAAGCCGTGCAGAGTTTACATAATTACTATAAAACATAGAACTCATGCATTGTACTTGCTTTAATTTCGGACATCATTGCCATCTAAATAATCCTTTATGTTATAGTAGCCCTTTTGGAACAAAGTGTACTTGACACACAATATTATAAAGTAACGTTTCCCTGATCAGTTAGTATATACTACACAAAAGTATATCCTTACTTACTCTAACGTTTTGTATGCTAGAGGATATTGGGTCCGGTAACAAAAGGCCGTTATCGATTGTAAACGGTTTGTTTGTCTGTTTGTTTCAGGTGGCGGGCGTGGTGGGGCGTGCTGATGTGTTGGCTTGCGTCTTCTTCCTGTCCTCATTGCTGCTCTATCACGGGTGAGTCTTTCAAACTGGTAATTAAACGGCTTGTCGATGCCTCGATCAACGTATACTGTTGACAGCAGCAGATTAAAAGTGTTAATACGCGGCGACGCCTATACGTCTAATAATGACTTAAGTGAACGTGAAAAAGTTTTTATCATCATCATTAACAACCCATTATGAGTACTGAGTTTTATCTTCCCCTTTGCTAATACATTCCCTATTTGGTCGACGTATGTCCGCCTGGGACGTCCCTTACCGGCCCTTCCAGTTACATTCGCAATATATATTTGTTTCGTCAATCTTTCTTCCTCTCCACATCCTCTCTTTTATCCAATCATTAGTGATTTAAACAATGTACCGCTAAATCCACGCGTCGCTAAATGTAGACAAATATCCGTGCACCTCTATAATTTATTGAAAAGTCAATGCATTTACCAGTAAAGGCATGAGCTCTGGCCAAAGTTATAAATATTTGCAACAGAAGTAGGGGCAGCATTCCGAATTATTTTCAATCGCTAAATAGTACGTAGATTGCCCTTAGTCAATTGTTTGAAATTTTCATGATAATTTATCAATTTTCCAACAATTTCATCGCGTCCAGTCTCAATATTGTATAAAAGAAGTAAGCATCTCGACTCGACTCGAAAAGTAAGAAACGGCTCGACTGTGGCTGACGTATGCAATCTTGGCTAAAAAATAAATACTGAAGAAATTTCTTTAGGTTTTGCGTCATTTCAACTACACGTTGTACGTCTCAGTTGATTGATATATTGCGCTCTACAAACGCAACAGCACGTAACTTCTGCTGCACTTGATTCGTGGGCGAGCGGAGTGGATTCGGCGCTCAGTCACGTATAAACAATTACCGCCTCTCCGGACTTGCCGGCACCAAGTTCCGAGCTGATGTATTCAATTATTCCGCGCCATCGGCCACTACAACTCCGTTGCCGGCTTAACAATCCACTCACCTAAAACCGAGGAACTGCCAGAGCTTGAATGCTCGATGATATGCGTGGTCTATAAGCTTACCTACCTGTCTAGTACTAGCTTAAGGTTTCAGGATTACCTACACCGATGTAATCAGCGTGCACTTTAGCAGCAATGTTGATCATTGGTACTAAAGACTTTCGTTGAAATAAAAGCCAGATTTCTCGCAGCGCCTTTGACGTGCGGAAATCGAACCGGACGAACGTTAATGCAAATCCCAGTACTTGTTCGCAGAACCATCATCATGGGTTTCTTGGGTTGCTTTGGGGAGCCAATATGATATGTGTGTGTGTGTGTGTGTGTGTGTGTGTGTGTGTGAGAAAGCCTCTCAACAGATGCTTGTTTCTTTTGTTTTAGGGTTAAACATAGCAACAACAACTTGTTCTTTTGTTTTAGGGTTAAACATATTCTTTTCGTGAAACCGTGTCTATGAAAACTGACCTTGTTAATGTTTTAGTGTCAATTTTAGGCTTTTGTAAGACATACAATTACTATTAACAATGAGAAATTAAAATTGCAATATGTTTATTTATCACACACAGATTGGAGAACATATAAATGCTAGGACAAACAATTAAAGACAAATATGTAATAGCCGTTGGTGCCGGCTGTCATATCATGGTCATGGCAGTCGTTAAGCCATGTCAGAGGCCTTATGGGCGGCTTGATAACTTCTGACAGTAAGGCCCGCCACTGTCTTACAATTCTCCACCAACCCGGACTTGGCTCCCGTGGTGGAGTATGGCTTAACCTTCCTGCGATGCAGGAAGAGACCCGTGCCCCAGCAGTGGGGACATACAAGGGTTGATAACGATGTGATAGGGCTCAGCTTAGTTCTGTGAGTGCATGCATCATCACAGCGCAGATTTTCAGCCCATCCTTGTTCTCACTGAATTAAATGTAATAAAAGTTTGCGGTTTTTAAAAAGATAACACCGCAGTTGTAATCAAAGAAAATATGTAAAAATATATAAAATAAATAAATGTGTTAAGCAATATTTAGCAACATCCACCGAAAGGCACAAGGTATATGGATATGCGGTATGCAAGAAGACAGATCTAAGAAAAGTTTCAGTTTGCTTTTACATGCATTTCCGAACCTAAATGTTAATCAACCTGTTTATGCCTCTGGTTTTGATTGTCACAAAGAGGGCAATATCATGTATCAAAGGGTTGAGACGTCACGCGTCTGCCGGTTGGATGGAGTTACCTTGCATCTGCTTAGTAGGCCAGGATTGAAATATCCTTGGCCACGCCAGATATAATATTTAGTAGTAATAAGTAATGAATAGTCAATTCCAAAGTATAGCAACTTCACAAATAATAGATTATGTGGAGAAAAGCTAACAAAAAAACTCTACATTTATTCTTTTCAAGAAAAAGTTAACTTAATTAGCAGAGAGAGCCTTACTGGAAGAAATCTCTGAAGGAGATAAGCTCGCCTGTGTACATGTTTTTATTTTATGTAATGTCCTGTGAAATGTGTGCAGTAAAGTATGCTTGAAATAGAAAGAGATATCAACTTAAAAATTCGTACTCATGAATGTATTGAACGCTAGACACGATCGTCCCTTCAAATACCCTTTATTATTAATCTACGTATTAAAATACAAGACATATTTGTCTACTAAATAATCCTTAATGTTATAGTAAGCTTTTCTGCACAGAGAGTCAGTTCAGATGACACCGCAGCTCCTGTACATTTAGAAGTTGGAATATATTTTCGATTTAAGTATTTATGTACATGCACGTACCGACTACAATTATTCATGCAATCCACTCCATCTGAAGGTTGACTAGAACAGATCGCGCCTAGCGATAAGACCGCCAATTGTATAACATTACATAGATATTTAAAGAAATCATGGTTGTATACTTTTTTCTGGTTGTGCAATAAAGTATTCTCTATCTATTTATTTTTAAACGAGCTATACACGACAAAAACCTATGAGGAGATGCCACAAAATACATCTAGCAAAAACGCGCCTCAAATTGGCTCTACTTCATAACTTTTTAGACGCCATATCAATTTGCCCCGGCAGGAATTCGAACCGAATCCAACACTCATCAATCTCGACATTAATCCGGTGAAAATCTGATCCCCAATGAAGATGATTAGGGAATCAAACGCGCGCACCCGCGGCACGCAATCCGGTCCGTAAATAAGAAGGCGTACTAAGTAATGAAATATTCAGGAACGAAACCTGACGGCGAATTCATCTCGCTTTTACGACTGCCACGCCATTCATAATGCTACACCGAGTTGGAATGATTTATACTCGGAAGCTCCTCTTTGGCTGAGTGTGATAAATATAATGGTAAGCAATATTACAATAGGCATAACGAAAGATTTTTAAATAATCTTCCATAATGTGGGGACACATTTAAACAAACAATAAACAAGAAAAAAATATATATTTCAATAATAATCTAAAGTTTAACAAAGGTCAAAGCCATTTTTCTAAAATGGTTTTAAATCTGTGGGAAAAAAGCTCGCAGTATCATGGCGTCGAATCTGACGTCACGCCCAGGTAAACAAACATCGTAACCACTAGTAGTCACAACAAAGCACGGGTGAAGTTTACCAATGTTAACCTAAGCGTGACGTCTCGCGGTGTGATTGGTGTTTCAGTCAAAATGGCTGAAAGCAGTTTTGTAATCTTTTATTTTATTGAAAATATTGGTAATCTCTTTTTTATATAAAAGTAAATCAATGTTTTTAAATCCTTTTAATATGTTCTTTCCCCTTTTATCGTTAAATCTTTCATTATTTCATACGTCTATTATCTTCACTGGTTTGCAGCCTCTAATAACGTTATGATTATCGAATAGTTGCACACAAAACCGGCTGAGTGCATAATTTTCTTACTTTACAAGCACAAAAGTGTTTTCTTTCATTCAGTTTGGAGCCCTTAACGGGTGTCCAAGTCAGGACTTGGTCCGATTCTATTATTTGTTTTTATATCATTAAAACTGCACAATAAAGGTCTAAGTTTGACAATTGTACGTAGCATCGTCTGTACGTACCTACCAACTCCCGGCTAGAAAAACTCTATGAAAAATTTGCGCTTTTATACTATTCCGCTAAAAAACTAAATCAAAACATGGTTTTTCACTACAATATTTTTTACCGATCAATCCAACGATACCCAAAATTATGGTGTGAACGTGAATAATAATTGCATCAATTATATTAATCGTAGGTGAGGTGGCCTAATAAAATTAAAGTTTTTACATAACCGTTTTGCCGTTTTTATACGTTTTAGCTTTTTTATTACTCCAACTGAAGACATAGTCTGATTTCAGTAGCAGTAAAGACCGGCTTAGGCATTACATCATGGAACATTTTTAATTTTTTTGGGCATTATAATGTTTTTTTTTCATAAAGCGTAGATCTTTTTTTTTTAGATTCTTTTTTATCTTATCTTCATCTTATTGACTAGACGAACCACACAGTACTCGGGTATATTTTACGCTCGTCTATAGTGTCGGACTAGGTTTGCTCCATCCAAGCTACTATAATGTAAACGCTGAGGTATGTAAATACCTCAGACATCCTTCGCCGTTGATGAGTGGTAAATATGCGTAACGTAGGAGACAAAGTCATTTACGTTAAGCATAAATATATGTCTGGCTGTGTACTTCTAATCAATTGTTTTTAAACATGTGTCTCATAAAGCACGAGTTTCGATATTTACCTTTTATTTCCCCACTACTGGGGCAAGGGTCGCTTCCTGCATCGCTGGAAGGTTAGACCATACTCCACCACGCGGGTCAAGTCCGGGTCGATGGAGGATTGTAAGGCAGTGGCGTGCCTTACGAGTTTACTAGGAGCCTATCTGTTGAATGGGCGTTCTTTAAATTCTTGTCCGATGGCGGCGCTCCGCTACTCCGCGCGAGCCATTACCGATACGATATCACGTCTCAAGAGATTTACGTTCAACATAATATGATTTTTCGAGCGGATAAGTACTAGTTTGCTCCTAGGCTTTTGAGCACGTTTCCTTTGACCCAATCCGTATTCGGAGTTATCTCCGATTTCGTTATTTACGTTCAACGTTCAGAAGAAATCGTAGAGCTTTTGATCTGAAGGACTTAAATGAAATACAATATTTTATGTTCAACTCTGTCTGAGATATTTACCTAATTCCGATAAAATATTGTTATATTTTTGGAACTCCACTTCAAATAAACTCAGCGTAAAGCCTATTTCAATGGACTTGAAAGGCATTTAAAAACATGATAGAGAAGTTTCGAGTAAGATTATAATATCTTGAATTCAGACAGTACTTGTACTTAATAAGTACTGTCTGAATTCAAGATACTCGTATTACATGCTTTAACATTGTTATCCCATTAAACTTCTTATACAAGAATTTAATTTTATCAGTTAATTTAATTTATTTATAACTAAAAGGGTGCGCCAAGAGAGATTAAGGAACCACTCGGACTCTGTAAAGCATAGAGCTCTAGAGAACACAATGTTTTGGTGGATTTGGCTTGCCTAAGCCATCCTGACATTTAAGGACAAACAGTAAAAGATATAGTTAGAATATTTTCGGGGCTTAATCGTGTAGTAATTTGTTGCTATTTTACCTCGACGCAACCCTAATAGTGCTTTGTGATAGCTGATTGAGGGTAGTCTGAAACATCATCAGCCGAAGATGCGAACGGGTGCCAGCCATTAGTCTTCTCGTGACCACGATGACTGTAATGTCGTCGAAACGTCAAGGTAAAATAGCAATAAATTACTACGCGATTAAGCCCCGAAAATATTATATGTGTACAAGTCACGAAAGTAAAAGATACACTAAGACATACATATACATACACACACATAACCTCACGCCTGTATCAGAGTATCAGAGGATCTTTCCTTTTAAATGCCTCATCCACTACCGTGACTTATGTCTGCAGTTCTTCTACCGACGATGCGACATAACTAAGACATAATATAACTAAAAAATATAAATGATTTTAAGATAATTGCCTGGCCTACTAAAGTTGCCACAACATCCCCTTTACTAGGGCTTAAGTTGGTAACAAATATAATCTACAATTAACCTATTGGTCAACTTCTAGGATATGAACCCTTGTATGTCCCCACTGCTGGGGCAAATGTCTCTTCCTGCGTCGCAGGAAGGTTTAGTCATACTCCACCACTAGGTGCGGGTTGGTGGAGGATTGTGAGACAGTGGCGGGCCTTACGTCAGAAGTTATCAAACCGCCCATAAGGTCTCTGACATGGCTTAACAACTGCCATTACAAGACAGCCGGCACCAACGGCTTCCATGCTTCGTAAGGCTAACGTTCTTTGCGCTCGCAAAAATTCTCTTAGCGGCTATTAAAAGTAAATGGCGGTAGTCACGGGACGATCACCCATCCAGCACCTGACCGCGCCTGTTGCTGTTGATTCCAATCACTCGGTTCTACTAGGTCAAGAGCACTTCTGCGCTTAGTCAACTAGATTAAGATAAATAGTAAATAAAAACATACTTTATTTCTCCTGTCCTAAAAATACTCTCTAACGTTTGCTGGATGAAATCTCTTTCAGAGATAAGCTCGCCTTTGTACATGTTATTTCTTATGTAATGTCCTGTTAAATGTTTCGTGTGCTATAAAGTATAATTGAAAAAAAATACTTACTCGTAATTTGTTTCATTTTGCCTTGAATGTAGAAACAAAGTAACAGAGCAATATATCGACAGATAAAGAAGACTAAAATGAAGTATTGTAGCGTTGTGTTATTTTTGTAACAAGGGGGGTTTAACCTAGATATTCGCAGATTAGTGCAAATGTCCGTGTTGCGGCAACGACTGTGGAAAACCCCGTTTTTGAAATACGATGGAAGCAATCGCGATTACGGGATTGCAATCGCAACGTTCGCGAGAGGGCTCCTCGCAAACGCTGCTTATTCACTCAGTGTGCACCCGCCCGAAGATTTATTTAACCCGTGGAAATTACTTTGCAAATAATCGCAGGTTGCTCTTCCTCTATAGACGTTTCCGTTTCCATCACCCCCGTTGTCTTTTTCGACCTTTTCCTTACTTCAGAGAATCTAGTATGATAGCCACGGATCTCATAAAAATTAACCGACAGCAGTCATTATGTTTTCTTCAGCAAAATGTAAAAAGTAGCTTGAAGAAAAATGCTTCTTTATCAGTCCCATGCAACTCGCAACTCGTATTTTCGTAACACATTTTTTGTTAGTCAATTTAGTTACGTTAGATGACCGCAAAATTCAATGCAATAACGTAACGGAAAAATGGTTGGTAATTAATATCTTTTTTAGCCTATAAACGTCCCACAGCAGATCACAGGGCTTCTCTCAAAGCGAGAGAGAGAGAGAGAATTGCGTAATTAATATCTAAATATTATAAACTAAACGTAGAATTAAACATTGGTTATGCTGAAGACAGGGTGCTATGGCGCTCATTAGGGGAGAGCTATGTCCAATAGTGGACTACATAATATAGCCTGAAGAATATGTTAAATCAAATGTATCTTCATCTTTGACCTGTGCATTTGCGTAATGAGATGATTTATACAGCGTCCAGTAGCACCTTTACTCACATTAGATGAGAACTCTCGCCTAAATTTTATTATGGTTGTATTCTTTTTAATGCACTAACCCGTGCTAAGGACAATTTTAAAAACCTATTTAGGGGCTGAAATTTCCACCCATGCTGGCACAGTTAGCCAGGGGTTGCGGGTTCGAGTCTCGGCATGGGTGGAATTTTTAGCCTCTAAATAGGTTTTTAATTATGTTTTTAAAGCAACGAGAATATAAAAAATTCTTTATGGTAAATACCACTTTCGAAACCTACAAATATAAATCCCCAAAATAGTTGATCATTCATTCGATTTGTGGTACAGTTATCAGTCAGGCATTGTTAGTTCATTGCTGGTCATAGGCTTCAAAGATGCAACCCCAAATTAAATCGAAACTTTTGTTCTTCCAAAATTAGTCAACATCAATCATCAAGTAATCAAAACCAGAATTAGGTAAACGTTATATCATCAAGTCATAACAGTATGAACCATTTGTGTATTAGCTAATGAAAGCGCTCTAGCCGAACCGAGTGATTGGAATCAATCACTTGAGTTAAACAACAACAGGCGCGGTCAGGTGCAGGATGGGTGACCGTCCCGTGACTACTGCAAGTGGCATTTTCCCGAGCGCTTCCAAGCTTCGCAAGGCACGTTAAGCCGTTGGTGCCGGCTGTCATGTACCTAACGGCAGTCGTTAAGCCATAAGCCTTATAGGCGGCTTCATAACTTCTGACATTAAGGCCCGCCACTGTCTTACAATCCTCCACCAACTCGGACTTGGCCCCCGTGGGGGAGGATGGCCTAACCTTCCAGCGATGCAGGAAGAGACCCGTGCCCCAACAGTGGAGACATATAAAGGGTCTCTCTCTGAGAGAAGGCCTGTGCCCTGCAGTGGGACGTGTATATGCTACATAAAAAACAGACGTTACGAGTGTAAAAGGAATTTAATTTTTGAAACCAGATGTGCACTGATCACTGATAATAAATAAATAAAATAAATAAATAATAAATAAATATTCATGGACATATTACACAGATCTCGTTAGCCCTATACTAAGTACAACTAAATGACTTGTGTTATAGGTGCTAACTAGACGATAGATTTAATACAATAAATACAAAGATAATATCCAAGACCCGAGACAAACTAGAAAAGTTCGTTTCCTAGTTTGACCCGGCCGGGGATCGAACCCGAGACCTTCGGTTTTACAGTCAGCGTGCCAAACCGCTGCGCCACCGAGGCCGTCCTGTTATTTTTAAACTAGGTACGTTAAAATAACAGAACTGTTCCCAAGTATATTAGACAGTGAGACTGAGGGAGGGTTTGCGAGTAAATTATTAACGTGCCCCAATATTGCGTTTTTCACCCACGTTTCTATAAACGTGGGTGGGTTTTATGCAGCCTATGCTGCATAAAAAAAATATTTTGATAGTATTTAAATATTTTTCTTTCACCCACGCCAATGCTCAATGAAACGAGACTTCGTTACAGTTGTACAAATCAATCGTCGACGTAGTTCAAAAGTGTAGCAGGCTGAAGTGGCAGTGGGCTGGTCAGATCTGTCGCAGAACCGATGATCGTTGGAGCAGACGGGTTCTCGAATGGAGACCACGACTCGGCAAGCGTAGTGTAGGTCGCCCTCCGGCCAGATGGACCGACGACCTGAAAAAGGTGGCTGGTGGTGGCTGGATGGCGAAAACGTGAGATCGGGTCTTGTGGCGCACCCTGGGGGAGGCTTATGTCCAGCAGTGGACTGCAATAGACTGAAATGGATGGATGGAAATCAATCGTACTGTTAATGTTAAAGAGACTTAGTACGGAGAACTCATAATTATCGCAATACAGATTTCTCAGCTGCATTTTCACTGTGATAAGTGACGTTAGTACTCGAACAATAAGTGTCATTGATTTGTAAAAGAATCAGGGAGCGTGTCTGACGCCGCTGCTGCAGCGCGTCCTACCGCGCAGTATTTTATTTTCCCCATTTTATGTAATTTCCACTCGTCAAGTTGGCACTGCGCAAATTATGAAGCAACACGAAATACTCGGAGCGTAATTTCGGCTCATAGATGCAATGGGTGACAGAGCAGGCATTCAACTTAATTTTGTGTCGAGAAGTTATGTTTTTGCTGGAAAATTGCGAAAATGTTGTCACTTTAATGTATTTTTCCTAACTGAAAGTAGTTTAATGTATTTATGCCACACCTGGCAATAAAGTGGCTTTTTCTAAATAAGCCGCTTTCTGGCCAAGTGTAGACATAAAAAGATAACACGGGAGGTAATAAAGAAAACTCTCGATCGCATATTTACGTCCCTTGCTTGCAGCTCGGGCCGCAAACTTCTGCGATCTCGGCCTTTCTTTGTATTACCACCCTAGTTGTGTAATGTACTATTACGTAAGTATGTTTGTATGATTCCATGTACTTTTTAGCTTTGACGACGTTTTATGGAAATTGATGTAACTTTAAAACTGTGCATGTTATTTTTACTAAAATTATTATTAAAAAACTGACTGGTATATAAGTAGGTATGTCCTATTCCATGTTCCGTCACAACTCCTTAACCAATGGTCAGATTTCGACAAATAATATCTCAAATATATTGTCGGGTTTACGTGCTTGTCATAGACTAAATGAAATCCGCATTACAGAAAAATTCAAAATCCCCGAGAGTGCAAAAATAAAAAAATAACGAACAAGCCGACTGCTGAGTATTAACTACTAAGTATAATAATAACAATATTGGCCTTTTTGCATCTACTTAATGAGATGATTTATGCAGCGTCCAGTGGTATCTTCACTCACACTAGATGGGTGAAGAGACCACTCCGACGCTGTAGTGCCTGGGACATGGTTTTATAGATGGTGTAGGCTTGCCCAGCACCTATACCATCCTGAAAGCTTAGTCGGCCTAGCCCACAGGAAAGACTAGTCAATACGTGCGGTGCCAACCAAGCCGTAGGTTTCCTCACGATGTTTTCCTTCACCGTTAGCGCGTAACTACTAGGTAAGGCCACACTCCACCACGATGACAATGTTACTCACTTCGAAGTTCCTAGGTTGCCTACACATGCTTAGTAGTTAACAATCGAATCACTAGTAGGAAATTTGAAAAAAAACTTTCCTTGATGACCCTAAATTAGTGGCACAAAGTTGGCTCCTACTCTTGAGATATAAAGGTCTCAAGTAAAACCAGAATGCCTCTTCTTCTTCTTCAAGAACACAGTAACCCCATCGGAAGGAAGAACTTTCGTTGATGACCTCAACGAGTGTCGCCAAATTGGCCCCACTCTTGGAACATAAATTCAGCCAGAATGCCTCTTCTTCCTCTAGAACGTAGTCTCGTTGCATGGAAGGTCAGTGGAAACGGGACGGGCGAGTAACAAGGCGCGCTGCCAGCGAGCGGGCGACGACTCGTGGCGTTATAAATCCACACACTAACAGCTCCACGCTATTTTGCACCCCGAGCTAGGGGTGGCACTTGCGAGGGAATACTGGTCAAATTAGGCTCAGTATTTACTAATTGAATCGGGTTCAATTCCTAGTGTGTATTAGCTCGCTATCGGTGAAGGAAAATTGATCTTGGTCATCGCAATCAAAAAACGTCGTATTTTTCTGTGATACTTCGCTATCTCCAATGAATAAATCAATAATTATTGTCAATCTTATTTTTCTTATCGTGTCTATGACAAACCATTCAATTTTATTGACTCAAAGGGCAGTAATTTCTTAAGCCCTAATAAGGGCTGGTTTGCCACGTGGTGAAAGGATAAGCCAGCCCGTGATTGCCTGCCTAGGGAGCCCAGGTAATAATAATTATAAAACTGAGCGCATCTGCCAACAAATCTAAATTATTTTATCAACCCTTTGTATATCCCCATTGCTGGGACACGGGTCTCTTCCTGCATCGCAGGAAGGTTAGGCCATACTCCACCACGGGGGTCAATTCCTGGTTGGTGGAGGATTGTAACACAGTGATGGGCCTTACCGTCAGAAGTTATCAAGCCCATAAGGCCTCTGACATGGCTTAACGACTGCCATTACACGACAGCAGGCACCAACGGCTTAACGTGCCTTGGAAAGCACGGAAGCGCTCGGAAAAAATGCCACTAGCGGTAGTCACGGGATTGTCACCCATCCAGCAACTGATTGCGCCTGTTGTTGTTTAACCCTAGTGATTGTTTCCAATCACTTGGTTCTACTAATTCACGAACGTTTCTTGAAGAACATAATGTATTCCCATAATTGTATTCCCTTAATTCACCTGCATTTGTATTTTGTTTTATTTGTTTTAAAAATAATGAGGAACGCAAATCCTTAGGCTGTGACGCAGCAGTGTTTTAGTAACACCAGTAGCACTTTGAGCTAATTCAGCTGTATTAAATAAAACCAGCTCGGCCCAGTCTTTCAAATTCACTGAAGTGACAATAACTCCGTACAATTTTGTGAAAGAACTTGAAAACAAAGCAGACTTTGTGATAATTCATCGACTGAACAGAAAACAAAAAATTCAAACTTTTGACATCGAAGCACATCTTAAATTCATACACTGCGATCAGTTAAGTCTGGTTTGCGATTGCTTCATAACTTTTGAGATTTACAAGTGTGAACTAAATAATTGTAACTAACTTTACTGTGCTTTTGTATGTAGCCTATATTAATTAAAACTGTTTTCATACGGATTTATGCTCGTTTATTACATTTTTACAATTTTCCAACGTTTCGGCACTTTTTCAGGTGCCGTGGTCCCTTAACCTTAGAAAATACTATATAGCCTATATTTATTCCACTCCAGAGCACAGATCTTCTATCAGAGAGAGGAGAGTCGAAATTTGAATATTAGGTAAAATTTTAATTTAACATTAACAACAAAAGTGAAAAGGCAGTAACTTTTGAATTTCTATAGTTCCAAATTAAAAACAAAGTATATCAAGAAATTGGTCAAAATGCACATACATAACCTCACGCCTGTATCCCAGAGGGGTAGGCAGAATGTTAAAATGTTAAAAGTTCTATTGTGAAAAACTCTGATGGAAACATGATAAGCAAGCAAGCAAGTGTGAACTACGATAAAATGTGTGATTTTTCTTTGTATCCACGTATTTTTGCTGGAAATTATGTAAATAAAACATGGTGACTAAAGCTTGGTTCAGCCTCCAGCTACCTTGCAGGCAACTTTGCAGCCAAAACATAAAGAGATTGCATTGCTAGAGTTCGCATCCCTAACAAAACGTACTTAGTTAATTTAATTCAAAGCAAAGCAAAACCGGACTGTTACCATCTTCGTAATTTGTGCTAATTTACCCGAAACAAGAAAACCCTATTATGGCTGCAGAGTATTAGAGAGACAGAATTTGTAAACACATTTCATAAATTTTAACGTCCGCAATTGCTTCCAAAACTAAGCTGGCGCAATTCCAGCCCGACACGACACGCCCGAAAATGTGTATTTTGTTTATTACATAATGGAAAATACTACCTAGCTGAATGTGGATTGCTTTTTAGTTTTATTGTTTCATTGTTCTGTAAATACGAAGCTTGAAAGAGCAGAATGGATACGGTGAATTGGAGCACTAGAAGATTCTAAATAGAAAGAAAATAGCGCTAAGCGTTAACAAAACAAGGCAATAGTAACTGATTAAATTCCGATACTTCTTGGAAGAGCTTATTTTATTTATTGAAGGAGAATAAACAATTGTACAATGTAATACTGTGATATCAACACTTGTTATGTCCCCGTTGCTGGGGTACGGGTCTCCTCCTGTATCGCAGGAAGGTTAGGCTATACTCCCACCACGGAGCCTGGTACTGGTTGGTGGAGGATTTTAAAACAGTGGCGCACCTTACTGTCAGAAGTTATCAAGCCGCCCATAAGGCCTCTGACATGACTTAATGACTACCATTATAATGACAGCCGGCACCATCGGCTTAACGTGCCTTGAGAAGCATGGAAGCATAATACTGTTATAAGTTATAGAGGAAATTGCTTAAGTTCGTTCAACAGCACATCAACTTATCAGCTTAAATCAGTCAATATATTCTTTTTCCGGGGCCAGTTTTTTTAAACCTGAAACAATGATTTAGGTCAACCGAAAATAAACACGGACATGTTCTAGGTACTAGAAGATAGCCATCAAAACACAAGAGCCGTTTCAAGTTGAGCTTAGGACTGTTTTTACTGTTTAGACTGTTTCTGGCATCACTTTCAATTTTAAATTTATATAAAGTAACTAACTGACTCTGCAAACATTGTTTAGCTTGTGACCTATTTTTAGACCTAGTTAGTTAGACCTGAGATTTCCGCACGTAGCCTCATAGTTGGGCCATTGTACGTAGCAAGCGCTGAGGTTTAGACCTATCAAATATACATAAAAAATCATTGAAGCCACTTCGGAGGAGTTCGACAACTGTGGCACAACATTTTTCGACTTATTCCCATCTTCCAACCTAAACTTCCACCCTGGGTTGGAGGTTGGGAATTGTTTGTCCCATCTTCCAACCTATGGCAGGTTGGAAGATGGGAATATATTATCTGAATTATTTTTGTTCCCATCTTCCCAACTGACCTTTATGTACAGTGGCCCAATCATGAGTTTGGTCTATTATCGAATCGAGAATAGTATCGAGTAAAAATGTATGAAAAAAAAGTAGCGCCGCTATTTACCGCTAGGATCGCTGCTTTTTTTTCATACATTTTTACTCGATACTATTCTCGATTCGATAGTAGACAAAACTCATGATTGGGCCACTGTTGTGTGCATAGGCATTTGGGTTTAGATTGAAGTTTCTTTTATGAATGTGAGAATTATTATAGACCATAATAATTGCATATCTGTTATCAATTCACTAATACGAAATAAATAGGTACGGTAATAAAACAAGATGTATTATGTTTAGTACTTAATCATTTTTTAATTATATTTTTCAATAACATTTACCACCTCAACCCAAAATTGGCCAAAATCTTGTGAAATTATACCAGTCAACATTTTACGTAATGCTGATGGCTGCCTTGAACATGAGCAATCATAATCTTTCGAAGTTTGATTATCTGGAACATGTAGGTACAGTTATTACCCGATTACGGCTAAGCAAAAAGGAGGGTTATGTTTTTGACCGGTATGTATGTATGTATGTATGTAATTTGACAAATTAGGTATCGTTAGAAGCGTTTCTATCGTCCGCTGGTTATAGGCTATGTGACGTCACATAAAAGTGAATGTGGCGCCCTCTAGACGACTTGGAAACATGAACTAAAAAAAATATTTTTTGATGATATCGTGTGGGGTATCAAATGAAAGGTCTTGATTAGCACGTTTCAAAAATATATACATTGTTGGTCTTTTATAACCACAAAATAAATTAAATAAAAAAAGTAAGTTCAAAAACTAAAACCCGACTACTAAAAAGTGTGAAACAAGAACGCCTATTATTTGAAGTAAACACTTTACGATATTTGTTTGATACACATTTCATAGTAAGTTTAAAGGCGGCGGTCTGTCTGCGTGATAAAACCATATCGGAAAACGAAATCATTATTTAGGTATGTACTTGGATTTAAAGATTGTATACACATTACTTTGTACAAAATTACATACTAACCCATTAATTTATTGACTGTACCTCATTTATGTCAGTTCGGAAGATGGGAACAAAAATAATTCAGATAATATATTCCCATCTTCCAACCTGCCATAGGTTGGAAGATGGGACAAACAATTCCCAACCTCCAACCCAGGGTGGAAGTTTAGGTTGGAAGATGGGAATAAGTCCATTTTTCTATATTAGATGAATAGAAAACAAAATCAAGAACATTTCAAATACCTTTAAGTTGGCTTTCCCATACTTAGTTTTTCCATTAAGATAATTTGACCACCAATATTATGGACGTATAAAGCCAACATGTTTTCAACATCTATCAATATCTGAGTATACAAACATGCAACATATTGTTTGTAATATTATTTGTCACAAAAAGTATACTCATGTTTTACAAAATTTAATAATGTAGACCACCTACCCTCACTACAATAATTAACTTTAGTCGCCATTTTGGCCTACCCTTGACCACGTTGCTGAAAAGGCGGGAGTTAAGATAATTAAGTTTAATAACTTAACTGTTAATAACTGCTATTAAACATTCTCGATTAGACCATAAAACGTATGAGCATCGTAAGTTATTATAATACTACGTTACAGTCGTAATAGTATTTTTTTTATTAAGGATGCGTCTAGGGATAACCAAAGTGTACTAGTGGGAATTCGAAAATGACAACTAAGCTGTAGTACATGGAATATAGTTTAGCTATATTGTCGCAGCTTCGTCCACCTTCTAAGTACCTACCTGAACGGAAACAACACTAAACATCTCTAGAAAAGTGCACTAGTGACTAGTCCTCCTGAATTAATTTTATAAACCAACAGAAAAACGATTATTCCATAAAACGTAGATCGATTAGACCATAAAACGTATGAGCATCGTAAGTTATTATAATACTACGTTACAGTCGTAATAGTATTTTTTTTAATTAAGGATGCGTCTAGGGATAACCAAAGTGTACTAGTGGGAATTCGAAAATGACAACTAAGCTGTAGTACATGGAATATAGTTTAGCTATATTGTCGCAGCTTCGTCCACCTTCTAAGGACCTACCTGAATGGAAACAACACTAAACATCTCTAGAAAAGTGCACTAGTGACTAGTCCTCCTGAATTAATTTCAACGTCAATTCCAAAATGGAGCAGAAACTAAAATGACGTTGCGCATTCCTGTTGTAATTCCAACAATAGAGCGTGAATTTATTTTTATACCATAGGCGGGTAATGTACGCAGATAACACAGGTGCATTCGTAAAGGTAAAATATTGGCATGCCGATAAGAGATGAGGAAACAATATTCATAGGGGCTGGTCGGTTCTATTATCCACTTCGTAGCTACCATTCTAGCGTTGCGTTTAAATGTCGACACGTCCCTGGTTTTATTTGCTTTAGGCAACGAAATGAAACAATCAGTGAGTGACATAGCCTATAGGATTAGCAAGCTGAAGTGGCAGTGAGCTGATCACATATGCTGAAGAACCGATGGTCGATGGGCTCAAAAGTGGTCGAATGGAGAACACGAACTGACAAACGCGGCGTAGGATCCCCACCGGCTCGCTGAACCGATGATCTGTGGCAGATTGCTGGCAGTGAATGGATGAGGATAGCCGAGGACAGAGGTGACAGAAGTGGCCTGCCTTGGTGGAGGCCTATGTTCAGCAGTACAGGCTGATTGATTGAAGCAGCAAAGTTTCAGATAAAACTTGGATTGACTCATAAAAAAGTATTTTACTAATATTGTAACGATCGCACAAGAGAAACTCTTACGTAATACAGCCTGTACGTAATACAGAGAATATTGTAAAGAGGTTCGAAATTTCACTTATGCCGGTGAGTTGCCCATTAGCTCAGTTGGAAAGAGCGCTGGCACGGATAGCCAGAGGTCGCGGGTTCGAATCCCGGCATGTGTGGAATTTTTAGCCTCTAAATAGGTTTTTAAAAGAAAATTTTGTTAATTTTTAAAGGGCAAATGCAAGAAGTCCGACATACTTTCGCTCCCAAGATTAAGGTTGACAAAAGTTAATACATCCTTCATGGGGCATTGTATACGCTTCTATAATAAAATCCCTAAAGATATATTAGGCTTGCCTGAAACGCGGTTCAAAAAACGTGGTACTTACACTTTGTGTACAAAGTACACTTTGTGCCAAAAGGGCTACTATAACATAAAGGATTACTTAGATGACAATTATGTCTGGAATTAAAGCCAGTATAATGCATGAGTTCAATGTTTTATAAGAATTACGTAAACTCGTTAATGAAGGACTTTGAAGAAACTTAGTTTGGAGTTTTTTCGTCCATTTTCTCCAAAATGATCTAAATTTTAAAATGGACACGTAGTTTGAATTGTAACGCGTTCATTAAGCCTTAATTTCTGCGCTACTTTGAATAAAACCTTTTCATTTAATTTCATACTCCTCAAATGTTAGATTACAAATACAAAATTTAGTCAAATGTCGGTCAATTAACATAACATAACACTAGGATACCCTGTGTCGTGGGAACCAGAAACAGCGTCATCACAAACATGTAAACATTCAAGACCTGGGGTTTTTTGGTCCCCAGCCGGGGTTAGAACCCTGAATCTCTTGGACGGTAGGCACAGTAGGCAGATGCACTTTGCTGTGCCACAGAGGTCGTCTATTGTATCAAGGAATTAGAGACACTTAGGTCACAGATTAGATAATAGCTTAGGTTCACTTGCGCCAGCCTGGGTTAGCTCATTTAGCTCGAGTTTAAATTTTATTCATTTAAACCGATCACTTTGCATGCGAAACGTTAACGGTAAACTTACAGACCAATAATCTCAGCACATATCTATTCTTTCATATCAGAAGAAAATTGTGAATCTAACGATGTCACGTACTACGCACCCACAAACAAATATTCTAAGCGTCTTCCTGTCTGCACATTTCCAGATGCAATGGCCGCCACCGACTATGGACGAGCGTGGTGCTGGCGGCTCTGAGTATGCTGGCCAAGGAGACCGGGCTCACCGTTCTGCTTTTCAATATTGCCTTCGATCTTTATCGCTGCTGGAGCTCTGTTACCAAGTACGTTGTGGATCTTTTCATCTTCTTTGCTGTCTTAGGGCCCCTTTCTAAATTGAGAATTTCACTAAGTACTAAGTAAATACTTAGTACAGTGCTACACATGAAATAAATCTCGCGGATGTACCTGCGCAGATGACCAAATTTTGGATGTGCGGCAAGTTGATCGACCAATCAGATAGTTTCATTTTATGGCAGGCCGCGCGCCTTGGTTGCTATTGGTTGATTCAACGTCATCGATGCAGGTGACTATTAGTTTGGCAATATTAGCGTGAGCGAAATAGGTAGCGCTACTGCGGCTATCAATTCTGCACCTTAACCGTATCGGTTAAAGATCATGTTGAATGTAAGTACATTCATCATGATCTTTAACCGATACGGTACCCGAACGAAAGTACCCGAAGCTATAAGTATAGCTTCGGGTACTTTCGTTACACTTCTTCCTAGTTTGCGCGAACGAAGATTCCCGAAGGGACTTTTATGATGTGTAGTACTGTAACGTTCTGTCACGCTCTTTTCTGAGAAATTCGAAGAGACAGCAATACAGTTGACTATTTACTTAGCGAAATTCTCAATTCAGAAACTGGTTCATAGTGTACCATTCCAACCGTAACTCCGAATTTTTTTCACTTTTCTTTGCTTTCTACAGGTTGTAGTTGACGAAATTGCTTTCCCAAATTTTATACCATTTGTAACTATTCGTAATTTCCCAATCTTGGTTCGAAACTGTGAATCCGAATTCAAAATTATTATTAGTTTATTTTCTGTTATGATAAATCCTCTACTTGACTCTTATCAAATTTGACGCGATACATGAATATTTCATGTAGTAATTTAACGTAAGAAACAAAAATATATTGACTTTGCTAACTAAATATGCAGGATGGCTGTAAAATTTGCAAACAAAAAAGGTATTTTCCGCTTTTATTTCGGTGAAAACGCTATCCGCTATCTTATAAGCATCTTTGGTTTGTAAAAAAACGTCTGTCAGAAAGTTTCCAATACTTGAGAAGAGAGTTAAGTAGCGGATTATTATACTTCATTGCATACGAAATATTTAAAAGAATATCATTTACAAAGGCGAGCCTTATCTCTGAAATGTTTAAGTTTCTGTCGTTCGATAAGCGTAAACAAGTGAAAGAACAATTGAGTTGGCCGGCGCCAACCACTAAAGGACCGACCTCTAGTTTATTTTAAGTTTTTATCATATTTTGTCCTAATAATCGTGCTTAAGAGAAATAACTGTGGGTAAAATTTTTTTGATGATATTAAACTAGCGCTGTTTGTTTCTAAATCTAATTGTTTAGAATGTAGAATGATTCCTTAAAAAAGTCGAACGAATTCCATGTCACACTAAAGTTTGCTAAACAAATTCTTCTTGCAAAGTTAATGCACTTTATGATAAAAACACAAAATTTTAAAATAATACGTTTTATTATTAAGGGTGCGAATAGTCGGTTTTTCAAAATGGGTTAGATCTTAAACGCTAGTAAGTACGATCTATAAAATAAAATCATTATGTACTATAATGTCGTGTATTATTCGTAGCCTCGGCTGAATGTTTCAATAAATTGAATTGAATTCAATTAAATCTGTACAACGCGCGTTGTATATTTTTTGTGCCGCTTCTGTGTTTGTGTGCTTGCTAAGGCTAACGAAGTTGATTCTCTTTGGGGGTATTCAATTATCTGGAATTCGTTGCCGCTACTAATCTCGGAACATTGCTTAAAAGGAATGATCTTATAGAGATTATTCAGTAAGTAGGTACTGCAATCGGAATCGGAGATCACTGTTTCGATATGATTCAAAATGGTGGACGTCTTTAAGAAAGTGTTCCTTTATATTACATATTTGTATTTGTGAATCTTAATCTGCTCTCCGTTTGTTTTGGTCAAAATGGAGCTTAAATGGATAAAAAGATAACCAGAGAATACTTAATTGTAAATAAAAAAGAAAATTACACAGAATTCCTAACGTAAGAGATCAAACGACGACCTTATCACTATTAAATAAAATATCATATAAATAGAAACATCGACAGTTACTGAAATATTTTATATAATTTACAAACGCCTCTGATAGTAAACTATTGTCTAACTTAGATTGAAGTTACTTCAACTAGAACAACATAAAAACTTAAGAAAAAATACAAAGTAAAACCAAATAAAAATTTTTTTTCAGGTACAAAAATAAATTGAAAACAAAAAAAAATAATTTTCATTGAATTCTGGATATTTGCTTATATGGATATGGATATTTGCTTATATTTAGATGACAATGTTGTCTGGAATTAAAGCAGTACAATGCATGAGTTCTATGTTTTATAATAATTATGTAAACTATGTTGTTGTTTCACTGATGCCGTGAGTCGCCCATTGGCTCAATTGGTAGAGCGCTGGCACGGATAGCCAGAGGTTGCGGGTTCGAATCCCGGCATGGGTGAAATTTTTAGCCTCTAAATAGGTTTTTAAACTATGTTGATTCAGGACTTTGAACAGTCTAAGTTTGTAGTAGGTATTTTGTCCATTTTTTCTCCAAAATGATCTACATTTTGAAATAGACACGCAGTTTGACTTCTCACGTTCATTAGGCCTTAGTTTCTGCGCTGCTTTGAATACCACCTTTTTATTTCATTTCATACTGCTCAAATGTTAATAATAATGATATTGGCCTTTTTGCATCTACTTAATTTGATGATTTATACAGCGTCCAGTGGTATCTTCACGCACACTAGATGGGTGACGGGACCACTCCGAGGCTGTAGTGCCTGGGACATGGTTTTATAGATGGTGCAGGCTTGTCCAGCACCAATACCATCCTGACAGCTTAGTCGGCCTAGCCCACAGGAAAGACTAGTCAATACGTGCGGAGCCAACCAAGCCGCGGGTTTCCTCACGATGTTTTACTTCACCGTTAGCGTGTGGTATTTGTATTTGTGAGCGATTTGTAGTCGCTCAAATGTTACATTACAAAATATAAGATTAAGTTAACTGTATCAAGCAATGATAGATACTTAGAGACCAATAAGATCAGCACATAGTATGGAGATTTTTCGTCATTTTTTTTCTCCAAAATGATCTACATTTTGAAATGGACACGCGCAGTTTGACCTGTAACGTTCATTAAGCCGCAGTTTTACTCTGCTTTGAATACAACCTTTTCAATTCATTTCATTTCCAGGGCACAGTTGGCGAGCAAGTGGCGCAATAAAACTTTTTCTTCAGGCTAAATCAGTCCACTGCTGGACATAGCCCTCCCCTAATGAGCGCCATAGCGCAAGGTTGGGCCATCATTGGGGAGTAATGCCCATAATCCCCACGCTGGGCATGCGGGTTGGGGATCGCAGTTTGGTGGAATTGTACTGCAGGGGGTGCTACTGCCCACCGCCTGGTTTGTGTCCCTTAGTCGTCTTTTACGACACCCGCAGGAAGAATTTGGGTTGGTGCTATTCTCTAGGCCGACACCACACAGCATAAATCCTTGCAATAAAACCTTGTCATTTAAATTCCAGGGCGCAGTCGGCGACTAAGTGGCGCTGGCGCGGCGAGGCGGCGGCGCGCTGCCGGCGGCTGCTGGCCGCGCTGGCAGTACTGGGCGGCGCGCGGCTCGCGCTGCTGCACGGCTCGCTGCCGCACTTCTCTGCTCAGGACAACCCGCCGGCGTTCCATCCCTCCCTACTTGTCAGGTGCGCAAACACATGAGCCGAGCCTGGCTCCGCTCGTGATTCAGCGCGCCACGTGCCGTTTAAACAACTACGCTCGGCGCGACTCGGCAAAATTCGCACGATCCATCGCTTGTCGGTTTTTTCGACACGCATCAGAGGCGCGCGCGCCACCTTCGGCTCGGCTTGTGTTAATACGCGCCATCTAAACAGATCATACAGAGTGCGCGACGAAGGAAAACCCATTTTGTTGTATAGCGACGTTTTTAGCCTCTAAATAGGTTTTTAAAAATGTATAGCGACGTTTTTAATTTGAAGAATTGGGTTTGTACGAGATGGAGTGGACCAATGAAAAGGTTCAACTCTTCATTGAACTGTATGAAGAGGTTTTTACGAACGGCTCGGCTCGCGTAGGATCGCGCTACCCCGCGTCGTTTAAACGAGCGGGCTTGCGTTTGTATTTAGCCGAGCCGCATCTCCACGGACGGCTCGGTTCGCGTAGGATCATGCTACCCCGCGTCGTTTAAATGCACCTTTATCGACCCACGGTTTAAGACCTAGGTACAAAGGCGCGGAAAAGACTCTTGTCATTTCTCAAGAGAAGGCTAAGTCAAGACTTAATTCAGACCATAAGACCCCTATATTTTTGTAACATAAAAAATAAGGAATTACATTCGGTTCGAACCCCGGCTGGGGACAAAAACCCAGGTCTTGGATGTTTACATGTTTGTGATATCGTTGTTTCTAGTTCCCACGACACAGGGTATCCTAGTGTGTCAGAAGCAATGTATGTAAATGTTATGTTATACAACAATTCCCATTCCCCACGTCCACAGTTAATAGTTGTATGTCCAGATATGTATTAAAAATAAGACAAATGTGAATTATGAACTTGTTCCTTGCCTTGTGAACTTGTGTCAAATGGACTCTTGGACAGGAAAATCGTTAAATTAGTATACGTCCTTTTCTCTCGCGTGGCGGATGATATTGCTCGGAACCGAGTAGTTTTGGGACGGGTAACGCCATCTAGATATTGCGTAGTGAAGTAGCCGAGAGACCATTGCGGTGCAGCTGGAAAAGAGGCAACAAACACAGCCGAACCCGCTTCATTGTAATGTAGCTTTCGCGACTTTCTCGCCCCGTTCTCTTCTGTGTGGGCTTCGTCCCGATCTTTTTCCTACCATTTCTTTCTATGTGGGCGAAGCCTAACACTCGCAACAGTTGAATTGCTCGTTGCGTTGTTGTCATATCTTACACGTGGGTAAATGTGTTGAAGCATAACGTCGAATTTGACGTCGAAATAGAATTCACACCAAACAAGCGATTACTCTTCAAAACACGTGCCTTTCAGTATACCTAATATTGTCTTGTTCACGAAAATTCCTTAAGTAGGGTTAATTTACTCTCTTATACTCGTATGTATAAATTCTCATGCTTCGCAAGGCACGTAAAGCCGTTCGTGCCGGCTGTCATGCAATGGCAGTCGTCAAGCCATGTCAGAGGCCTTGTAGGTGGCTTGATAACTTCTGACAGTAAGGCCCCCACTGCCTTACAATTCTCCACCAACCCGGACTTGGCCCCCGTGGTGGAGTACGGCCTAAATTTCCTGCGCGGCAGGAAGAGACCCGTGCCGTGGGGACATACCTACATATTTGACGGCCTCTGTGGCGCAGCGGTAGTACCTACATCTGCCTATCGTGCGAGAGGTCCCGGGTTCGAAACCCCGGCTGGGGAAAAAGAAACCCAGGTCTTGGATGTTTACATGTTTGTGATGTCGCTGTTTCTGGTTCCCACGACACAGGGTATCCTAGTGTGGGGTCAGAAGCAATGTATGTGCCTATATGAAAATGTTATGTTATACAAAGGGTTGAAATCATATAGGTATTCCCAGCGCTGCCTGTCTCCGAACTGTCTCAAAGCTCCACCTTTTCGTTCTCTAGGCTGTTAACGTTCAGCTACCTGGCGGCGTTCAACTGGTGGCTGCTGCTGTGTCCGTGGTCGCTTAGCCACGACTGGCAGATGGGCTCGGTGCCGCTGGTGACGTCACTGCACGACCCACGCTCGCTTCTCACCGGCGCGGCGGCGCTCGCGCTGCTCGCAGCGTGCTGCCGCTGTCTTTGTGAGATTGAGGTACTTGCATATTATAGATATAAGATACATACTTACATACTTACATACATACATACATACATACATACATACATACATACATACATACATACATACATACATACATACATACATACATACATACATACATACATACATACATACATACATACATACATACATACATACATACATACATACATACATACATACATACATACATACATACATACATACATACATACATACATACATACATACATACATACATACATACATACATACATACATACATACATACATACATACATACATACATACATACATAACCTCACCTGTACCCAAAGGGGTAGGCAGAGACCAGGGACTGCCACTTACCACGATCCTGACAGATCACGTTCGCTTCATCAACGTTCATAAGTCGTTGCGTGCACGCACGCCAGTTCCTGTGATATGATAAGATACGTTAAGGATATCCTTTTATTTAAACCGGGAAAAAACAAACATAAAATAATTACATAGGTACAATTGGCGGTCTTATTGCTTAGAGCAATTTCTTCTAGACCACCTACGATGGAGTTGGTGAAGGAAAAAGGAAAAGTGAGAGGGGTTTTTGGTGCAAATATGAATATTGATATACTTACTTATACATAAAAATAATATACTTACATAAACGAGTGTTATGTAAGTATATTATTTTTATCACACTATCATAAAGATAGTGTTATAGATCACAAAGATAGTGAAGTGTGATAGTGTGTTCATCACACGATCACACTTCACACTAATATTATAAAGGCGAAAGTTTGTAAGTGTGTATGTTTGTTACGTCTTCTTCACGTCTAAACGGCTGGAGCGATTTTAATAAAATTTGGTGTGGAGTTAAAGCCAAATAGGTTTTTCACTGCGTTTCACTGCGGGAAAATATATTTTACTGTCAATACACTACTTAGTTTCCCTAATAAGCCGCGGTTAACACCGTAGGGCATAGTTAGTTGCTACTATAAACTCACAGAATTACTCGGAAAGCAAAGTCATTGGTTTATGCCCGGATTTGGAGGAGAAGCCGACTTGTACCGCTCCATAACCTACAGTGTTTTATATTTGTTTCATTGTAAGTTTCGCTGATGCTGGTACTTGCCCATTAGCTCAGTTGGGAGAGCGCTGGCACGGTAAGCCAGAGGTCGCAGGTCCGAGACCCGGCATGGGTGGAGTTTTTAGCCTCTAAACAAGTAGGTTATTAAAATTGTTCTTTAGGCTACGAACATTATTATATTCTTTTTGTTGCACAAACCCGTGTTGTGCGACAAAAAGAATATAATAATGTTTGTAATGTTCGAAGCCAGTCTGTTAGCTTTTAGAATATACCTACTATCGGCTACTATCGGATAGAATCGAATATATTCGTGTAATAGAAATCCCACCAAACACATTCTGTAAAAACTAGCCAAGTCTCGATGGAGCTGCTCGTTTATCTCTAAAAAGTAATGAAATCTAGACAAAGTCGTGCCAAGTCTAAGATTCCTTACTGCGATTTCTTATAGTTCATGATATATATTATTATAGTTGATGTTGTGTGACTTTGCCGCTGAAGGGCACACAAGGGTAGAAACCAGGTGCTCCATGACACCATTGCACCAATCTGTCGCCAGAACTGCTACCCATTGACGATGGAAAATTGCCACTTGGAAAAAGTTGATTGAATAACCACTCATTCATGTGATAAATATTTTTTTTGTAAAGGCGGTATGTCGATCTCTTCTAATAGTTTGGTTGGGCTCTTGTGTTTTCTAATCAGGGTCACCATGTACTCCAGATCTTCCATTATCCTAGTTTTTATAGTTTTCTCTTTCTGTGGCGATTAAACCCTAACTCTGTACCAAATTTCAGCTCTCTGAATTAATGGGAAGTACTAGTTTTATTTTGATGATCATAAGTGAGTAAGTGTCATAAATGCGAAACTTGGCTTTCGCTTAACTTCGGAACTAAATGACCTACAGACTTGTAATTTTGGATTTCAAGTATATAGTTTCCGCTATCACGCAACCAAATGCTGGAACAATATTCCTCTACCCTATCGGTGAAAATTACTTTCAAAAATAATTTTAAAGCTTACTTGCTAGAGTTACAAAAAACTGGGAGTTTCTAGCAGGAGGATTTATGATAGTGAGAGATTTAGCGGTTAAACAATTTTTTTATTTCTTTTTTTAAATGGGTGTTTATGGGTTGACATTTAAATATTAATGCGTGTTAATAAATTAATAAAAATTAATATTTGTAGAATGAATAATTGTTATTATTAAATCATATTTATGTTATATTATATTGAATTGAGAAATTGAATCATTATTATATGTATTATTGAATCATTGTTTGAATAATATATGCACTAACAACACACTACTAATTATACACAGTGCAACTCTTGCTGGTAAAATAGTCATAATCAAGTAATAATTAAGGAATTATTTGTTTAATTAATGAAGCAGAGCGGTTTATTCTCAGATCATAGAAAGAAGGAGATATGCCCTAGCCGCGAAATAAGTCCGGTACCGCTGTCGCCACTTTAGAATATGTGTGCGTTTTCATTACATGCACAATATTGTAAATATAAGGTTCACGCACACGTCTGTCCAGTCATTTACTAGCGTTCTAATCTTTTAATTGGTTCGCACACTATGAAAAACAATTGTACGAAAACACTCGTACACGTAAACAACAGCGTCGGTGAACTCCTTAGGGATGGAACCCTTGTATCAAATAATACATCTATCGATAAAATTATCCGATGAGAGGTTATTCATTTATTAACAGTATACTTCGTGTTGGGATGATACAAAAAACAGAGCATGTTAAATTTACAAAAACAATATTATTAAAACAAATAATCCTATTTTAATTTACTGTCCTGTGAAATGTAAATATTTATTAAATACGTGTCTTTTTGACAGTATTTGTGGCTTCAGTATATGATAAAGACGCAAACTTGGCTTTCTACTGATATAGAATTTGATTATTTTGACAATGATGATGACCCCTGTTCTGTATACTAATACGATATGTTAAATTTGTTGGACAGAACACCACTGAAGCATACTTGGTAGTGACTCTGTCCGGAAAGCTAGGTCTTCTGGGTTTAAATCCTGGTAATGGAAAGAACTAATATTTGTGTGAAGAGCATGTCCACGGTCAGGGACGCATTTTTACCTGGATTTTTCATATTTCTTTGTATTTTATTTAGTATATGAATCCCAATGTAACGTGAAATGCACTTACATTACCATTTACAAATTGGCTTTAAATATTGGTAACTCTGTTAGGACTCTGTAAATTAACAGCAGTTTTTGTTGGGTGAAAGAATGAAGTGCTGACTTTTTAAGAATACAATAGCAATTACTTTCTCATTTTCTGAAAATAATTCACCCAGCTATATAAAAAATAGAATAAACACATGTATAAACTCGAAAAACAACCATTTTTCTAAACAAATTGCCACTTGTCTGAGTAACAGCGATATATTGGAAATCAGTAGCCACGCTTGCATTATAAGGATTAAGTAAAGAATATGTTTATGGCTGTGATTGAAATGTATCATGGGCCTGTAAATAAAGTAACTTCCTAATTAAAAATACAGTAAATAGGAAGAACTTTTGTAAGCTTGTCAAAAAAATTTTTAATGAAACTTTCGAAACATATATAACAGATTAAAAAATAAAATCAGCATCCGACTGAAATCCTAAAGAGAATATTTTCATTATCGTCATCATTCGGCCACAAGATATTCACTGCTGGACATAGGCCTCCTCCATGGATTTCCAAAAAGACCAGTTGAAAGCGGCTTACATCCAGCGTCTTCCTTGGACTAGGATGAGATCTTCTCTCCATCTTGTCGTCCGACGCTGCACTTGCCGATATGACATATAAGCAAGTACCGACATACCATATTGTGGTCTCCATTCGAGAAATTGTCGGATCTAAAATGGTAAATAAATTATTAAAATACTGAAAATGCTTTATTTAACTTGTTTTTCATTACACAATCGAATTTCATTTATAACATAACGCTCATAAAAAATTAAATATATAAGACTATGATTTAGTACCACAACCACATCACCTGATTTGTTTCTTTAGAAACTCTTTTGGAGAGTTATGCGTCGTCCATATGAAATGAAGATTAGAATAAAGTGATAATTGAATATTCTAAACCATGTAAAGTTTTATCGTGATTTTAAATATACTGGTACCTTAACCTTTATGGAACTCGTTATTACTGGTATTTTCAAAGTAGGAACTGTCCACGGAAATATTTTTTCCCCCACTTTAGCATCTGGAAACACTTCTCTGTAAAATAGATGGAGCAAATGGTACTTTATTTGAGAGGAAATTAGTTATACCCTCTGTATTTTGATCCATTTTTCTTTCGTATTTTTCTTTATCTTTATTAGAAACTTTTTGAAATACATGATCGAAGCTAGGCCTGTTTTTAATAAGACAAAATCCTACTACTAAAATAAAAGCTTCCTTAGCAACGCAAGCTGAAGTCTACGCAGATACAGTCGCGGGCAATAGTCGACGATAAGACTAGATACCTAGTCTTACAATAATTGGTTCTAGTAATTTTGGAATTTTGGACGAACGATTATAAATGCCTCAATAATATCGATACTTAATCAGTCTGAAAAGAAAGGTACTACCCCATCACTATGTCTCCAGCTGACCTACTGGTGAATTTGACATTTCGCGGCAAATACATGCGGCCGTACCTCGAAACATCGCATTTAACAATGATCAGTTTTGCGTGACGGTTCACTGCGGGCTGGCTTTTCCTAGTTAGCAAACCTCCACGAAAATCCTATATAGAAACAGCAGTGGAGTAACTACAATGTAATAAATACGTCCCATTTATGTTCTTAGTAATGTGATGCACATTGCACATAAAAATATTATAATTATGATTTTTCGTAGTTTATAAGACGAATATAATGAGTAAAATAGGTTTACCGGTGAAAAGACACTCCCCTGTTTTTGAATAGCATGTATCACAGCGATTTCTGCAGGTAATCACTGCGCAATTAGGCATTTTTCTCAGATGTTACTACGACGGCTGGCGCGAAGCGATTGACGGCCATATTTTAAAGTTTCGCAGAGGTTAGCCCAAATGGGCTAACGTTGGGCGACAGTGCCACGCCCACAAGGCACTTCTCCTTATTTTTGTGTTCTGAGGGTTTATTCTGTATAATTTATTGTTTATGGTTAAAGGTCGTTTTGTACCTATTTTTATTTTAAATATTGTAGTTGTTTTATTCAAATATCATTGCCGTTCTCACACTTTGGCTGTAGAATATCTACTTATTTAAAGTAGGTACCATTATACTGAGATACGGCCTTTTTGAGCTTATGTGGCACACCCACATACGGCCTAAAATGCCGTAGAACTCGATGCATGTGAGTTAGTATTTAAGATAAAGCTGTATTTGTATTTAAACTATTTTATGTAATTATTTTTTATGTGATGCTTTATGTGTGTGTGTCTTTAAGCAAAAATAAATGATCTATCTATCTATCTATCTATCTATCTATCTATCTATCTATCTATCTATCTATCTATCTATCTATCTATCTATCTATCTATCTATCTATCTATCTATCTATCTATCTATCTATCTATCTATCTATCTATCTATCTATCTATCTATCTATCTATCTATCTATCTATCTATCTATCTATCTATCTATCTATCTATCTATCTATCTATCTATCTATCTATCTATCTATCTATCTATCTATCTATCTATCTATCTATCTATCTATCTATCTATCTATCTATCTATCTATCTATCTATCTATCTATCTATCTATCTATCTATCTATCTATCTATCTATCTATCTATCTATCTATCTATCTATCTATCTATCTATCTATCTATCTATCTATCTATCTATCTATCTATCTATCTATCTATCTATCTATCTATCTATCTATCTATCTATCTATCTATCTATCTATCTATCTATCTATCTATCTATCTATCTATCTATCTATCTATCTATCTATCTATCTATCTATCTATCTATCTATCTATCTATCTATCTATCTATCTATCTATCTATCTATCTATCTATCTATCTATCTATCTATCTATCTATCTATCTATCTATCTATCTATCTATCTATCTATCTATCTATCTATCTATCTATCTATCTATCTATCTATCTATCTATCTATCTATCTATCTATCTATCTATCTATCTATCTATCTATCTATCTATCTATCTATCTATCTATCTATCTATCTATCTATCTATCTATCTATCTATCTATCTATCTATCTATCTATCTATCTATCTATCTATCTATCTATCTATCTATCTATCTATCTATCTATCTATCTATCTATCTATCTATCTATCTATCTATCTATCTATCTATCTATCTATCTATCTATCTATCTATCTATCTATCTATCTATCTATCTATCTATCTATCTATCTATCTATCTATCTATCTATCTATCTATCTATCTATCTATCTATCTATCTATCTATCTATCTATCTATCTATCTATCTATCTATCTATCTATCTATCTATCTATCTATCTATCTATCTATCTATCTATCTATCTATCTATCTATCTATCTATCTATCTATCTATCTATCTATCTATCTATCTATCTATCTATCTATCTATCTATCTATCTATCTATCTATCTATCTATCTATCTATCTATCTATCTATCTATCTATCTATCTATCTATCTATCTATCTATCTATCTATCTATCTATCTATCTATCTATCTATCTATCTATCTATCTATCTATCTATCTATCTATCTATCTATCTATCTATCTATCTATCTATCTATCTATCTATCTATCTATCTATCTATCTATCTATCTATCTATCTATCTATCTATCTATCTATCTATCTATCTATCTATCTATCTATCTATCTATCTATCTATCTATCTATCTATCTATCTATCTATCTATCTATCTATCTATCTATCTATCTATCTATCTATCTATCTATCTATCTATCTATCTATCTATCTATCTATCTATCTATCTATCTATCTATCTATCTATCTATCTATCTATCTATCTATCTATCTATCTATCTATCTATCTATCTATCTATCTATCTATCTATCTATCTATCTATCTATCTATCTATCTATCTATCTATCTATCTATCTATCTATCTATCTATCTATCTATCTATCTATCTATCTATCTATCTATCTATCTATCTATCTATCTATCTATCTATCTATCTATCTATCTATCTATCTATCTATCTATCTATCTATCTATCTATCTATCTATCTATCTATCTATCTATCTATCTATCTATCTATCTATATGATTGTAGCTTTCTGCTATCTGGTCTTATTCAGAGGTTCTCAAATAGTCCTCAAAATGGTTCCAGTAAAGATGGTACGGCTGTGTTTGCTTCGCGCTCGACTTGGCGGTGTCACTCCCGTGCCCCCCGGTATCGAAGATAACATGACAGTTAACTTTACATAACTGTTCACACTGCGATGAGCATTAAACCTAACAAGTGACCCGGTGGTACTTGTTGCTATATTGAAATGCACAGGAACTTACAAGCTAACTGACACCTACCACGATGACACCCTGATGGCAGCCAATGGGACAGAGAAGATAGCGTGACGTTTAATTGGCCAATCAGAACGTACTAATTTGAAATTGCCTAATTTTCAAAATCGTTAACGAACATTACTTACTTACTATTACTATCTGTTGCTTTGTACACGCAAAATTAAAGACTCTTGAATTTATATATTTTTACTGGAGTTTTTCATTCCACACACATCAAAACACAAGGAGAGATCACCACAATAAGCCACAGGGCTCACGCCTGAACAATAACTTTTCAAAATAGTGAAGAAATTTTTATACAGAGCAGGAAGTCGTATTACACTCGTGTGCTTTCGGCGAAAACTATAGCCTTCTCTAGAGCCCCAGGTATATCCTAAAAGCTAACAGACGTGCTTGTTTGTAAATGTTATGTAATGACCACCAGCTGCAGCGCCACACGCCAGCAGTGGTCGGGCTCCTGCTACTGGTGATCCCGTACCTGCCGGCTTCGAACATCTTTGTGACCGTCGGGTTCGTCATTGCCGAGCGAGTGCTGTACATTCCCAGGTGAGCTGAATATCCCCTTTGGAGTCGATAACTGTCAGATTTGTCTTGCAAAAAATAATAGACTCTCATCTTGGGTAACTCAGGACCCAAATATGAGAGGAAACACGTATAGGGAAGATCGGGTGATCGTGCTCTTCCACTATAAAGGGAAATTTTCCGCCAGGCAGATCGTATGCCTGGGGATGGCCGTTCCAAAGATCCATCGGACGTTATATTTATGCTATGTCATTGAAACACTTTGATTGCGCGATGCAGGAATATTGGAGTTTGTAGTGCGCGCGCAGATTTGACATGTGCTCGCCACACACATCTAGGGAGCGAGTCTGACCAGGCCGAGTCTCTAAAATGCTTAGTTATTCAATCAATCAATTCAATCAATCAAACAATGAGTCATATTATATTGGTTATAGTCATTACATTCACACTTCAGTAGTCTAGTAACTAATCGCATTGCAATGGTATAACCCATGCTACTTAACTTGACGTCTCTCGCGATTTGATCTTCTTCGCGAGAGATGCCTATTTAATTTGCGCGAGTTATTTCCCTGGCACAACCTTGCGCACATTAGGGGAGGGCTATGTCCAGCAGTGGATTAATATAGCCTGAAGAAGAAGACATCCCTGGAATGACATTGTACTGCTATTGCTTTGTAGACTACCAAGTCGAGGCAAATGGCAACAATTGTCGTACTATTTTTATTTTTAATGCACTATTGTGCTGATGCAATTTACTTCAGCCAGATGTCGCTGCCTGTACGTAATACAGAGAATAGTGTGTCACTGATGCCGGTGAGTCGGCTTTTAGCTCAGTTGGAAAGAGCGCTGGCACGGATAGCGAGAGGTCGCGGGTTCGAATCCCGGCATGGGTGGAATTTTTAGCCTCTAAATAGGTTTTTAAAACAATTGTCGTGCTTATTTCATTCTATTGAAAAACTATGTAAGTATTAGACTCTAGGGCCTGGTGGAGCGACGACATTTGCAAAACAGTGGGCAGTGACTGGAAGGGAAGAGCCGGAGATCGGGCTCAGTGGCGTGTCTTGGGAGAGGCCTATGGACAGCAGTGGACTGATACCGGCTGATTATGATGAAGATGGCAAAACGACGTTTGCCGAGTCAACTAGTAAACAATGACGACCTCTGTGGCGCAGCGGTAGCGCATCTGTCTACCATGCGAGAGGTCCCAAGTTCGATCCCCGGCTGGGGAAAAAATAAACCCTAATTCTTGGATGTTTACATGTTTGTGATGTCGCCGTTGCTGGTACCCACGACACAGGGTATCCTAGTATGGGGCCAGAAGCAATGTATGTATTTTGAATATAAGAATATTTTTTATTGTACACTGGAAAAACAACAAATACAAAACAATTGCGGATAAACATAGAACAATCGGCGGCCTTATTGCTAAAAGCAGACAACCTTACGATGGAAAGTTGCTGAAGGAAATTGGAAAGACGGATAGCCAGTGCAAATTTGAATATTGATACATACTTAACTTAATAATGATACACATCCATACCGTTACTTTATACTACTATTCAATAAAGTTCTCTCTCATTTCCAGCGTGGGTTTCGTGATAATCACAGCGTACGGCCTACAGTTGTTATGGCAACGCCGCTCCAGCACGCGCTGGATCCTAGTGCTAGGCGTAATGGTCCTAGTCTCGAGTGGAGTCGCCCGAACTTACCTGAGGAACAGGGATTGGAGAACCAGGGAGACGCTACTGAGGTTTGTTGATGTTTTTATCCGATCGCCGCGGTGCTCAAAAGAAGGGTGATTTCCATTATGTACTTATTTGTTATTTCTTTGCTTATAATTATTTATTGCTACATATCATATTATGTGCATTGTTACTTAGATATTCTATATTAAGTATATTTCACAGCATATTCTATTATATTGGCGTAGTTTTATAAATATAATTTTTTATGTGAGATATGTAGGTGTATTCTGTAATGTATGTATAAATAGAAGAATAGATGCTGACTGAAAATCAGTGTTGCAGGCCCAGCCTGCAGCAAATGCTGAGTCAGCTACCTGTTTGTGGCTGCGGAGATACAATGCCCTTCTATATTGTAAATGTTTGTTTTATATCCTATTCTTTGTTTTATAATATTTTTCTTTGTTCTTTCTTTTCTTACTTGTCTGTATTATTTTAATATCGTGTTACATTGTGTTATGTGTATTGTATCTTTGTGGCTGCAAATGTCTCTCTCTCTCTCCCAATTCTGTGTTTCGTTATAACTCTTGGTCAGATTTTGACAAATAGACCTTCATCAATTCAGTACCTAACATCACTAATTACCAAAATATAGGTCCACCTGGTTGGCAATTAGTTGAATTGATAACCGTACCAAAATAGCTTTTAAGTGATTTTATAAAGCCCTCAAGCCCTCTGGCAGTAAGTTGTTTCTTGTTGGTAAGAAATACACTTTACGTTGGTAAGAAATAGACACTCTGTTAGCTTTTAGCATACAGCTCAGCTACTATCGGATATATTGCAATAAGGTAAGGTTTATTTTGTATTTTTATTTATTACTTTACTTAATAGAGAGAGAGAGAGAGATTTATTTGCAGCCACAAAGATACAATACACATAACACAATGTAACACGATATTATAATAAAACAGACAAATAATAAAAGAAAGAACAAAGAAAAATATAATAAAACAAAGAATACGATTTAAAACAAACATTTACAATTTAGAAGGGCATTGTATCTCCGCAGCCACAAACAGGTAGCTGACTCAGCATTTGCTGCAGGCTGGGCCTGCAACACTGATTTTCAGTCAGCACCTATTCTTCAATTTATACATACATTAAGTAATATACCTACATACAGATCTTACATAAAAATTAATATTTATAAAACAACGTCAATAGAATAGAATATGCTGTGAAATATACTAAAGTTTGTGAAGAAAAGTTTTATACAGAGCAAGAAGTAGAATTACACTCGTGTGCTTTCGTCGAAAACCGAAGCCTACTCTAGAGCCCGAGGTATATTCTAAAAGCCCACAGACTGTACTTCATTGTTTGAATTGTCACACTGTGCCACGCGCGGTTAAAATAAAAGTGAATTAGCTTCAAATATGGCACGAAACTCCTAAAAAGTAGCGTACCAAAATTACTTCCCTGTTGAACATACAATAGAATATAATAGAATTTGACGGCCTCGGTGGCGCAGCGGTTTAGCACGCTGACTGTGCAACCGAAGGTCTCGGGTTCGATCCCGGCCGGGTCAAGCTGGGAAACAAACTTTTCTAGCTTGTCTCGGGTCTTGGATGTTATCTATGTATTTATGGTATTAAATCTATCGTCGAGTTGGCACCTATAACAGGAGTCATTTAGTTGTACTTAGTATAGGGCTAACGAGATCTGTGTAATATGTCCATGAATATTTATTATTTATTATTTAGAATAGCAAAAACATTAGTAGTCAGCTTTAACAAAAAAAGTTGCTTAGGTACACAAAATTTATGCACTGCGTTAGGCCTCCCCCAAAAGGCCTATGCCCAACAGGGAAGTAATTTTGGCCCGAAGCGATCAATTTCGGTCATGCACTCAAAACTATGACACTGGCTAAGTGCAACCTGTACCCATCTCTTCCAGGGCGGACTTAGCAGTGCTTCCTCACAACGCGAAACTGCACTACAACTTTGGAAACTTTCTGAAAGACATGGAACAGCAAGAAAATGCCATCAAACATTACAAGGAGGCGCTACGGTACATTTTATTTTCTTTGTAGTCTTGATATATCTACGACTGCAGGACATTATGTTTGCCTAGGCTCAGTGATTCCACGAGATGAAGTCATACTAATTCAGTTTCCAAACTCTTCTCCAGTGTATCTTTCTTGTTATCCTGGCTTGCTTGTTCTGGATTGACGTCAAAGAAAGGGCAGATTAGTCAGCTACGATGACATAAAATAAGCAAATCTTTGTACTTTTCTCGAGTAATTCTACAGTGTAAGTAGTTTTATAATGTTTACCAACATAATCCGTAGGCTCAGTTTATTGCTCATTATGCAGGTATTGACTGAGTTACTGACGTCAATCCGAGACAAAGCTAGGCAACGTATCAATATCATTCATTTTACAAGAGGCCAACGAAGGTATACTTCAAAATTTGGTGCTCACCTCACCAAGATAATGAAAAGACTAAAACCACTAAAATTATTTTTGACTGCACCAAAAACTACGTTCCGAAACGTTTATGTGTTCCGATTATACGTTTCGATGAATTTTTCAATTATTTGGTTTGTTGACGGCAAAAGTAGGTACTTTGTATTAGCTGGAAAAGAGTTGTGTCATTTGTTCATACATACACACATACATAACCTCACGCCTGTATCCCAGAGGGGTAGACAGAGACCAGGGACTGCCACCTGCCACGATCCTGACAGATCACCTTCGCTTCATCAACGTTCATAAGTCGTTGCATGCACGCACGCCGGTTCCGGGTACTTTTCATGTTTCCCTTAGCTAATACATCCCTTATTTGGTCGATGTAAGTTATTTGTTCAATACAAGTTAAATTGAGTCATCGCTGTAAAGCAACAACACTTCTTCCGGTAGCACTACAACCTTTGGGGGACTTGGCATCATCCACAATATTCTTCCAGATGCTATGAAGCTTGGCAACGTTCTTTCAAATTTCCACATCGCATGCAAATCCTCTTCTACTAAGTCAATCCTGGCGACCAACTGCCTTCAGGTCTTTTCTGTTGTAGCGTTCATTTGGCGTCCATTTGGTCATTATAGAACCAACAACACCTATGTCGTTTTTTTCAGGTTGTGGCCAAGCTACTCTAGCGCCCACAACAACTTGGGTACATTGGTGGTAGCGTCGGGAAAAGCAGAACACCACTTCCTTCAAGCAATCAAGTACAACAGAGACCATGTCAACGCGCATTATAATCTTGGGAAATTGTACAGGTAATTTCTACAGCCAGACATACAACTTGGTTATTTAAAGTTTTTGTAAGTTCCATTTTTTCGTAATTAATGCACTACACTGCACAAGTAGGTACCTAAAATCTTACACTGTACGTACCATTATACCAAAGCTTAAATTAGATCTCAGCGTTTACGTCAACATTCATGCAAAGCATTAAATAACAGACCTACGATGATGCACTTAATCTCGGTCCATGTAAAATAAAATGCACTTTATGAAATAAGTAGCTTACTAACATTTATTTATACATACAAATATTTATAATACTAACATTATTTATCCTGAAACAAAACTATGAAGTTAATCACATTGAAATGTATTAATCACAGTCTGATAAAAAAGTTACAAAGTACAAGCGTGATACAGTGCCCAAAAAGATATTCAAACAGAATTTAAGATTTTGGAAAAAGTTAGGAATTCAACAAAATATTGATTTACCAAGTACTTCTACACTCCAGAAAAAAGAACCGCATCCAAGAGTCGCTCCAGATGCTGGAACGCTGCATCTCGCTGGAACCGCGCTTTGTGCGAGCGTACCTGGAGCTGCTGCACTTGAAACCCGAAGACCAGAAGCGGGGGCTGCTGCAGAAGATAATTGAGCTGGAGCCCCTTAATTGGGAGCACCATATGCTGTACGGGAATTGGCTGAAAGGGAAAGGTACCGCTGGTTACTGCGTCATTTTAAATCACTTTTGTTACTACTTTTGAAAAACTGATTTTTTTTTTCTTTATTTTACGGTTTTGGTTTTTAATAGCGCTGTTTGATTAATAATGCTTGAAATCATCTGAGATGTACATTTTTCTAAAGTGTTTAAGATTAATAGATAGCGTAGAGCGCATTTAATAAAACGACATGAATCCTGATCGTAATATATCAAAAATGTTAACTTATGAAAAAACAGAACTAAAGTTGTTATAAAAGCTCTAATTGAGATGAATAAAGAATTTTCAAAATCATCTTGTGTACCTATTTAACGAAAAGACACAGAACGAGATTGCGCAATTACAAGTGGTTTACTCCTAATAAATAAGTAGGAGCCAATAAAGGAGACATGGTGCCATTGTGGGTAGCCGCTAAGCCATTGGTGCCGGCTGTTATGTAATGGCAGTCGCTAAGCCGTGTCAGAGGCCATATGGGCGGCTTGATAACTTCTAACAGTAAGCGCAGCCACTGTCTTACAATCCTCTACCAACCCGGACTTGGCCTTCGTGGTGGAGTATGGATGGCCTAACCTTCCTGCAATGGAGAAAGAGACCTGTGCCCCAGCAATGGGGACATACAAAGGGTTCATATCACACACACAGGGCTACTAAATGTGGATAAATAACCCTTCAAAGGCTATCACCAACTCATTGCTTACAGTATACAAACTGTACAGGTTTCAAATCTCCAACGGTGAAGTTCTACATGGAGGCGATGCGGCTGTCATTTCGGAGATCGTCCCAGTCCAGCAGTGACCTACTGGCGCTGAGGTCCACATGCCTGGCACTGAGGGAGCTCGGTCAGCAGGCGAGGATACTGCAGCTCATCACCAGGTAAATATATTGTTTCAATCGGTCATCTTAGAAGAATGCCTTAGAAGGATGCCCTGTGACCAGGTGGAGCGACGACATTCTCAAAGCGGTCGGCATTTAAGACAATAGAAAAGTCGAACATCGGACTCAGAGACGTATCTTCGGAGAGGCCTATGTCCAACAGTGGACTGACTAAGGGCGGCCAGACAAACGAACAGCACTCGTTCTCGAGCATAACCCAGGGGTCAGCCATCATCAATCTCAACCATTTTGGAGGGAGATAGATGACTCGGCCGCCACACCACCATTCGAATGACCTTTAGCAAACCTGCAGATTAAGTTTTATACATACTTTTTTTAAGGATCTCATCATCACCGAAACATCCCATCCTACCAAAACACGAGGTCGTGGGTTCGGTTGTTCAAATGATCAGAGTCTGGTTACATTTTCGTGTTTGTGAAGTCCTTGCCTGGTTTCCATAGTACTGGGTACCTTAATTTGGTTTTGCTTGATTCTGTCCTTTCCGCTGTTACGTATCTGTTAAAATATGTTGCTTATTAATACCAATAGGAGAACCAACGATCCCTAAGACACAGGTTTCTACCTAGTTTAGGGGTCAGAAGTTCGAATAGTACAATGACACTGTGTACGAACAACCTTTGTATTTAGCTTAAGATAAAAATTGTAGACTGTACAAATAAAATATTTTATTATTAAAGATCCAAGACCTGGAGTTTTTTGTCCCCAGCCGGGATTCGCACCCGAAACCTCCTGCATGGTAGGCAAATGCGCTACCGCTGCGCCACAGAGGCCGTTAAATATTGTGGAACTAATTGTTTTTTTTACCTAGATGGCACACGCACCGCGGCGGCGCGCGCAACGCGGGCGCTCGCAACCTGCACCTGCGCGAGTGGCGGCTGCGCACCGAGCTGGCTGGCCGCGCCATGCTCTACAGTCGCCGGCACAGCGGCAATGTGAGTCTGCCCGAGCACCATCACCAGGTGGTTCATTAGTTATCATCATCAGCTGGAAGCCATGATAGTGCCCCGATGTAATCAGCTCATAAACATGACACTGTGATGGAGAATCTGACGCAGATTACCGTCGGTTGAATGAAGATGAGAATAATACATTTGCACAAATGAATGAAAATTCTTTATTGTACTAAAAACAAATTTAATACAAATAACCTCAGTCTGCAGGTATTTCCATATTTAGGATAAGTAATTGTGTCGTGTGGAAATAAATTGTGTTGGGTGATATGCCGAGAACACCTAACACTCGTAGTTGAAAAATAGATTGGGTTAGATAAATAATTTTCACTGTACGGACAGCCTTCTTATTGACAATAGATGTTGTAGTTTATGGCCACCGCACTATTGGAAGTTCAATAAGTTTATTTGCCTTGAACAATACTAGAGACCCAAGAAACGTCCGAGAGATGTTGCGATTCTACTTGTAGGGATTACAATTTTATAGATGATATTTATAAAAAAAAATCAAATTTTCTAGCGCCTTTCACAGCCTAGTAATCTAGAAATAATTTTCTGGTATGGTGTACAGAAAAAAATCTCTTTAAATTCCTCTACAAATATAAATTTATATATTCCATTTGACGTAACTAATATTCTTCCTAGCATGTCGATGGTAAGCTATCGCGGTAAAAGGATTTGCCCATCAGCGTTAAAGACTCTCTGACTGTCGTCCATGGTATGCCATACGGTCCATTCGGGAAGGCTGCTTTCATGCACCCCAATATGATCTGATATTTCTTTCTTCACATTGCAGGTGATGTCCACTTGCCTGCACCACAGTCAACTAGAGGTGACACCAGAATCATACCTAAAAGACCGTGATGTTACACCCCGCTACGTAAGAGGCTTCAGGGCAGGTGATGCTGAAGTCACACGCCTCGTCATCAACAAACCCAACTCGTGCCAAAAAATGCACCAGGGGACCAAGAAAAGCGTGTCCATTTCGACGCAATACAAACCTATCCATAACAAATCGGAGTCTGGATTGAAGCAGAAGAGCTGTCCGCTTCATAAAAAGAAAAAAATCAAGGAACCTGAAAGTTTGACTCCGTACATAACAGATCATTTGATAAAGACTTTCTGATAAACCCATAATTTTAGACACTTTGTTAGCTAAACCTACTCTGTTGGCTGAAACAGTGTTTGTCATACTTCTATGATGCTGTAGGCCTATTTCAATTGCTTCGATCTTACTACTTTCTGGGAGAGAGAGAATTAAGAGATTGGGGTACAGTTAGGTGAATACGTTTCGAAGATCAGCAAATTTATAAGTCGTCGCAAAATGTGCCATAATTACAGAATTTGTAAGTTATAAAATAAGAAATGTAAATATATTATATTTTGTGGTAAGTTCTAAAGCCGAAATAAATCTGTAGAGTGAGCAATTATTTGATAACTAAAATCCGCAAAGGGCTAAATTTTTTGTTATTGTAAGAGGCGGCCAACGAAGTCAAACATGATCCAATTAATCAGAATATGTAAATAGCACTGTAAATATAATGTGTACTCAAGCATTGTTCACTTGTTGTGAAGAATTAAACTAAAATTACAGCACGATTGCTTTGAATGTATATGTATCAACGTTCTCCGTTCATTCGAAATGTTATCACAAAAATAAACGAAATTTTCTTACGATAGCATTTTATTCCAACCTAAGGTTAGCAACTGTCCTCTTTTCTCACTTTTGTTTGGTCTTAACTCGTGTCTCGAAGCAGTTTCCCTTTTCCGTGGTTTTCGTAACCATTTACAGAGTTCATGATCTCGAACCTTCCGTTGGTTTACCAATTACAATTGTCAAGCCATCGGCCTCAGCGATGGCTCCAGTACTTTGTAGTAACAATAATAAGACGCAAAAGGCCCGCTCGAGATTGGATTTAACATCTAGAAAGTTATGGAACATCACTGGCATGATAGATAAGGATAGAAAAATAAAAAATCACTGTAATCTTATGATTGTCTTACTCGTAGGTATTGGTATAGCTGTGGAACATCACTGGCATGATAAATAAGGAAAACAAAATAAAAAATCACAGTAATCTCTTATTAGAAAAACCGGCCAAGTGCGAGTCAGACTCGCGCACCGAGGGTTCCGTACAAACCTGTATTATAGACCTGAGTATTTGGTATGAATTTCAATTGAATACCTCTACGCGTTTATGAGGAAATGGGTAGTAAGTTTAAAATTATTAAAAAAATATATATTATGTGATGTAACTAAAAATTTATGGTTTTCGTAATTTTTCCTTTATCTATGCTATAAGACGTTGCTTCGTACCAAATTTCAAGATTCTGAGTTCACGGGAAGCACCCTGTAGGTTTTGATTCCCTTGCAAGTGTCGAAAATTTGCGGCATAAACGGCTGTATCTTTTGATTGCGTTGGCTTAGAAGTTTGATTTTTTCACAGCTTCAAGGGACAGTAGACCTGAGTAAATGATATAAATTCAGCTTTATACCTCCACGCGTTCCTGAGAAAAAGGGTCTTGACAGACGGACGGACGGACAGACAGACGGACAACAAAGTGATCCTATAAGGGTTCCGTTTTTTCCTTTTGAGGTACGGAACCCTAAAAAGTATGATTGTCTTAGGTATTAGTATAGCTATGGAACGTCACTGGCATGATAGATAAGGAAAACAAAAAATCACAGTAGTCTCTTATTAGTATGATTGTCTTAAATACTGGTATAGAAAGTAATCGATATTGACAATCAAGAGTTTACCGTTTTTTTAATTACTACTAGAAGGTAATTTGTGTAGTGAGGACCTGGTTCTGATGAATTGGCAGAGTGCAAAGTTGGCAAAGGCCCGCTCGAGATTAGATTCAACATTTAGAAAGTTATAAAACATCACTGACATGATAGCTAAGATAAGGATAAAATATAATTTAAACCACTCATTAATTTCTTATTAGATAAAAGTATGATTGTCTTAGGTATTGGTATAGAACATACATACACATACATAACCTCAGACCTGTATCCCAGAGGGGTAGGCAGAGACCAGGGACTGCCACTTGCCAGATCACCTTCGCTTCATCAACGTTCATAAGTCGTTGCATGCACGCAAGCCGGTTCCGGGTACTTTTTATCTTTCCCTTTGCTAATCTTTCCCTATTTTATTGGTATAGAAAGTGCTCGTTATTGACAATCAAGAGTTTACCGTTGGTCCAATTAACTACTAGAAGGTATTTAAAACCTATTTAGAGGCTAAAAATTTCACCCATGCTGGGATTTGAACCCGCAACCTCTGACTATCCGTACCAGAAGGTAATTTGTGTAGTGAGGATCTGGTTATGATGAATTGACAGTGTTCTAAGTTGGCGACAGATACAGAGTCTAATTTTTACTTCATAAACAAAAACCGACAGTGGTACAAAAGTGTTAAGCAAATTACAAAATAATGGACCAAGGCTTCCAAGGTTTGCTGGAAGAAATCTCTTACAGAGATAAGCTCGCTTTCAATTTTCAATTCAATAGTTTATTGCCATAAATTACAGTTGTAGGTAAAGATGGTAGGTATAACATAAAAATATTGCACAGTGTAATTTTACTGTATAACAGCATAGCAAAATTAATTAATTAATTAAATAATTAGATAATTAAGTTATTACAATAAATTCTGATATAAAATAAAATTAATATTACTTAATTAAAAACATTACTTTTACAATTTTCATAAAATTCCTCCAAAGTATAAGGACACATGTCTAAAAGATACTTATTTAAAGCCTTTAGGAACTGATCATTAGGAGCTGACTTAAGATTTTCAGGTAATTTATTATAAACCTTTACTGCCATTTGTCTAGTGCTCTTACTATAAGACTTGGTTCTGCACGGTAGCACTGCAAGGTTAAACCGATTGCGATCTTGAAGCCGGCTGCATTTGTGTCCCGCACTGACCGGAAATTTATCTGGATTACGCCTTACCAATTTGCACAGTTCTATGATGTATAGGGCCGTAACAGTATGTATTTTTAATTTAGTAAAAAGATCACGACAGGATACTCTGTTTGATCTTATACCGTTTAAAATGCGGACACATCTCTTCTGCAAGATAAAAATTTTGTTTATTTCTACACTTGCACCCCAAAGCGCCAAACCGTAAAGGAGTCTCGAGTGGAAGAATGCGTAGTACGCTTGCATAGAGGCATGTGTTGTGGTAACTTTTTTTAAACATCTCAAAGCATAAGTAAAGCTACTCAGTTTCCCCTCTAAAACTTCAATGTGCTTTTTCCAGTTCATGAATTCGTCTGTGAAAATACCCAAAAACTTCGCGTTATCCAAGATTTCAATTTGTGTATTATCTATTTTGATATCTAGTTTAGCTCTTGGAGTATTATAATTTCGAAAATGAATTAATTTAGTTTTATTTCCATTCGTTTTTAGTCCTAAAGCCAGTAACCATTCCACAACAGTTTTTATTGAGTTGCATATATTGTCCGATAATAAGGTGGCTTCATATTTTTCAAACAGAAAAAAAACTGAGACGTCGTCGGCAAACATTATTACTTTGTTTTCTAGGATTTCCGGTAAAGTTTAAATAAAGGATGAAAAGCAAAGGGCCTAATACACTTCCTTGTGGTACGCCACATGTTGTTTCCGTGCTTAACGATTCAGTTTTTAGTATCAACTTTGTCCTGGGGTCTACGGTGGGAAGTTTTACACTTTGTGTGCGTTTTGTTAGGTAAGATTTTATCCAATTCAAGCTATTTCCTCTAATTCCATACCGATCAAGAATGAGAGCTAAGACTTTATGATTTACGTGATCGAATGCTTTAGACAGGTCAAGCAGCACTGTCACTACATTTGATTTTATGTTTAATGATTCGGAAACAAAGTCCATCATGTCGAAGACCGCATCCACCGTAGATCTGCCCTTTTGAAAGCCAAATTGACTCGGTGATAAAATTTTGAATTTTACTAGAAAAGATTCCAATCGGTTTGCGAAAAACTTTTCATATATTTTTGATATAATCGGCAAAAGTGCAATCGGACGATAATTTCTAACATCCAGCCGACCATCACCTTTGTGCAGTGGTATGATGTGAGCCATTTTGAGTCTGTCTGGAAATATTCCCGTATTTATTGATACATTTATAAGATGAATCATAATATCGGCTATAACCTCAATTATATGCTTTATAATAGCAATGGGTATGCCATCATATCCAAAAGACTTTTTATTATTTAAACTGGAAACAATTTTTAATAGTTCGGGTTTAGTTATTGGTGAAATAAACATAGAGTTCATTCGGTAGCTGGGAAGTTGCAAATCGGGTAATATGTCTATGCTACTATTACGTTTAGATATATTTGAGAAATATGTATTAAATAAATCAGCAGCTTCTACCTCCTCTTCAATTTTTGTAACTCCGTCAGTTAGTCCAGCAAAACTTTCAACTTTTCGAGATTTTCTTCCTTTTACATTTTCATTTACTATACTCCAAGTGGTTTTTATTTTATTACTTGAATTTACGATGCGGAATTCATTATCTTTCTTTTTAGTATGCGTTATCACCTTATGTAAAATTGCACAATACTTCTTATAATGATGTGAGAGCAGTAAATTATTCCTCGAGTGTTTAATTTTGATGAAAAGGTCACGTTTTGTTTCACATGATTTCTTGATGCCTTTTGTAATCCATTTCGGTTTTAAGTTTCTTTTGGCTTCCTTTATTTTGATTAGTGGGCAAAACCTATGAAATGCACTTATCAAAATGTCGTGAAATAGATTAAAAGATTGATTTGTGTCAGAGAGTAAACAAACTTGGTCCCAGTTCATGTCACTTAAAAAAATCTTTAGGTGATCTAAATTGCCTTGATTTAGATCCCTTACAAGTCTATACCTACCCACTGGGTTGGAATCCAACTCCATGACCAAGTTAGCACGTTGGAGGCAGTGATCAGAAAGACCAGGCTCAATCACTTTGACGTCCTGCAAGCATATGTTTGAGATGATGTTATCTATACAGGTACTGCTATGATCGGTAATTCGTGTGGGTTCCAACACATACGGCTTTAAACTAAAAGATTTAAGAAGGCTAAGAAAATCTCTCGTTTCAGCACTAGTTACCAATAAATTTATGTTAAAATCACCACATAGCAAGAACCTTCGGTTCGGCCTGTTGCCTAAAATGTGATTTAACACAGTTTCAATATTGTTGAGAAAAAAGTCATTCTTTATAGTTTTTGGTCTGTATGCGCAAACCACATGAATATTGTTCAAATTAATGCCACAAACTTCAAATATGTTTGGTATAGAAAACTGTTTTAGAGACAGAAGTTCTTCGAACTTCATAGTGTCGTGGATAAAAATGCATACACCACCCTTACCATTTCTATTTTCACGACAATAGGATGAAGCTAACGTAAAATTTGTGAAACTGATTCGATCGAGGTCACTTTTCATTCTGTGGTGCTCTGTTATGCACAAAATTTTTACATTTTTTCCATATTCAGAACTTAGCCAATTCTGAAGTACGGCTTGTTTTTTGTAATTTAAGCTCTGTATATTTATGTGGGCTATTTGTGTAATTACAGACTTCAAGGAAGATTTTTTGTTACGTTTTTGTGAGTTACGAAAAAAAGATTCTTTTGCTAGAGTGTCCTTGGTTTTAGTTGGCAAAGGCGAATGTTTTTTAAAGTAGTATGGAATAGTTCCTTTTTTTGCATAATTTTCGGCGCCATCTTCTAGTTTCTTCTTTTTGCTATTATTTTTAGTCTCTTGAATTCGAAAGAAATATGGTATAGTTCCTCTTTTTAAAGATCCCTTTGGAAATTTTGCATTTTGGTTCTTAAACACTTTTCCAAAATTTGTAATAAAATTTTCCTTGTAATACAAGTAATCTATTTCTATGTTTAACTTCGCACTTAAGTGTAGCTTATTCTTTCTTTCCACAAAATAACAATCGCGAAGCCTAGTGGCCATGGTTTTTAGTTCTTTATTGAGCCCGTTTGTGTCAAGAAAATGGTTGACTTTAATTTGACATAAAAATATTACAATTCCTTTATCATTTGTTTGCAGTACTCTGTCCAAGTCTGAGACAAACTTAGTAGTTTTTTCATGTGATCCCAATATAAGGATTATAATATCCTTTTTGGAGCTTCTAATTATCAATTCCCTAAGGTCTGCTAGGAGTACAGAACATGACGAGTCAGGCTTAACGAGAGCAGAGATCCCATAATCGCTGTAACCCTGAGTTCTTCTTAAGTCGTGGAGTTTTTGTGCAACGCCACGCGCTCCTTCATCCCCCAAGATGTGGATAACAGGTTTTTTCTTGCTTTGCTGTGAGTGGCGCCCAATAATTTGTTCTGATGACTGACGCTTTTGTATTGGAAGATGCTGAGAATCCTCGGGCTTCTTCACATTTTCTGAGACAGTGTCCTGGATAGCAGGATTTGGTAAATTTGGGATTGTCTCTAATTTATCAGAGTAGTTCGAAGATTCCACGTTCTCGGACACAATTTTCTTTTTCGTACTTTTCCGTATAATGCTAGAACATGTAGAAGAGAGTAACTTAGGCGTAGAAGTAGTTACGCTTGAACTAATTTTCATTAGTACACTTATTTTCCTATTCAGTTCTTGGATGTCTAACTTCAGTTTGGTATTTTCTTCATTTAAATTAATAATTTCTTCATGCGCACTATTTAATTCTATTTTGAGGCCTGTGACTTCCTCAGTCAAGTCTTGAACCAACGTGTCATTTCTTTGCGAAATATTGGGCAAGCTCTTTGTGGTTGAATCAAGAAAACTTGAGCTATCGTCCACGACAGAAGCGTTATGAAAGGAATGTTCTTCTAAAGAATTACATTTTGGCAATAAGTTTGGCGTACACTTAGATATCTTCGGAGTTTGGAACTTATCTTTATGTTCCTTTTTATCTGCGCCGGAAGGAATATTTTTCCTGGTGTTCTGTTGAAGTTTGTTCCCGCGGCCTGTATTAACATTTGTGCACGATTCGCATTTCCATGTTTTCCTAGTCGAATATAAAGCGGAAAATCTAGCAGTTGTCATATTCAGACATTGATAGTGAAATTGTGTCTTACAAACAGCGCATTTTAGTAAATCACTAAGTGTTATTACCTTTCGGCACACTTGACAGCTCATTTTTTTATTTATTAGAGCCAATACTTAGACAGTCAATGTGTAGATCTCGGTTTTTTACGAGGAATGGAACGTGATTGCCACTGACGGCTAGGTGACAGTTTTCTCTTCGCCTTGATTGGTTGTTTGGACGTCACAATCCGACAGCATCAGACAGTTTGACGTATTTTATCGCCTTCTCGCTCACGCAAAAAGTCGTTATTGTTATTCTTCGAACACAAACATAAGAAATTGTTTGTTTTAACTCACGATTTTGGGCGCTTAGTTGGTTGTATCTTGACAAAAGCGATGGTTCTAACCATAAGCTTTATTCCTATAACACCTTTTGTGCACTATTTGTAGATTTACTATTTTTAATCAAGTGTTAAAAGCAGAGCGATTTATTTGTACTGTTTACGGCGCACCGTTCCGTTCCGTTCTGTATTTTTGGCTTTTGTATATCTATCTATCTATCCAGCCCATGAATGAAGCCCACTGCTGGGTATAGGCCTCTTCCATTTCACGCCAACTCTCCCGGTCCCTAGCCAATCTCGACCACTTACCCCCGATCGCTTTTTTAATGTCATCCCTCCAACGGGCAAGTGGTCTACGCACCGAACGACGACCGGTTCTTGGCCACCACTCCGTGACTGCCCTTGTCCACTTTCCGTCATCCCGTCTCATCAGGTGTCCCGCCCATCTCCACTTCAACTTTGTGATCCGTGTGCCCACATCTTCGACTCTGGTCTTTTGTAAATGTTTTTTTTTAAATTGTATTTTTTTTTGTGTTTTTCGTCTGCGATAAAGTATAATAAGAATGTACCTGGCGACTAATTGGCTTAGGAGATTGTTTTCCTTTCGAGTGGATTAGGTTGACTAAACTAAAAACAATACAGTTAGATACCGCATGGACAAACACCTAGACCGAGTTTGAATGGAATCAAAGAATAGCTGCCACCAGTAAGAATCAAACCCACCACCTATATAGGCTGAGATCATGGTTCGTCACGACCCCAGGTTTGCTAGACCCATGAGTTTTCTCGATCTATGTAAATATAGCACATTGGTAGCACATTCGAAAGGCAGTATGTTCTATGCCGTCACAACTTTACTTTCTGTGATTTGTGACTTTGTAGTAACAATGTCAATCGCTAAGACACGTCGAAAAAACGTTAAAAAACCTGACTGAGTTGTTTACATACGTTAGTGCTTGAAATCGCCTAGATGCGGTGGCAGGTGGCACCGCGTAAGGGCTCCATGGAAAACTAAACCGTGAAGACCCTAAGTGAGGTCACGAGCATTTTAATAATGGCAAAATTATGTAGGTACAATCTCAATCAGAAAGATTAACGAACGATGATAAATCCTTTATTTATTTTTTATTGATTAATTCACCATTAAATCTTATGTTTGGCAACAATGTACATATTATTTTTAAAATTAACTTAATATTTAGGTAGAAACTACAACAAAAATAAAAGTTTTAGGATTAGGTACGGACCTGAAAAGTAAAAACGGAACCCTTATAAGACCACTTTCTCGTCCGTTCGTCCATCAATCCGTCTGTCAATCTCGTCAATGTCAGACGCTCAGAGGTATCAAGTTAAATTAAAACCATATAGGTACTCAAAACTGCCGAATTGAGTATATGGTTGAAGAAAAATCAAACTTCTAAGTTAACGCAAACAATTAACGGCCGTTTATGCCGCAAAAAAAACGTTTATTCCGACACTCGAGGAAATCGACGTTTTTAAGCTATTTTCCGTTCTGCTACGAACAGTCTTTGAAACTCGGGCAAAGCTTGGAAAAACGGTGAGACTTGATTTCTAAACTATTTATAATATTTACAACTAGCTATAAATTTATACGGAACCCTCGGCCTCGGGGCGTGAGTCCGACTCGCACTTGGCCGGTTCTTTACCAAGGATGTTTGGGTAAAACGTTCTTGTTCTTTACTAATAATTTTTGAAATTTTAGAAAGTGTTCGTATCTCATGATCATATTAATAGTTATTTTTAAAACTCACAACCGAGAACACGGCAGTTAAAGCAAACGAATTGTATAAAATTTTATATGATAACCTTAATACTTCTAAATGTATCAATCTCAATAAAAAAAACCCTTAAAACTATAGCAATTAAAATATTTTTAATAATTTCAATAGTTCAATATTTCATTTCGGATAGCCAGAGGTTGCGGGTTCGAATCCCGGCATGGGTGAAATTTTTAGCCTCTAAATAGGTTTTTAAATTTCAATAGTTTTAATCGGAGTATTGAAATACTGATTTGATTATAATTCTGCGTGAGCACTGAAGTGCTACCGAGATACTATAGATTTCAGTTCACTGAGCTTCTGTCTTCACTTTCCAAGGGACAGTGCAAACAGACGAGACATCTATCTCGCTTAAATTGACTAAATTGAAATCGGTGACGTGAAACCAGTCGTGCGTCTCTTGGCACCAGACAAAACCGGGAAAAAAAAGAAAACTTGCATCATCCTCGCCGAGCGGTCAAGGAAACCTCGCCACAATGGCAAATGGTATTTAGGTTTATCCCAGAAAGATGTGAAATACAATTGAAAGAAGGCCTGAGCCTAAAACTGGGCTATTACAATATTTTTTATTTAAAATAGCTAACCTTATGATCAACTTTATAGATAATCTTCAGGAAGAGGAGAAACTGTCCAACTGGAAAAGTCCTATGATTGAAGGAATTGAAGCTTTAGACATATTAGCAATTTTATCAAAACGCAACCTAAGACAAAGAAAAATGCCGTAACAATTTTTTTAGAGACACCACGAGTATTTTGTAAATAGATTTTAAAACCCTAGTTGAAAAATTTCCATCGAAATGCCAAAATTTGCGATGCTCGAGTAAGTTCAAATACACTATTTGGGTTTTTTGAATGAAAAAGCGAATAGAATCAATAACAATAAATCACGTTCGATATCATGCTATGTTTAGAGTCATTACGAGACGTTGCGCAAGCGAGTTTCACGGCCAAATCTAGCGAATTATCCCAAATCTGATAATTCACGGCCGAAGTTTTCTCTGGGCGAGGATAATCGATCGGGGAAAACAATTGGAGGCGGATAGTTATGGACGCTTTCCTTGCGAGCCCGGAGCCCCCGCGCCACTGCAGTCTGGTGTAAACGCTCTCCACGACCGCCCGCGACCCATCAAACAAACACTGTTTACCCGACTTCACTATAAAGACGGCGCAACAAAAAACAGACACATTATCACGCGCGGTAAGAAGCAAAACACAACTACCTACCCTCAGTGAAGCAACAGCGGCTTGATCAACCGGTGAAAGGTTGAAGTATATAACAAAAAAACTCCACATTTCAGCGCAGTTCAATAATGCGAGCTACCGTGATCTGGCCACTGCTGGTGGTCTTGGCCACCGCTCAACGCCATGATTGGGATGACAACTCGTGGGTTGAGGAAGACCCCGAAGAAGGTGTCTACGAAAGAGAACCAAATGAATACCACGAGCGATTTCGACGAGATGTTCAATACGACCCATATGAGGAACACATTCGTGTGAAACGACGCTGCGACGACGAGTACAGGGAGCGAAGATCAGCCGATTACATCAGGCGTCCTCGGCAAGTGCATCAGTATGAGGTGCACGAGTTTACGGATGAAACTTTGCAGCCTTCCTCCCCGCCTTACGAGGAAATGTTAGCCGAGGCTGCTGAACATTACCACAAAGTATACGTCGCGCCTGGAGCGCCAGCAGCGTCTCGGTACTTGCATCCAGACGTGAGTGGCGGCCCAGTTCCTGTTACTGTGTTCCGACAGCCTGTACCGTCCCAACTGCCCTCAAAAGCCCCCGCTTATTACGAAAATGTTCCACCCAAATCTGTTCAATTAAACTACGCCAATGTGCCAGTAAATGTTGTGCCTGTGTCCGTACCTAGCAATGTGGCTTCAGCGCCGGTGTCTGGTCCCATCCCTGTGTCGTTTGTGCCTATTTCTCAGCCGCTCCAGAAGCTAGCTGATGATGATCAGTCAGTCGCCGGTGCCCATCATCATCACCATCACCAAAATAAACATGCCTACGGGCACGCTCAAGGAGGTGGCCATAAGAATGCTGCTCATCATCATAAAAGTCACGGTGGGAAGGTATTATGTCATTTTGTGGTTTTGTTTGCTTTCATTGTTTGCTTTTCATAGTTGGCTAAATTGCGAGAGGGGTTTTTTGCATCTTGAACAAAATGCAATCATTTATTGGGACTGTTGGATTTTCGATGACCTTGATCTAATTGGGTAAATGTAACCCAGAACTCACCAACCGCAAAATGAGAGATTAGGAGCTGGGTGTTTGTTTTTGTTCTATAGTACATTTATGTCTGTGTGTATTTATTTATCTTTACAGGCTTTGTGATATTATTACAAATTATTTATGTAGCTTAACAGAAAATACTGACTTAGCACAATAGAAATTTTAGGTTACTTATATCTTTTTACTCGAATACAAAAGCAAAAGAAGATTGTTTTATATGAAAACAGCCGTGACGAATTATCGCATACTTGGCACCTAGGCCCTTATTTCATAGAACTACAATTTATGGTTTGCTTTGACAATTCGATCTATATTACGCAGTCAATTAACCCACAAATTAATAACATTATATTAATCAGCTTTGCAATATACGAATTGTCATAGAAATTAATTGCAGTTGTACGAAACGCGGGTTTAATGTATTTTTTTACTTTCAATTCAATTTAACGCTGTCAGTAAGTATACAAATAAATATGCACTTAATTTACACAATGTACCTAAGTGTATATAGTTACTTACCAAACTATGTAAAGCCTTTAATTAAAATAAGTCGCATAACAGCAAGCATAGAAAAACTCGACATCGTACTATGGAATCAATACTCACCGTACCCAAACATCCCAGTCGAACCGTCACACGATTTTCCACTTTATTTCCAGGACGTGAAAGGCTTCCACTCGGACCATCACGTAGACAAGGGCGGGAAGGGCCACAAAACCGACGAGGTTCACCGCAAGGAGTACGAAGAGGCGCTCGGGAAGAAACAGAAACACCACGACCACGCTGACCACAAAGGCAGCCATGAGGAGGAAGCGCACGGGCATAGAGGCTCCAAGTTCGATGAGAAGAAGGGCCACAAGAAGGGACATAAGACCAAGGGTAAGGAGATTGTTTTTTTCTTTTTCTTCTTCTTCTTCAGGCTATATTAGGTAGTTCAGTGCTGGACATAGCCCTCCCCTAATGAGCGCCACAGCTCAGCTTGCCGCATCCAGCATCTGCCGGCAGTGTTAGTTGCCAGGAGTTTGTTTAATTACTCGTAATTCAATTAACCAATGAGCCCGTTAGTTAGTTAGACCTGAGAATTCCGCACTTAGCCTCATAGTTGAGCCATTGTATGTAGCAAGCGCTGAAGTATGTTAATACTTCATCCATTAGGGTTTCCTCACGATGTTTTCCTTACGGTTAGCGAGTGGCCAATAAACACATATTTATCCACCGCTGGAGATACTCTTTCTCCAAGACACGTCACTTTTTTTTTGGTAATTCAATCTTTTCCGATAACATCGGTTGAAGGAACGTTTTTGCGAAGAGATTTATAGTGCTGGAGAGTTACATAGACTACTTTTTGGATACAAACTTCATTGAATGCGTTTATGGAGTTTGAGTGAATTTGCTCGTCAACAAGACACAAATATAAAAACTACCTGTAACTGTAACCTACGAGCTTGCCTACGTGAATCAAATGATGTTGATAAAGCGATACCTAGAGGTAGGTCAGGATTGTCGCAATTAGGAAGCGTTGATCGCTGTCTACCCCTCCGGGGTGCAGGCGTCACTTTATTTATTCATGGTAATCCTAGTCTAAACTAAACTATGACAATCACTAAAGCTTATATATATATATCTTATATTATATCTATATCTAATTTTCTACATTAGATCCTATGAACATAACGGGCTTTAAAAGTAAATGTTTGTTTGTAAATGCTCACAAAAAGAAAACAAACCAAAATTACTTTTACCTTGGCAAATGTTTGAATTTGAATCATGTATCGAGTCTACTACATCGCTCTGAGTCTGATAAGAAGAGAGATGAGAAACAGGTGAATATCATAGAATTTGTCTAATAATTAAACTAAAGAGTAAAATTATTTTACAAGGCCTTTTACATCGAAATTATCATACGTATACAATCTAGCGGCAGCTCTTACCTACACTATGTGGACAAGTATATAGTCACTCACGTTGGTAATTATGTGAACTCGAACGTCGTAAATAAAACCAAAAATACAACATCGGGATATGTCAAGGCGTACGTAAAAAACGGCCAAGTGCGTGTTAGGATACGCGCATTGTAGGGTTCCGTAAAGATAAGGATTACTTACTTGATATTTATTTGATACTCAATGGAATTCATACGATTTTTTTTAATTATAAGTTGATCACCTGTTACTCGCTAACTTGTAAAACCTACAAAGCTTATAATAATTTTAAGTTCGTTTTATGAGCTACTGAACTGAATTTTTCACGATTCCACAATCAATCAGTTTAGTCGGGTGTAGCGAGATGCCTTACTCTAACAAAAATTGCCGCTTTAAAAGCTTCGACATCGATATCAACCCTTTTATGTCCCCACTGCTGGGGTAGGGGTCTCTTCCTGCATCGCAATAAGGTTAGGCCATACTCCACCATGGGGGCCAAGTCCGGCTTGGTGGAGGATTATAAGACACTTACTTTTAGAAGTTATCAAGCCGCCTATAAGGCCTCTGACATAGCTTAACGACTGCCATTACATGACTGCCGGCACCAACGGCTTAGCGGGCCTTTCGAAGCACGAAAGCGATCGGAAAAATGTCACTAGCGGTAGTCATGGGACGGTCACCCATCCTGCACCTGAGCGCGCCTGTTGTTGCTTAACTCAAGGTTAGGTTAAAAAATATTAGTAAAATATTCAACATTTTTATTCTACCGATTTTCGGCGTGACCAATGTTATGTGCAAAATGTTAGCTCTCTAGTACTTATTGTCTCTGTGCTAACCCGCGCAGAGAACGACTGATACATAACGAAACTATAAATTGTACACTACGGAACCCAAAAACGAATATCAAAGTCATGATCTACAAAATGGTATCTACATATAGATGCATTAAAAAGTTAAAATTACTTTGCTGAATTCCGCCAAAAATCCCACAAGCACCATGCGGTTAGCTCCCACTTTTTCAAGCAGAAGCAAGACACGAACACACCACCACCAACACCAATACTTGTGTTAGAAAACACGCGAAGCGTTTCGCCTCTAACACGAGGCATCCTCAGGCCCCCAAATGCAAGTCAAGTACATATAGATGGATCAAGTTATTTTCGTCGAAGGAGGTGCCACTGGTCACATGATGATACACGCAGTATAGATAGTTCCCCCAGCTGTCCTCTACACATCTAAGTTGGATGAAACACTTCACATGGAGACCTGAAATAATTAAGCATTTACATTCTTATTTATAAAAAAAAGTTATTTAACTAAATACTCCTAACCTAATAAACCCATAGAATCAGAAAAAGGTTGTAAAAGTCCTATTTTATTAGTACTTTTCCGATTTTGAAAAATGTTTGCAGAGTTAAAGCCGCCTTCTAGCATTATTTACTAATTTCTAGCATTATTTACCCATTTAAAACTATAAAACCATGCCCCAGGCACTACAGCGTCGGAGTGGTCCCTTCGCCCATCTAGTGTGAGTGAAGATACCACTGGACGCTGTATAAATCATCTCATTAAGTAGATGCAAAAAGGCCAATATTATTATTATTACCCATTTAAACTGACTTTAACTACTCCTTAATAGTCTTTTAGTGGAATCGTCTTTTTGTAAATATGTCGCGGTTTCTAATTTTACCTTTAGGTAAGATTGACTGTAGTCAATGGCAACAGACGACCTTGTTCGAAAATACAACGATAAGTTATTTCGAGACAAAATGTTCAGGCAGGAAACAAAACGTTGAAATAAAGATTGTATAGATCAAGTCCGTCAACTACTGAGTAGATACCTAATTAACTTTGGGTCATCAAGAAATAAGAGTCTTAAGTACACTTTGTGCCGAAAGGGCTAATAGTATAAAATAATTATTTATTTATATCACAATGATGTTTGGAATTAAAATTTGGATTATTTAGATGACACTGATGTTTGGATTTAAAACCAGTATATTTGAAACATTTAGATGACAATGATGTTTGGAATCAAAAACACTATGATGCACGAGTGAATTATGTAAACTCTGCTAAAGAATGTGAAAACACTAAGTTTGTAGTTACTTACATTTATAAGTACATACAAGCACATACATTGCTTCTGGCCCCACACTAGGATACCCTGTGTCGTGGGAACCAGAAACAACGACATCACAAACATGTAAACATCCAAGACCTGGGCTTTTTTTTGTCTCCAGCCGGGATTCGAACCCGGAACCTCTTGCATGGTAGGCAGATGCGCTACCGCTACGCCACAGAGGTCGTCAATTATCGTTATTTTCATTATCAATTTGTCGATCAATAAAAATTTGAAGATCAATTATCGTCCAATCTTTTTCCAACATGATCTACTCTTTGAAATGGACACATATTTTAACATGTAACGCTCATTACGTCGCAGTCTCTGTGCTACTTTGAATAAAACCTTTTTGATTGATTGATAATTGAAGTACATAATTTCGTAACAAACGACGTCGTTGCCAAACTAGGGCCGTTCAAACAACAAATTTTCTATTAACAGTAATTTCGAAAAGCCACCTTTATTGATTGGAATGGATTTCTCGGACCAGCTGCGGCTCTATTCAAATTACTTTACGCAACAGTCCGTAAGTTGGTAACGCTTTCGCCGACCACAAACTTGCTACGATTTCCATAGTGGCGTTGTTATAATACTATTATGCACAAGTATCTATCTAGAGATATTATATATAATCCGTTAATTCTGGTTCAATACAAATTACGTAAACTGTTAGGGTGCTTTAATTTTGGTTTCTTCAGCTTCGTCTTTGAAGGTATCATGTATTTCTATTTCTAGTAAGTACGCCTCTTCATCCTACGTGTAGTCTTTAATTTAGCCTCTATAAACGGTAGGAATACTTAACTGCTGTGCATTGCTGCTGGAATTTAAATAAAGGTCAATGTATTTTCCATAAATATGTACTTTCACAAACTTCGTTATAAACATTCTTGTGGTTTTGAATTTAGGTAGAAACGTTTGTTTTGCTATTTTTTCGACGTAACTCACGCCTGTATTTCAGAGGGCAGGCAGAGACGAGGGACTGCCACTTGCTACATAACTGACAGATCATCTTCGCTTCATCAACGTTCAATATCATGCACGCTCGCTATTTTCGAGTACTTTTTATCTTACCCTTTGCTAGAACATCTCCTTTTTGGTCGAAGATCACCTGCGACGTGCCTTGCGAGCCTTTCCACCCGCATTCGCTTGATATAGGTATTAGTTAGTATTATCTATCTTTACTCCCTCATCCTTTCCACATGTCCAAACCAACGCAATACGCCTTTCTCAATTATTTGTGTTTTATATGTGACTAGAGTATGTGACTAACGCACAGCTGGACTCGTCTTTTGCCGAAAAAAATAAAATACAGGGGCCTGATAAGGAAATTATAAAAAGCGAACGCACTCTAACCAAAATCCACGTATTCCCTTCAGGGTACCACAACAAGTACCACAAGGACGAGTTCCACAAGGAGCACAAGTTCTACGACGACTTCCACAAGAGCGGCGAGCACCACCGCTTCGGCAAGTTCAACGCCAAACACGCTTCCAACGAGAGCGGGAAGAAGAAGGCGCAACACGTCAACGCGGGACACGACTACGTCGAAAGAGGGAAGAAGGGATACAGGTAAACCATTTTAAACGATCTACTCAACCAACTTGACTCAATCAGCCCCCGTATGGCCTAACCTTCCTGCGCTGCGGGAAGAGACCCGTGCCCCAGCAATGGGGACATACAAGGGTTGATAACTCACCCAACTTGTTGAAAAAGTCTTTTGAGCCATAATAGTGCTAAAATGCCATAAAACAACAGTTAATTATAGAAATAGAGTAACTCGCCTCACAGATAAACCTATAGAAGTTTCAGTCAAGGTTTTTTGTATATTATCTAATATGGATTTCGTAAATTTCTTGTGTTTTTTATGTAGCATATACGTCCTACTGCAGGGCACACGCCTTCTTTCATAGAGGAGAGAGAGAGAAAGTAAATAGATAGGTAATAAAAAAAACTCGTTATTTGCAGTAAAGTAAATTAATGGTCCAAATTCAAACCTCGACCTCTGCGATCCCAAAAACTAAATGAAATGAGTTTATTTGCATGAAATTTCGTACATATGGTGGCTGAATAACAACGTGGCTGATTTCACCTTTCAATGTAACAACATTTGCATGGCTACCAAAATGTTGTTATATTCTTATTTTGCACCTGCATCAGCATCAGCTGCGTAACGTCAAATTACTTAAAAGTAAATTACATGTAAAAAAAATTTATATACAATTTGATACTATTTATATTATTTTATAACTACACCATTATCTTTATTATATAACAATGTAACACTTTTGAAATTAAAGAACTCATCTTCAGCTTAAGGACATAATTATATCTAGTAGCCACCTGCGGAATCACGACTTAAAGCGAGTCAGTGGCAAACTTTTCTGTTTGTCTGGAAGCTTGTCATTAATTTGTAAACTGCGGTAGCAACTTTATATCGATTCGCTTTAGGAGTTTCTACGACACTAAAGAAAGAAAAAGCCAAATGCTACCTCAACCCAAAAAAATTATATTATACCAGCTGGTGCCCGCGACTTCGTCTACGCAGGATTATCGGATTGGTTTTTTTCTACGTACTTGATGCTTCTCGTCAGATTTTAGACAGTACACGCAATATCTTTATAAATTATACCCTACGTGTTATTCTGATGTATAAGCTATATTATTGTAAACTTTCATTAAAATTTATTCAGTAGTTTTAAGTGTAAGAGTAACAAACAGCCTTAGCAACATTTTTAGCCTCTAAATAGGTTTTTAAAACAAACATCCATGCTTACGAACTTTCGCGTTTATAATATTAGTATGGGTTAGACGACTAGGAACCAACTAATTGAAAATTATCAGCAAAAATCTGTTCTTAACTAAACTTTTCCATTCCTTTCCTTTCACAGCAACAAAGGGCATCTTGACTCTGATCACAAGGGCCACAAGGGCAAGCACGGGCACGAGGAGCATCACCAGCATCATGAACAGCATGGCAAGAAGGGAGGGCATGAGGACGGGAAGAAATGGGGCTACAAGAAGAACTAAGGACGCTAGAGGACGCTGGAGGATTTAGGACTATTGAGGTGCCGGTTATCGTTCTGTGGTAACAAACTGTTTTGAAATGAGAACAGTGTTTTTGAGTCCGTTAGGAACGTGATTTGTGAGGAAAAATTCAGAAAAAAGAGAGCATTTGCCAAACAATCTTAAATTCTTCTCTTCACATATTAGGACTAATAAACGTGATATAACGTGTCTAGTAGTTAAGAGTTTATCTACGATTAGTTTTCCAACGGTGACAGGTGAAAACTAGTGACCTGCTAGTGAAGCACAACGTCACGATAAATTGTTTATCCCATTATAGGCTAGCGCCATCTCACTTTATTTCACCACGTAAAGCGAGATGCCGCTACCGCTACCAATAGTGGGATAAAACTTTTCTCTTGACCTTGAGCCCCCTTTATGCGGTATTGCCGGATAAAATGCATGATAATATCCTTTTGTGTCACTGGATAACCGTCCAAAAGATTAAAAATATATTCGCGTTATTGTTTGCGGTAAAACTACTATTTTTTATATTAAAAACTTTTCTTCCTGTACGTCATGTGATTAAGTATCTGTGTATAGTATGATTTGATTCCAGGGTGAGTAGGGACATTTAAATGTATCCACACCCTGGAATCAAGTCTATTAGAGTCTGGTATATAAAAAATTGACAATATTTATCAACAATCAATTTTTTACATCAAACATCTAAATTATTCCCATAGCTATAGCCTACTTAATTTGTACAGAAAGTCCTAATGCAGCTTAAGCGCCAGTACAGTAGCCACTGTCGGAAAACTAATCGTAAATTAACAATAGAACTTTCTATTTGGGATGTCGCTGTTTGGTCATGAATGAATGAATGAACTCTCACGTAAACAAAAAGCCAATTAATGAATCAACTTACCCGGTTCGCTTGGAACGTTTGAGAATGTCCAAATAAATAAAAGCTCACGGCGTTGCTCCATCATCTTTGCAATGTCGATAGTTAAAATGCAACCCATAATGCAGCAGCAAATTAAACAAACACGAAATAGTTAATCAGAGAAAAACGACAAATACAAACGTTTTCTGTAAGGTCTGTTGCACACTGCGCAATACTTGTAGCCAGTTTGCTAAGGGCACTGACCGCCGCGTTAGTAATGGTAGGTCAGTGATCGAGCCCCATTTTAGTAGCCAACAAATAAAAAACAAAATATCAAACACATTGATGCTAAGCTAAGCGAAGCTACACGTTGAAGTAGAAAAAAAATTATTGGGTAACGTAACATGTTAGCAAACTTTGTTATCTAGGTACTACAAGTTAATAATTTTTTAAAAAAAATTACCATACTACTGAAACTCTTTTACTTATTTGTTACATTTTTTATATAATTCCTTACTCTTAACGAGATAGTGGTATTAAAATCGCTGTGATGAACTCAACAAAAATATTTTCTCACGAAACAAAGTTTGTTTCGAGTTACAAACTATAGCTTCAAGTGTCCAGGAGTCTTTTTCATTGCGCAAGCGCATCAAATCGAGTAACAAACGGACTTGACACATTTTTTGTAGCTGAACTACTTTTGAAACTAGGTGCTACATCGTTGTATATATATTTGTGTACCTACTTATTATTTATTTTTATTCATTTCCGAGCCATTTTACTAGTAAATTATGTAAGATTATGTGCTACATTAATATTTTTATGATGTACTAAACTGTAAGTATATCCATTAGGAATATTAAAATCTAACGTTTTGTAAGTGATGGAACGAATTGTGCATGTATTTTTAATAAAAAAAATACTGAATTAGGAGTGCATAATGAATATAGACAGTGATATAGTTGTATGTTGCCTTATTAAGTTTATTTTTTATAGATTTTAATAATAAAATTAATTACATAACAAATGAGTTTAATTCAAAGCAAACAATACCGTATGAAAGAATATAATCAACGAGATGGTGTCACAGATTGAGATTTTATCTTAACGCCGCGCACAAAATTTATTTCTTCGATGAGCTGCTAGTGACTCAGCTACGTGCTAGGAACAATCTCATTGAAACTATAGCTTTATTTTAATTAATTTCTCACGACGCTATTTGTAAAATTGACATCTGATTCCAAAAACAACATAATATTGCCAAAGCTAACGAGTTGTATCATCAACCTGCTACGTTTTAATGCCTAGCTTCTCCAGGCACTCAGTCGGTTTGTAGATGTCGTTGTGGTTAAACTTCTTGACCCAGATGGAGACTTGGTAGTGCGGGTTGCGCGGATAGAACAAGTTTAGTCCTCGCTCGTCCACAAAGTCCCAGTAGTCCATCGTCCACACCTTCTGCAGACCGCATTTCTCGCAGATCTTCGCCCTAGGGTTGAGATTTATCATCGTCTGTATGTAACCTTATGTTAGGTGTTTGTTCCTCTTTAGAAAAGCAATATTTCAAGCTAATGTTTTGCAGTTATAGTGATTAGGTAAGGAGCAATTATTTACGCCCCCTGCAGTACAATTCCACCAAAATGCGATCTCGAACCCGCATGCACAGCGTGGGGATTATGGGCATTACCCCCCAATGATGGCACAACCTTTATTTACGAAAATAGAAATGCACTCTATTAGATATTTCCTAACAACCTTCAAACGAAACCACCAACATTGATATAGTAAGGGTAAGTCAAAGCGACATTAAAAAAAGGAAGCATTAATTCCAAAATGTATTTGCAGTGGACTAGTATAGCCTGACGACGACGACGACGTATTTACAGTTTTTGTCTGAGTTAAACAAAAATCCTTTCAATACTATCAACGGCAAGGAATTGATAATATCCTTAGGTATTATGAGTGGTTATTCCTTCGATAAATTACCTAAACAGCTAACAATTAGATAGACATAATATTAGAGTCTGTTAGCTTTTAAAATACACCGCGGCTACTATTTAATAGAATCGGATATATTCTTGTAATAGAAATATCGGAACTAATACCTATTTCATATAAATTTTACAATCGTGTGCTTTCGGCGAAAACTGAAGCCTACTCTAGAGCCTGCGAGGTATATTCTAAACGCTAACAGACTGTAGTGCTATTAGAGAAGAGCCGAAGAAAGACTTCAAATAAATAAAAATATAAATTATGTTGTGTATATCAACCGCCCTACCTACTTGTTTCCTTTCGACCAATCCTCTCTGCTATGAATACTGTTCACTCACATGTAAGTACTGACGGCGATGACCATGATGAGAGGATGACGCAATTCAGTTGCATCTTTCAGCGCCCTCTTCAGCATTCTTGTGCCCACACCGCAGCCCGACACTTCCTGAACCGTCGACACCAGTTCGATCTACAGGAACAAACTCTAGTGGAGACACATTTGCATTGATTGTATAATTTGGATGAGCATACTTTACGAATTTCTGGCCAGGGTATCCTAGATTAAGACTACTTGACTGGCGAAGATAAGAAAAACAACAAATACAAAATACAGAACGGAAGCTCAGAGGCAAAATAGCTTGAACAATAATATATTTTTTGCAATTGGGGGATGCAATGCAGTACTATCCTATCCACTGTCTGAAAAGGCAAGAGGATTATATAAGTTGGCGTTTTTTGGGATTAAGGCTAGAAATTCTATAGTCATCGTCAGGCTATACTAGTCCACTGCTGGACATAGCCCTCCCCTAATGAGCGCCATAGCGCCCTGTCTTCAGCTTGCCGCATCCAGCATCCGCCTGCAGTTTTTCGCAGATCGTCATTCGACCTAGTCGGAGGGCGTCCCACACTACGTTTGCCGAGTCGCGGTCTCCACTCAAGGACACGTTTGCTCCAACGGTTGTCGGTTCTTCGCGAGATATGGCCAGCCCACTGCCACTTCAGCTTGCTGATTCTCTGAGCTATGTCGATAACTTTGGTTCTCTGTCGGATGCATTCGTTACGAATCCTATCCTTCAGAGAAACTCCGAGCATAGCTCTCTCCATAGCTCGCTGAGCGACTTTAAACTGGTGGACCAGCCCTTTCGTGAGTGTCCATGTCTCGGCTCCGTAGGTCATGACAGGTAGGACGCACTGATTAAAAACTTTCGTTTTCAAGCATTGCGGTATGGATGACGAGAAGACTCGGCGTAGTTTACCGAACGCTGCCCAACCCAGCTGGATCCTCCTCTTGGCCTCCCTCTCGAAATTTTTTTTACCTAACTGCAAAATCTGCCCGAGGTAAATGTATTCGGAAACGATTTCGAGAAGGTGACCATGTACGACGACCGGTCTCGGAACGATCAAAAGGCTAGAAATTCTATAGGTGCATGCCTAATGTTTTGTGACTATTATGACAGTTGTTTTTCTTTTTGTGTAGACTTTGTTTTTTATTGTTTTTCTTTTAGTATGTAAGAATGTGTTGGACATTACGAGGGTGACTTCGTCACCAAGTGTACCTTCCGAACTCTCCATAAATAAAGATTAAAAAAAAAAATTGAACTAAAACTTTCCTAAGCACAACACATTGTAGATTTTTTGACATTGAAACCGAAACCTGGTCGGACTTTTCCGATATAACAACTCCCGTAAGTAGATCCGGACTAAAAGTCTACAAAATAATTACAAATATACACAGTACAATTAGCGGCCTTAAAGTTGCTGAAAGAATGGTCCATACCTTTCCATTCTTTTTAGTTTTGCCAGTCAAGGGGTCTCAATCTAGAATACCTTGGTATTATGGAGATAAAGCTTAGGCTAATGGAATTAATAAATTGATCAATGTAATCCAGTTGCTTGCTTAGTAGTTGATTTTAGAAAGCATGTCTTGTGTCATATCTAGTATATATCTAGCAGTGAGCAACTGTAGGTGAAGTAATTAATTCCTAGAAAGGCTCTAAGTTTATAACGACTCACCATAATACGCTCATGCTTATTGTTGGTTGTTCTGGAAAGGTAGGTGAGACTGAAGTTCACAATGCCCTTATCCGGACCTATGTAAAAGGCTCACCTCATAAATATAGGGAACATTGAACCTCCGGAAGAGGTCTGGTTGCTTCAGGCAATGCATACTGAAGCATATCCGCTCCTGTTCGGGGTGGGTGCACAAATAGTGGGCCCAGTGTTCCAGCTCCGAAATCTGCCACGGATAAATCTTGTTTGCAACCGTCACGCCGATCAGATTATTTTCACCTGTGCGAGGTTCCTTTTCGTAAGCGAGCCATTTGTCACCTGGTGTTTGTGAAGAAACAACGGGTTAGGGCATATCTGTGTCGACCTCTGTGGCGCAACGGTAGTGCATCTGCCTACCATGCGAGAGGTCCCGGGTTCGAACCCCGGCTGGGGACAAAAAAAAAACAGGTCTTGGATGTTTACATGTTTGTGATGTCGCTGTTTCTCGTTCCCACGACACAGGGTATCCTAGTGTGGGGCCAGAAGCAATGTATGTGCTTGTATGTAAATGTTATGTTTATGTTATGTTATCTCTTAAACAAATCATAGTTTGCAATGACAATTCGCGCGCAATGAAGCCCTCGTGGCCTAGGCGAACCGAGTGATTGGAATCAATCACTTGGTCAAGCAACGACAGGCGCGGTCAGGTTGGGTGAGCGTCCCGTGACTGCCGCTCGTGGCATTTTTCCGAGCGCTTCCGTGCTTTGCAAGGCACGTTAAGCCGTTGGTGCCGGTTGTCATATAATGGCAGTCGTTAAGCCATGTCAGAGTACTTATGGGCGGCTTGATAACTTCTGACAGTAATGCCCGCCACTGTCTTACAATCCTCCACCAACCCGGACTTGGCCCCGTGGTGGAGTATGGCCTAACCTTATTGCGATGCAGGAAGAGACCCGTGCCCCAGCAGTGGGGACATACAAGGGTAGATAACGAATGACAATTCGATGTACAATGCAACTTCGATTAACCGATAGATTAACAAATAGGAAGACTGTTACGCGATATACATGGATTATCATAATACATTACGAATGGTAATTTTATGGAACTCGGCCCAGGTGGTCACTGTAAAGCTAATTAGTTTTTACGATAAGTGGGGCCTATGGGGAATATACAATATGTAAGGTAAGATATAACTGAAGGCATAAATCTTATGTTCAGTAGCCTGTCTGTACCTAATGCAGGTTTTTTATTGGCCATTTTGAGGTGGTCGTGGTCAAAAAGGAACCCTTATAATTTCGCCTTGTTTGTCTGTCTGTCTGTCTGTACGCGACTTAGCACAGATACGACAGGTCAACAGCTAATACAAGGCTGGAATTTGGTGTATATATTAACTACGCCAATAAAACACTGGGATAACATCCTAAAAAGCGTCTCACTTACATAAAAATTAAGAATCGTACAACTAGGGGGGGTAGTTTTTTAATTCAGGACAGGCTCATAATAATATAATGAACTTAAACTTTACAAGTTAACGGAAAATCAACTCATATAAAAAACCTATTTAGAGGCTAAAAATCCACCCATGCCGGGACTCGCACCCGCGACCTCTGGCTAACCATGCCACCTTTTTAACACTAACACTTTTTCTACCTAATCTTGTAATTTGTATTTTTTTACAACTAGTACTCTAAAGCATAGATAAGTATATTTACTGGCGGCCTAAAGCGAAAACAGTACCCGAGCGGATCTTCTATGGCTTATTGTGCTGAATGCATATAATATTGTAGGTATCCAATCGATAGACCAGTAAATAGAATAAGAATAGAGTTATACTATTTTTATTTTTAATGCACTAACCCGTGCTGAGGACAAATTTAAAAACCTATTTAGAGGCTAAAAATGTCATCCATGGTTTCGAATCCCGGCATGGGTGAAATTTTTAGCCTCTTAATAGGTTTTTAAGAATAGAGTTACTTACCAAAGTGAGCATACTTGTCGGTGACAGTCTTTATGTAGGGCGAGTCCAGGGACATCCACATACTGACGATAGTGGGCTCTCTTGGCCAGTAGTGGTTGTACAGGAACGCCGTGATGAGCCTGGCATGCTTGATACTACCATACTCGATGTGGACGTTGGCGTGGTCGAAGCACTAGGGGAAAATCGTCGTACGAATATTCAATTGATGTACTTAGCAGTAAGTTTAATTTAATCGATGTAGTGGTACCTTACGTACCAGAATCATCGGGTTATTCCACTAAGCCCCATTGAAAATCCCCAATGGCGTATCTTAGTATTGGCAATGGGGATGTTCAATGGTGGTCAGTGGAACAACCCGAATCATCAATACGCAGCCGGCGATCAACCTTGGACTTTTCATTTGGTAATAAAAGCATTATTACAAGTGAAAAATATCTTATACTCTCGTTTTTGACCATGCTGTGTTTGATACTTTTCAATTACGGGTTGGTGGGTAAAGTTAGGACGTTTATGCTCCAAACAGGAATTTATACAATGAGTTCAATAGAGGTGACTTTAGATTAAAATAGTTTAATGAAAGTAGTTACTGGTCTTTGATCCTGAGGATGCCAATTCGCATCACATTGTGTAAGCTTCCACGTCCCGGCGTGCCGGGGAATGACGCAGGTGGTCGGTGTCAACACACAGGACCTTTTACAGGTCCTTAGGGAGGTCCGAACGACCCCATTCAACGCAGCTATGATACTCATATGGTTAAGTGATAATTTGGCACGTCCTCATGGCTTTGAGAAACTTGAGATTTTTCGACTTCAGATTTTTTGTGAATTTTTCATGTTTTTCAAGTTTTAAATTTGACATCTGAAAGAACTAATTATAGAAGCAAAGACAGGAAGACTTCATGGTCTCTATGGACAAGATATTACTGTGTCGAAAAAGTTTGCGAGCAATGCATAGAGTATAGCAGAGCAATGAGCAATGTCAAACTCATTTACCGTTTAGACGGCTCTGAGTTTAAATTCCGAAAAGAATAAACTGTCACCCACGCCTCCAAAATGGCACTAATGTATAATTTTCGGACTAAAAGAAATTACCAAAATCCCAGTAAATAAAACGAAAACATCAAAAACAATACATGCCGAAAAAAGCTGAAACAATGTTAATTGATTGTTGAAAAAACTAGCGAAACCGCTCGGTCACCACATCATGTCTTTAGTCGTCAGACTGCTCCACTTACTGTCAGGCAGGCCGCTGTTCCGCAAGACGCAGCCGAAGCTCAAAGTCATCGGCACCCAGATCTGGAGACCGTACTCTGACAAACAAAGCACCGATGTCACGTCGGACCAGAACCAGAGTCATAACCAGAACCAAATCATGGTGGGTACCAACTCAAATAAATAGGGTTGGTAGGTAAGGTTGGAGGTTTTTTTTTACGTAGCCTTCTATGTTTGAGTCCCACTGCTGGGCAAAGGCCTCCCCCAATTCAGTCCAGAGTTTCCTGTCCTGTGTCACCGCAGACCAATCCGGCAGATGGTTGTCGAGATCATCTCTACCGTCTTCTGGACCGGCCTCGGAGTTGGAGTTATAAGTCTAGTAGCATGAATACGCAATTAATTTATTATTAGTAAAACTAGACTTTATGTAAAATGAAATAATCATGTACTCTTCTGCTTATACTATCCCTAGTATAATCGATAGCCAAGCAATGTTTACATCGGCGACAAAACTAAGAAGTAGGTATACATTGTTTGCACGCACTTAAAAATGCAGGTACTTACCTGTACAAATACCTACCTGATAAAAAAATATACAGAAGAAAGAGAGAGTTAAAACATCATCTATCTATACAGAATAACACTAAGCAGGTAGCTGCAAGACTTTAAAATGCAGGTTAATGAATCAACACAAAAGCGAATCAATAACACATACCTACCTACAAAAGACTCACCCTTCAGATGATGCATCCTTTACCATATCATCTGGAGCGTAGCAGGAACAGATTCTGGGTACAAGCACCACTTTTTGCAGGTTGTACTGCATTTTTCTGGCTTCACCACTTCTCAACATCATTAACTTTCCCCGTAGGTGCAGGGGACCGAGGAAGAAGAGCAGCTGCGAGTGCGGCGCGCGCGGCCCGCTGACACGCCGCGCGTGCTCCGCTTCGTGCGCGAGCACGCGCACGCAGTGTGGCCCTCCATGCCGCCCTCCAGCCGAGTGGGGCACCTTCTGCTTAGCGACTACGTGTCTCGCTCACTTGCGCAGGGTAAGCACCTAATAGTCTGCTCTGTAGACTATCAGGTTTCCTGTAGATTGGTGAATATCCAGTGAGGATCACTGAAACAAATTCCATTGTTACCCACGAGCTGGACTAGAGCTGTTTAGTAGGTACAGGGCTACACAAGAAATAAGTCTCGCGGATGTACCTGCGCAATGACCAAATTTTGGATATGCGGCAAGTTGATCGACCAATCAGATAGTTTCATTTTATGGCAGGCCGCGCGCCTTTGTTGCTATTGGTTGATTCAACGTCATCGATGCAGGTGACTATTAGTTTGGCAATATTAGGGTGAGCGAAATAGGTAGCGCTACTGCGGCAATCAATTCTGCACATTAACCGTATCGGTTAAAGATCATGTTGGATGGTACTTAAAGCTTCGGGTACTTTCGTTACACTTCTTCCTAGTCCGCGCGAACGTAGATTCCCGAAGAGACTTTTATGATGTGTATTACTATAACTTCGTATCGCGTACAGTCGTGAGGATATGTCCTACCAGTGTATTCGCTGTATATTTTCTGGTTTTCTGTAGATGGGTAAAGACCCAGTAGCGATCTTTTAATGGAATTCTACCGTCACAAGCTTGGCAACTGCTGCTTAGCGACTACGTGTCTCACTCACTTGTGCAGGGTATGAGCTAGTAGTTTGCACTGCAGACTTTCAGATTTCCTGTAGGCTGGTAAAGATCCAGTTAGGATATTAAAATCATTTCAACTGGCACGAGGCTCAAGCTCAAGACAAGAAACCCTTTCTTGCCCCTCATTCAATATGCTTGGACGATAGTTTAACGGTCTGTCGCTCGATAAAACCAAGGTCTGTTTCATCTTTAACATTGTTATTGAGTTAACTTCTGTGTAGAGGTATATATTCATAATCAACCTCAAAAATATATCTTGCTAACGATGTAGGTGCTTTAAGAAGATTTTCTGTGGGACAGCTGTATGCTGAACACTGAAAAACGTGGCGTTGATTGAGAAGACCTGTATCCAGCTGCGGATAGCTATGAGCACAATTACCACAAGCATTTTTGTTTCAGGACTCTCAATGGTGGCGGAGTCGCAAGCGACGCGTCGTGGCTGGCCTGGCGTCCGTGGGCTGGCGCTGGGCGCGGCCGTCTGCCCGTGGGACGCGGCGCTCCTGGAGCGGTGGGCGCGCTGCGTCCAACAAAACACATGCCGCGATCTTCTTGCGTTCACCGCACATTGCTTACGCGCGCCGCAGCTGCACGACAAGTATCGCGTGCATAAAATAATGCAGGTAATTTTCGTCTTAGAAAGCGGAGCGCAGCAGCTCCAGCAAGCGGACAGCGACTATGGGCCGCTGCTTACTTGTTTAATTATGGGCCGAGAAGATAGAATCCTAGTTTGGGATCAAAGCAAGCGATTTTCGTTTCCATTATTAATTTTATAAATAGCCGGTTTGATAAAATTATGATCTTTCAATGATTACATGCAGCCTAAGCCAACAAGAGCTAGTATTTAAGGCTTTTCTCATAAGTACTTAGGTAATTGTTGAGAAAGTTACCAATAATAAAACAGTCACTGCAAATATCAGGAAATTGACAGGTGATGATGATTGTGCCCCCCAACCACCCGCGGCAGGGCGAGATTGTGACCATGCTGGCGAAGAACGCCATCAAGCGAGCCCGCGAGGCGGGCTTCCCCCTGGTGCGCTTCGACGTGTCCAACGAAGTTGTGTAAGGGCTATTTTTTTGGTCATGGAGTCTACACTTCTAATTCACCCACAGTACTAACATTGGATAATGCCTTGCTGTGTGCAAAAATTGTTAATGTTTTTTTCTTTTTTTTTTTGTAAATTGTCCCTTGTGTTTTCTATATCGTTGCCTTACTTTCTCAAACTCGTATCTTAAAAAAGTATGGTTTCGACTTTTTCATATCAAACGATTCCTATTATTTTGTTCAATAACTGCAACAAACTCTTATCCCAATAAGTTGCGTCCATCGCGTGCAAAAGAATAAAAAGTATTTTTGTATCTCGCTCACGCCCGGTTTGATAACCGCCTCAAACTCATATCTCAATATACGCGGTTGTGAAACTTATCACCATGCAAGAAGGTCTCGTTTACGTTACCGCGTTCACGAGATGCGAGGTTGCCGCACTTACTTGTAGCAACAAATAATTATTATTGGCGCCAAAAATTTCGCTTACTTTAGTGACTTTATTTCTAATCAGTTTGGATTTTCCAAGACACAAGGTTCATTATTGATCGCAGGTTATCCTGTTTTGTAGAACTTTCTAGAGATAGTAAAATTTTGAAGGTCATTTCATTTCTTGAATTGCCGTATTGTGATCGTAGCTGTTTAACTTAGTGAAAATTCGTTTCTGTTTAATTTATATCCCAAAGTGGAATTGTGTGAAGGAGTTCTCTTATTGGTAAGTTAGAAAAGTTGAAAAGTACCGACTAGGTACTTTATAATGAAATGCTTGCTTGCTTTTAGTCACGACATTAATTAATTTTATGCCACACCTGGCAATAAAGTGGCTTTTTCCGCACGCTGCGCGTACGGAAGAAGCCGCTTTCTGGCCAAGTGTAGACATAAAAAGATGTACACAACACAGGAGGTAATAAAGAAAGCTCTCGATCGCATATTTACGTCCCTCGCTTGTAGCTCGGGCCGCAAACTTCTGCGATCTCGGCCTTTCTTTGTATTACCACCTAGTTGTGTAATGTACTATTAGCGTTCCGTATCCAAAGCGTCCACAACGTAGCCCAATTGATTTCGCTTCTGTGTTCGTGTCTGTCTGACCGTCCATTTGTAGTCTGTCACAACTTCACAAGGCTCTAGACTCGTAACAGTTAAGCGAGTGTATGTTCTTTGTTTGTAGGCGACAATGCACTGTTTCCGGAGCAAGAGACTTGTGGATTTAGCCCTCCGGAATGAGACACCAGCTGTGCTGGATAGAACTATTGATCCAGGAGAAAGTTCAAATGTCACAATTCTTGAAGAAAAAATCGCCGTCCTTGATGCTGGTTTTTTTTGTTTTCACAAACCATTGCCAAGAACCCGATAGGCAGCAAATGGCAAACGCTATTTTAGATGAAAAAACAGGAGAACTTGTTTCAGTGAGCTCTGAAACCTTGAGCTCTTGCTCTGAATCCGACTTTTCAGCAAGTGAAACCGAATACTATCTGATTTATCTGACTATGGACGAGATGGACCTCCTTCTTTGTTGTTGGATGAATCATCTGGTGTGATTACAAAGAAAAGAGCCCGGAAAGGTCAAGGAGATGAGCCAAACTGGACGAGAAACCAACAAAAACGTAAGCGAATGCGAGGTGAGGAGTATACATCAATTAAGAAAAGCAAAGAAGGAGCTGGAGTAATGGAAATAAGAAAACAAAAGAGTTTAAAGACTCGGTGCGTTTCAGAAACATGTGCAAAAAAATTTGGTAAGCAGTGCAACGAAATTACAGACGAAGAGAGAAAGGAAATTTTCAAAACATTTTGGTCACTTTCATGGGAGGAAAAAAAAGCGTATGTCGTTGCTATGGTGTCTCATAAGCCTGTGACTTTTCGAACAACCATTGCTATTTCTCGGCGAGCAAACACCTTAATCTATACTTTGAAAATTTCCGGGGAGATGAAGGTTGTTTGCAAGAAAATGTTTTTAAACACACTCTCTCTGGGTGAATGGAGCGTGTTCAAATGGGTTACTAGCAATCCAAACATAAGTGACATTGGCATGGTAAAGAAAAGTAAACCAGTAAGTCGTCAAAGCAAAACTAACATTGCCAAAGTAAAGCACATTAATACTTTTTTACAAAATTTACCTAAAATGCCGTCACATTATTGCCGACAGAGCACCAATAATAAAGAATATGTTGACGTACAGTACAAGACTTGGGCTGAAGTGTACACAGATTTTGAAAAATATTTGACAGAGCTCAACGTTGATAAGACTGAAAAAGCCACGTACAAATGCTTCCTGGATGCAGTCCACAAAACCAATATTAGTATCTACAAACCCAAGAAAGATCAGTGTGATGTCTGCTTTGCTTACAAAAACAAAAACGTTCCTGAAGATGAGTATCAGCTCCATATTAAAAGTAAGGAGCGCGCTAGGAAAGAAAAAGCCGATGACAAGGAACGTTGCTTAAAAGGGGAAATTCACATGATCACAGTAGATTTGCAAGCAGTTCAAACGATTCCTCTACTTTCTGCTGGATCAAACTATTTTAAAACTAAATTATGTGTGCATCAGTTCACTATTTACAACGAGTACGACAAAAATGTTTCATGCTACGTCTGGCATGAAGTTGAAGGAGGCATGGACTCTAACATCTTTACCTCTTGTTTGTTGGACTTTTTACAAAAAATAGAAGACAAATCCAGACCGATTATAATTTACAGTGACGGATGCTGTGCCCAAAATCGAAACACTACACTTGCGAATGCCTTGTTACATTATACCACTACTAACCATGCAGAAATTCAACAAAAATACCTCGTAGTTGGGCATACTCAAATGGAGTGCGATTCTGTCCACGCGTCCATAGAACGAAAGAAGAAGAAAGGCAGAGATCTCTATGTGCCAGCTGATTTCAATACCATCATCACGAAATCTAGATTGTCGCAACCGTATGAAGTCCATTATTTGGATCACACGTTTTTTCGAAACTTCGGTTCACTTACTTACTTGAAATCAATTCGACCCGGTACAAAAAAAGGCGACCCATGCGTTGTTGATTTACGAGCTCTCAAATACACATTGAATGATGGAGTTCAATACAAATTAAGTTTTGATGAAGAATGGCAACAATTACCTCATCGTAAGTCGCGACAACAGAACAATGACAACATCACGATAGAAGGCCTCTATGATCGCCGACTACCCGTTTCTAAAAGAAAATATGATGACTTACAAGATTTAAAACTTGTTATTCCAGCCGACTATCATGCATTTTATGACGACTTGCCACACGATGGATGATCTCAATAAGTTTTTTTTTTTTCAAAGATTTTGGAGGCTCTTTTCTAATAAACTAATTAATTTTCTATAAGTATTGTTTTTATTCAATAGTTTTGGATTTTCTGTATTATTTGTGTTATGGATATTAATGCAGCAAAAACATAAATTATAAATCCAGTTTCAAGAATGAAGGTAAGAATTAATGCAGCAAACACTTATCTCAAAAAATGCGTCTAAACTAAAGCTAAAAAAGATTAGTATCTCAGTTTTACTTATATTTATAGCTAATAGTCCACATCTAAGAAATGGCATTTAATTTTTTGCCGAAACTCCTTAGTATCAGAAGATAAACAGTTTTATTTCCCTCCTGAAAAGTTGTCTTTTTTAAGATACGAGTTTGAGAAAGAAAAGCAACGATATGTTAATGTGTTAATTTGCTTTTGCTACTGTGTAGGTAGTCTGTTTATTGCTGGTCTTGCTTTGTCTGTGAAAATGCAAATAAATAATTCGTCCATCCATCCATCCATCCTAATATCCGGTAGTTTGGCTAAAGCAAAACTCCATTCCTTGGCTGCATTCGGCTAACCGGCCCAGAGGAAATAAAGGCCCGGTTTTTTTTTTTCAATTGCCACATTATCCAAAGTACCTTTACAATTATTTCTAATGTGTATGATACATTTACTGCACTTACACTATATTGATGGACTGTCTAAAAATCGTTGAATGATATTTTGAAAGGGCCTTTTTTTCAAAAAATTATATGGAAATTATTTATTGTTATGCAATAAATTATCGAGTATTCAGTAACATCAGTAACATCATGAAAATCGACCAAAAACTTTTACGGGCATAGTATCTGTAAACAGCACATAATATTTCCCAAAATAATCTCTGTTAAATTTTGCCAGTTGTTGTTCAAAACTGGCGTTTTTTTTCACCCATAAGGAAATTAAAGAAAACGAAATATCCCTCATCGATTTTTTTTTCTGCCAGGGCAAAGACTCTCGAAGATTTGAACCTAAGGAAGGAGTGGCAGTTGGCCTACTACCTAGTTACAGAAGACTGTCAAGATAGACAGGTCTACGGCGCCGCTCATGCTTACGACACCCAGGGCACCACAGTGATGCTGGCAGACGCCTCGCAGCACGAGCTGCCCCAAGAATACAATAACTTCATATCAGTCTACACAACCTTCACAAACGAAGGCTTTGACCATCAGCCGCAGAGTTTAACTTAACTTCTTAATTTTTTACCTACAGGAATAAAGGCAAATCTAAATAAAGAGTTAGTTTCTGTTTTTGATTAAGAACCTTTTGTAAATACTGTGTGATATAATGCCCGGCACATTACGAAGTGGAAATTTCGGGTAGTCGGGATAAGTTTAAAAAGGATAGATTTCTTTCAGACTCGTCTTGTTAATTGGAATAAACTAAAGTTACAAGAATTCTAAAATTCCGTATCCCTCGCCAATGACACTTGAGATAATTATGTCGATGCCCAATCAGGGTATTTGTTTACCTAATTTGAAAAATTTGAGAAATTATCTATTATGAAACAGCGAGGTAAATGTAATAGTTACCTACATACTTCTTATATATTTACAGTTCACAATACAGGTTGAGTCTTTACAAAGTGCAAATAGAAAAATCAGTTAAAAGATTAATCCAATTACTTCTTTTTCCGTAAATTTTTTTCCGTCAGTGAACAATTCAATAATTTTTTTATTGTTTCCCTGATTTGGATTATTGAGTGTACTTTGAAAAGACTCGCACCGTACCGCACCAGCCAGTTTTCCAGCTTAAATCCGAGGCAAGGTTGATTTCCAAGGCGTTCTAGGCGCGACACTACAGCAATTGCCCTTCAATTCTAATACCAATTTCACTTTTAGTCGTGTCGCAATTCAGAGTTAATTTAATGGTTATTTACCTCATACTTAGTACAAAAGAAGAGCATTGATTCAGGCCACGATAATTTCAAGAGCAGTCTGATTGAAGCTGTCTACACAAAGGCCGTTAGGTGAATAAATGAAATGAAATTTAGTGTTCGCATGTTACGATTTGTCAAACCAAGTGGAAAACAAAACTACTAATTAATTTATAAGCGTTATTGAATTTTTCGTTAAGCAATTGACATGCATGATTTGCGCTACCAAAAATCGAGATAATCGAGACAAAAAATATGTTTGTAAGAAAATAATAAAGATATCTACTGGTGTCGCCGTTGTCAGCAAACGTATTGGTGCCCTTCAATTTCACCTTAATAGTTGAATGTTTAGTCGACCAGAAGCTGAGTCTAATATCGTGGCACCTAAACAGTTCAGTGGCCTTCGGACGAGATGCCATTAGCAGTAGGAAAAAGCGGACCAATTTGTAAGTACCTATCGCTTTTTTTCTTCAACCAAAATAAGCATGCAGCCAAGACTCCGACTGGCCAGTTCATTGTGAAAGATCTCAGCTACAACTGCAATCATGCTGTTATATAAAATAAAAACTTTGAATTGCAGCTTAGAGTTAGTCCAGAGCACTTCAGCGTTCCACTGCTGACTTTTTTACTTTTGTAACTACAGGTGAGGAACAGGCCAATTGTTTATTTTCATCTGGCGTTTGATGCCGATGTGCGTTAGGCTTATAAAAAGTCAGCTGATTAAGAATACTTGTTATTTCACGTTTGCCCAAAAATAGTGTCAGTGTATTTGTCCGTTCTCGGTAAGCAACTTGCCTCACATGTGCAATGTCTCGGCATGCGCCATGTAGCAATGTTTTATCTAAGTTACATACCTACGTTAATATTTTTTTAGGAGCAATATCAATCGCAAACTGTAAAGGAAAACATCTCAAGGAAGACCAATTTTCATTTCAAAAAAAATTGGAACCAAGCGGAAATTTCAGATCTAACTAATTAATCTATTTTTCCCCAGAAAATCATTACTAACTGTACCTACCTCTACAAAATTTATAAAAATGTATGTCTGTGACCATACATAAAATTATTGCCCTGTCGTTGACGTTCCAGAACCTTCCTAACTCCGCATGGCGTTTCGGCTGATCCCTTTGGCCCTGTTAGGGCTGGCACACGTAACAGCGGGTTTCCCGGTGCAAGAAAACACTTTGTTAGACCTGGAGGTGGCTGACGACACCCACTCCGTTGGCTCCTACATCAGAGAAGTCAGGGCCGCACCAGTAAGTGTATCCATGCTTTACGTTCTAGCGTTTCTGTAACGATTTGCGGGGAAGTCACCATATTTAAGCGAGTTTTGGCCATATTTGAGCGGTCTGTCTGTTTATCAGTGCAGAGCCATATTTAAAATACTAAGTTAGGTACCTACAATTAATAAACTTACAAATTGTCAACTCATTTTCACCCAATCTAGCCACATGATTGTTGGTTCAGCAAAAATTACTGACTAGTTATTTAGTTTATTACATACCTACTAATTTTAGCTTACGGGCCCAAGAAATAGACAAATAACAGTGCCATCCCGTGCACTCGCAGTTGATGACAATGGGATGGCATGGTATCGTAGTAATAATGATAATTATTGTTATGTAGTATTTAAAAGTGTATCTCTTATAAATAAATAATTCCAAACACCACAATAGTTATACCTAATTACTAATTTTATTTTTAATGCACTAACCCGTGCTAAGGACAATTAATTTTAAAAACCTATTTAGAAGCTAAAAATTCCACCCATGCCGGGATTCGAACCCGCGACCACCGGCTATCCGTGCCAGCGCTCTATCCAACTGAGCTAATGGGCGAATCACCGGCATCAGTGAAATTTCGAACCTCTTTACACTATTCTCTGTATTACGTACAGGCAGCGACATCTGGTTGAAGTAGATTGCATCACTTACAACCCCGACTACCTACTTTGGAGTTAGTACCACAATACCACAATAGTTGTATAACCATCAACCCATCTTCCTTATTTCAGCAAGACTACCACCGATCCTACGAGAACGAAGGCGACGGCGTGCTAGGATTTTCGCGCAAGAAGTCCGGCGGCGCCAAGAAAGGCTACCAGCACTTCGACTCCTTCCACAAGAAGGCAGGAGACCACTACGAGTTCGAGAAGCAAGACTCGTATGGAAAAGAAGACGATGCCAACGCTGGCGGGCACGGGCACCACCATCACCACGCGGACCACGACGGGGAACACAGTCACCAGCACGAGAGAAAAGGTGACCTCAGAGCGCCTAGGATCATAAGAAGGCCGTTGAAGTTCGTCCGGAGATTGTTTCGCTGGTTCGGTTGAGGCAAAATAAAAACGATTTGGGTTAATTTATCACGTTTTATTTCCAAGGATCATCGATGCAGCGCTGGAACGTGATTTTCTATCTCGCACGTGAGAATACGACAGAGAACCCCAATCACCTTGAGGCCTAGAGCGGACCCCGAAAAGCGATGACTTACCACACCGAATCTCAACGCTTGTACACGATAACCCGATAAAATCCTGTAATCAACCTAGAACATTTTGTGATGTTTATCTACTTACTATATCCATACCTAAATGACGCCAGCCTTCCTTGATTTCTCATGTGTAAGATAGCGCTCACGCAACACGGACTGCTTGCAACCGATGCATTTCATCGCGATGAAAGATCTCCACTCAGTAGTTAGGTTCCAACTAATTAAGACTTTGTACTTTTCAGAAAAATACGGAGAGACGTCATCAGAACAGTACAAGAAAGCGCGCTCCGAACAGTACAGAGATAATAAGGACAAGCCGTCAAAGGATGAAGTGGAGAATATAGAGGGAGATGATGACAGCGTGGAGCATGACTCACAAGGATTGAAGTGAGTACTTACAGGAGAAATCCCAGATAAATGATTAGACGGCATTCAGCAGATGACACAATGGATGTCGCTGCCTGTACGTAATACAGAGAATAGTGTAAAGAGGTTCGAAATTTCACTGATGCCGGTGAGTCGCCCATTAGTCAATTGGAAGAGCGCTGGCACGGATAGCCAGAGGTTGCGGGTTCGAATCCCGGCATGGGTGGAATGTTTAGCCTCTAAATAGGTTTTTAAAATTGTCCTTAGCACGGGTTAGTGCATTAAAAATAAAAATAGTATACTCGTAATCATGTGGGTATAGTGATATCATTCCGATGTAAAAACCTAACTGCAAAGTAGGTAGTCGGGGCTGTAAGTGATGCAATTTACTTAAGCTAGATGTCGCTGCCTGTACGTAATACAGAGAATAGTGTAAAAAGGTTCGAAATTTCACTGATGCCGGTGAGTCGCCCATTAGCTCAATTGGAAGAGCGCTGGCACGGATAGCAAGAGGTTGCGGGTTCGAATCTCGGCATGGGTGGAATTTTTAGCCTCTAAATATCTAGGTTTTTACGAATCATTGATGTTTAGTTGACGTTTGTCAAACAATCACACAAACGAACGTATAAGCAGCTTACGGGAAGTTAAGTGTTGTTGAAATAACGAAGGCGAAGGAGGAAGTCGATATTGCGTCCGCAACATCCTTTGTCAGGAATTCAAACTTATCTACCTACCAATTGCTTTTACTTTGCATATCTTTTCATTAATGTAGCTATTCAAAACACGTTCCCGTTCAGAAAAGGGGAAAAAAGATGAAGAAGTTAACGCGTGGTGCAGCGCGCTGGGTGTAACCAGCTTCTCAACCAATCGCGTGGTCGAAACGAAACGATCAAACGACCGCCCCGCGCCGCTTTTAGTCCACCAAATGTCTCAAAAAAATCGTCTATTTAGGCCCTTATGAAGATGTGCATCTGTATCATCTGTAAAGCTTCCAATTTTGTATATTTCCAGAAAGAACGCTGATGATGGCAACGGTGGTGTAGAAGCTTACGGCCACGACAAGGCTGACTACATTCTTCCTGAGAAGTATACATATGGACAAGGAGATGAGTACAACTTCTAGATCAAGAAAAATCCTGAAAGACTAAAGGCTGCATTCAAAGACTTTCTAAGAGTGATTAGTATTAGAAGTTAAGTTAGATGTAAGCTTGTATGTCTAGAGGATAAAGTTACCAAAGTCTCATCATAATTTTTTGGATTGATGTAGTGAAACAACGAGATTATTAAAGGTTTTTGCTATAAACGGAACGTTGTTTCATTTTCGGAAAACAATTTGAGACAGATTAATGTTCTGCGTAACACGGAACGTAAATGGTTGGTGGCGTTTTGTTTCTCCTGGAATACCATAAGCCTTTGTGTTAATAGGCACAAAGTGCTATTTGAAAGTTTAAAACTAAAATTAAGCTCTCCTTATGCTTTCTTATTAATTCTAGGGTAGGTAAAATATTCCTAAGCCAAATTTACAATTTGTGAACCAAAATAAAAGTGCGCCATCTTAAAACGCATAAAGAAACAAGCAAATACGAAACGAAATTGTTGACAACACCACCAAACCAAATCTAGTACTGAAGACTTTAACTTCCCAAAAATTCATAATCAAGAATAGAAACCAAAGACATGGCAGCATGAAAAATATATTATACTGAAGATTAACCTCCCAAAAACTCATAATGAAGAACAAAAACCAAAGACGTGGCAGCATGGTCTAAGACCTTAGCCGGTTCCTTGCGGGACGAACTAAAAAAAAAAAAAACCAAATCTAGTTGGCAGATGCACAAATGACAGATGTTTGGTTTTGCTTATTGTGAAAACAAGCTTCATCATCCGAGTTAAAACGGAAAAAGCACTGTTTCCCCTTACATTCGTTTCCCGGTGTAAATGTGAGGAGACAGCACGATCTCGAGATGGGCCTAACATTCGCCAACGTAGCCGCCGCCCTGCTCCTGCTTACCGGTAAGTAGTCGACAATTATTTAATTGAATCAATTTATCCTGGTCCTGTTATCCGCCAACTTGATTCTTTTTAACAGAGAGCATCCTGTCCTGCGACCCGAACGCCCTGAGCCCGTGTCATGGCGAGAAACAGATCTGTAATGCGACGTCGCGCGCTTGTGAGTGTCCGGTTGGCCTGACTGCGGAAGGCGAGGACTGTGTGACTCCTGGCCCAGGCCGCAATAGTCACGGAGGCACCATCGCCGTCGCTGTCGTATTCACGCTAGCTTTACTCATCGGTGGCCTCGTATTAGTCATAAGGAAGTACAACCTCATAGAATATGTCTGGCAAAAGATAAACTTGAGAAGAGGCAATGATGTAATGTACGAGGATGTTATGATTGGACAAGACGATCCGCCACTGAGTCCCTAGGTTGTTGATGTTTTGTATTGTTTATTTATTGGATAATTAGAGAATGTATTAAAACTCCTATGTAAAGTTTATTATTACTACGTAGCTTGAATTTCATTATTCATTCTTTGAAAGTATAGTTTATTTATACCAGGCTAAGACATTATTTTGATCAATTAAGCAGCGATAGAGAAAACTCAGAGAAATCTCTGGTTTACAAGAGATATATTTATTTTGTTAAGTTGAGCTCAATTTTGCCAAAGACTGAGTATAATAGTTGGTGCAATGTCTACTGACGATTTTCAGGGAAAATTGATCAAAGGGATAGGAGTTTCGAAAGGCATGCTTTTTGTACAATAATCCCTTATTATATGCTATGTATAATATATTCCTGCATGTTGTAAGTAGTGTCCTTTTGTTTAAAGATTTCTATTGTCAAGTGAGTAAATACTGTTGAAAGTAAGATAATATTCATTTGGATTAGTAAACTATGATGGAATATTTTTTAGTCCTTGTGCAATGCATGACATACAACTGTTAACAAATAATAAAAACAGAATACAATATTCTCTGTACGTAATACAGAGAATATTGTAAAGAGGTTCGAAATTTCACTGATGCCGTGAGTCGCCCATTGGCTCAATTGGTAGAGCGCTGGTACGGATAGCCAGAGGTTGCGGGTTCGAATCCCGGCATGGGTGAAATTTTTAGCCTCTGAATAGGTTTTTAAATAATAAAAAGCAAAACCTTGTTATAATAAAAACAAAAATAAAAGTTTAATTAAATAAACAAAACAGACAAGGAGTTAAACACAAATGTACGTCTGGATACAGGCTTCACCAGTTCTATAACTGCCTGCCTGAATTACAAATAATAATAATAATAAAATAATAACAAAAATAAATTATTGTAAAATTTGTCTTAGTTACTCTTTAAGATCACTAGTAGAAATGACAGGTTATTTAATTTACAGATCTAATTATTACCATTTTACCAAGCAACTGTCGGCCACCTTTATTCTAGCCTCAAGATAAACTGCTTCGTTGAGAATTTTAACCTGTCTACTATTGTTATTCAGCGCAAAACACTATAAAATCGACTCTTAGCAACAAATAGTTAAGTAACTGTACTGTTGTATAGCAAAGTAACATAATAACTATTATATTTTCTAAATAAATACTCTGTGATATGTATTTCGGATAGTTTATTTGCATCTACGAAATCAATGTCCTTACATATGGAGTTATACTGAAGGACGTGTGGAATTTAGCGCTGTGACTCACTAGCAGGATGAGAATGGTCAGCAACATGTGACGCTCGTATACCACTGGAGGACAAAAAAGTACAATTAGAACTTGAAGTCATAATCCATTTGGTTATTTAATGATGGCATAAGGACAAATTGCCCACTTGATAAGTCGTACAAAGCTCATTGGTTTTGTGAGTACCGCGTATGTAATGAGTATTAGATGTTCTACAAATAGACTGCTCTGTGTTTATAATTGTACGTAGCAAGCGCTGAGGTACGCTAACACCTCAGACACTAGGGTTTCCTTACGATGTTTTCCTTCACCGTCAGCAAGTAGTATTGATACTATAATTCACAAATGTACATAACTTAGAAAACAAAGTCATTGGTAGATGCCGGGTTCGAACCCACGACCTCCCGATTGAGAAGCCGGCGTTCTACACCGCTCCGCTACCACCGCTCTTAGGTAATGGGATGATGATGATGAATATGAATTTTGTGTAGAATATTAATTGTATTATTATTAAGTAGTATTATTTTTTTATTAAGTATTTGTTGCACTTGAATAAAAGTACAAGGCGGCGGACTTAATGCCTAAAGCATTTTATAACAGTCAACCGCAGGAGGTACAAGAAAAATTGGTAGGCGTGCAAAAAAACAAAAGAAAAAAGTAGGTACAATTTAAAATATTTATAATTATGTGAAATGGAATAAACCTACATATTAATACAAGTACATTATATATTATAGGCGCTATATAAGAAGCGCTCGTGGCCTAGGCGAACCGAGTGATTGGAATCAATCACTTGGTTAAGCGCGGTCAGGTACGAGATGGGTGAGCGTCCCGTGACTACCGCTAGTTGCATTTTTCCGAGCGCTTCCGTGCTTCGCAAGGCACGTTAAGCCATGTCAGAGGCCTTATGGGCGGCTTGATAACTTCTGACAGTAAGGCCCGCCACTGTCTTACAATCCTCCACCAACCCGGACTTGGCCCCCGTGGTGGAGTATATGGCCTAACCTTCCTGCGATGCAGGAAGAGACCCGTGCCCCAGCAGTGGGGACATACAAGGGTTGATAACGATATATTATAGGAATAATATAAATTATAGGCATCCAATATGCTATCAATATCTCAGAGGATGTTATGTGTGGTCACTTTACTTATCTGGTTTATGTGGGAGTTTATACATTTGCATGTATGTAATGATAATTATTATGATTTATACAGCGTCTGGCGTTATTAGTGTATTTTCATGTTTGTGTCATCCTTGCCTGGTAACCATAGCACAGGGTACCCTAATTTGGGACCAGCATGTGTGATTGTGTTGTGTGAATGTAATTATTATTACCTTTACACGGATGGGTGAAGGAACCACTCAGACACTAGTACGTGGGACAGTTTTTCTTACAGTAGTAGGCTTGCCCTTCACCAATACCATCCTAACATCTTAGTCGACCTAGCCTACAGAAAAGACAAGTGCGAGCCAACCAAGCCGCGGGTTTCCTCACGATGTTGAATCGTTGTATGTATGAGTAATACGTAACTGGTACACAAACCCGCTTCCGCCTCCGCAACCCTCCTCCACCTCCGCCAACCCGGACTTGGTCCCCGTGGTGGAGTATGGCCTAACCTTCCTGCGATGCAGGAAGAGACCCGCGCCCCAGCAGTGGGGACATACAAGGGTTGATAACGATACAAACCCGACTTTGAAGTACTACTAGGTGCTACAGAGAATATGCTTTTAAAATAAGTCCGCCTTTTTACAGTCGACAGCAGGGCTGAGTTTCATAAAAATATATGATAATACAATTCCTAGTTTATTATAACAATCCAAGTACATTGCGTAGCAGACTGCAATGTAGGTACCTACATGAAATTGACTTAGTAAACTATGAATTTTATGTTTTATGTCTATTATGTTTTATGAAACAGGCTTCAGCATGGGTAGAACGACGGTGGTCGCGCATTCTAAAGTTGCGTCTTTCCAGTGTATTGTCTTGACATTTTATACTGGCGCAAAACGCGTGACCCGCGCCATCGTACTACCACAGCTGGTCAACATTTACATTTTTATTGCAAAGTCACCCGTAACGTAACTAAGTAGATTGCACGCGTGTAAAGGTTGATGTGCTGTTGTCTGTATATCTACACTAAACCTTGTTATCGCTACGGGTTTGATTGGTTAGGCTTATGATTGTGAAAGGGTTATTTCTTCCATCAGGTTATGTTAGTAAATAACATATAAATAAAAACATTTACATACAGGCACATACATTGCTTCTGGCCCCACACTAGGATACCCTGTGTCATGGGAACCAGAAACAACGACATCACAAACATGTAAACATCCAAGACCTGGACTTTTTTTTTTTGTTTCCAGCCGGGATTCGAACCCGGGACCTCTTGCATGGTAGGCAGACGTGCCACCGCTACGCCACAGAGGTCGTAAAAAAACTGTTTATTTAAGTGATATAGAAATCATGGTTGTATCCTGTTTTTCTAATTGTGCAATAAAGTGTTCTCTATCTATCTATACGCCGCTTAATACTTAATACGACCACGTCATAGTCGAAGCACTCGTGGCCTACTGTGTACAGTGGCGGTCAGGTGCAGGATGGCTGACCGTCCCGTGACTACTGCTAGTAGCATTTTTTCCGAGCGCTTCCGTGCTTCGCAAGGCACGTTAAGCTGGTGGCACCAGCTCTCATGTAGTGGCAGTTTTTAAGCCATGTCAAAGGCCTTATGAGCGGCTTCATAACTTCTGAAAGAAACGCCCACTACTGTCTTACGATCCTCCAACCCTGACTTGGCCACCTGTACTCCAACAGTGCGGCCATACCAAGGGTTGATAATAGATCGTACATCGTCAGTTAGAACTTACCCGTATAGACATTGTAAAAGAGAATGAAGCTGTAAGCGAAGACGAGCACATAGTGGAAAGTCCGTGTCTCCGCGGGAGTCTCAGCGTTGCCCCACACCAGCATAGGGATTGTGAATAGGATGCTTGTGTTGGCCAGTGAGAACGCCTTTAGAAGACTCAGGACTGGCACTGTAAAAAATTAAATCGAAGGTACCATAGTTGGCAGCGGACTGTAAGAAAACGCCATAGGTTCCAGCAGGCTTAGATATCAACCCTTTGTATGTCCCCACTGCTGTGGCACGGGTCTCTATCTGAATCACGGGAAGGTTAGGCCATACCTACTCCACCACGGGGGCCAAGTCCGGGTTGGTGGAGGATTGTAAGACAGTGGCGAGCCTAACTATCAAGGCCTCTGACATGGCTTAACGGCCGCCATTGCAGGACAGCCGGACCAACGGCTTAACTTGCCATACGAAGCACGGAAGCGCTCGGAAAATATGCCACTAGCGGTAGCGACGGGATGGTCACCCAACCAGCACCCGAGCGCGTCTGTTGTTGCTAGACCCTAGAGATTGATTCCAAACGCTTGGTTCCACTTGGCCACGAGCGCTTCCAAGCGCTTGGAGGAGCGTACAAACACTTTATAGACACCGTAACGGACTGCAGACCAGGGGATCTATTATCTAATCCACTGGGTTGAGTGACGTTTATTTTTACTTTTATTAATTTTGAATTTGACAGACGATCGGAATAGTTCAGGATTGGTGCGCATAATTAGACCACTGACCTGCCGAACGCTACACAATGTTTGAACAAATTTGATTAAAGTAGCGACTCATAACATAACAGATACAGTTGAAAAAAAAGTTTTCAACAAGTACCGAGAAACAGACAGTCATTGTTATTCTGTAAACAGAGCCTTTGAGAATCACCTTGCCTTTGTGAGGAGAAGTGCTGCAGCACGTACATAAAGCAATATGTGGAGGACAGGAAGACTGCAATGCCTGAAACAAGATTTTTCAGTGTTAGAAAAAATCACTTGTGTCCTGTAAAGCCGCGTTTCCACGATCTCAGTAGGCCCCGACAGAGTGACAGAGTGAGATCATAGTAACTAAGAAACATGGTGGTGTACACACATCTTATTGAATTAATTTTATGATTGCAATTTGAAGGCGTTGAATAGAAGTGGAATTAAAAATATTTATTTGTCGAATTTCCACAATATAAGCATGAAAAAAATAGAGAAGAAATAGTTTGGTCACGGCAATGGAAACCAGACATTCATTTCACAACACATTCATAGCCCAGGTCAAAAAAATCACGATATTCGCGTGACGTAGTTAATGGATGGCATGTGCATATGGATGGAATATAGCTCGAAGAAAGGCTCAGTTGAAGTGGAAGTGGGCGGGACACAGCTGGAAAAAGTGATGGCGAAAATTTCTGTCTTGACGAATACGGACCAGACGACGCAGCGTGGGCACACCCTCCACAAGATGGTCTAACGACATGACGGCATAAGAGCGTGAAGCTTGAAAAACCATGAGGGAGGTCATATCCTGCAGTGGGCGTCAAATGGCTGATGATGATGAATATCGTTCCTCGCTCTCACAGAGTGATGTATTGAGTTTGGTATGTTCAATAGGTTGTATGTTTGAGCAACGTGCCAATAGTGTTGTTTTCTAAGTTACATATAGTAGCAATACACTAATACTACTCGCTGTTGGTGAAGGAAAACATCGTAAGGAAACCCTAGTGTCTGAGGTGTTAGCGTACCTCAGTGCTTGCTACGTACAATGGCCCAACTATGAGGCTAAGTGCGGAAATCTCAGGCCTAACTAACTAACTATATAGTAGCAAGGTCACTCTAATTGTGAAGGAATACATTGTAGTTAGTTAGACCTGAGATTTCCGCATAGCCTCATAGTTGGGCCATTGTATGTAGGAAGCGCTGAGGTACGTTAACACTTCAGACACTAGGGTTTCCTTACGATGTTTTCCTTCACCGTCGGCGAGTGGTATTGCTACTATAATTTCACAAATGTACATAACTTAGAAAACGAAGTCATTGGTACATGCTGGGGTTCGAACCCACGACCTCCCGATTGAGAGGCCGGCGTTCTATACCGCTCCGCTACCACCGCCCTTGGAATACATTGTATGCAAACCTGACTGTCTGAGGTGCCTCATACCTCAGCATTCAAAATTGTCTATCCACACTAGGCACATGGACATTAAGCCCACAATCTCTCCCTGATAGAAGGTCTATGCCCATGAAAATAGACGAATATACTGACCACAAAATGTGGCAGTAAACTGTATATAGAAGTCCTTCTCCCATATGAAAAGGTCATCAGCTCGCTCTGGGGTTGTCCAGGCCCAACATTTGCTCAGCCAGCTCTCAGGTATGTGTAGCTTCAGCGGGAAACTTCTGGAAGTACCAGACAAAGCTTTGTGTTAAAGAGGTTGTTACTACAAACAAACCATAGAAAAGAAACACATAATGCAATGCAGACAATAGTATTATCCTCTCTGCTCTGTACTAGATCTACGAGTATTCTCAGTAGTAAATGATTTCCTGAGAGTCAGCATTTTAATGTTTTATCATTTATCTTGCTATTTAACAGATCTTAAAATTTAACAGAAACTTCGCTAACTAAAAACTGAGGACCTTTTTTAAGTCTGTTATATGTAAGTTTCCACCTTATGGAAACTAAGTAGCCAACGTGTGCAACTCAATAAAATAAGTTTAAGCTATGCAACATTGTGTGGAGCTCAATAACACAAATATAAGACTGATTGTTCTACAAGCTAAATTAAAATAATTTGGATTCTTAGTCCGGTATTCGAAATAAGTATTTGAAATACTTACAAGTCAGAAGAGTTGCTGCTAGTGTTGTTCTGGCATATTGCGTTAACACATATTGTAAGCAAGCTGTCAGTGCGCCACACTCCGTATGTTTCTAACATCATCAGTGTTATGAACAGCTTCCAGTATGGCTGAAATAAATTGAATCAACATTTATTTTGACATAACGTTCAATAGAGTTCAGAGGTAGTAGAGCGGTAGATAGATAGAATATTCTTTATTAAATTACGGTCCATTGCAACCCTGTATGGCCCCACTGCTGGAGCACAGGTCTCTTCCTGCATTGCAGGAAGGTTAGGCCATACTCAACCACGTGGGCCAAGTCCGGGTTGGTGGAGGTTTGTGAGACAGTGGCGGGCCTTACTGTCAGAAGTTATGAAGTCGCCCATAAGGCTTCTGACATGGCTTAACGACTGCCATTACATGACAGCCGGCACCCATGGCTTAACATGCCTTGCGAAACACGGAAGCGCTCGGAAAAATGCCACTAGCGGTTGTAACTTGACGGTCAGCCTTCCAGCACCTGACCGCGCCTGTTGTTGCTTAACTCGAGTGATTGATTCCAACCACTCGGTTTGACTAGGCCACGAGCGCAAAATTACAGTAACAGAGATTATATAAAAATATAGTACAATTGGCGGTCTTATACAAAAATAAATTTCTTCTAGATTGCTTCCTGATTGGGAGGTTGTGGGACCGAATCCAGGTGTACCAATGAGTTACTTACTTTTTTAAGTTGTCTACAATATTGAAAATTATGTGATCACACCTGAGCTTCTGAGATGTTCGAACCTCAGTACTTGAAATTGCAAATCCGTGTTGGAAAAACTTGGTATTAAGCCCATATACTCTCTGCGAGAAGGCCTGTGCTTGCAGTGTACATAGGCTACTTGATAGAAAATTAATCATTACTATACATATTATATGCTATGTTATGTTATAATGGCACGGTTAGCCAGAGGTCACGGGTTTGAGTCCTGACATGGGTGGAATTATTAGCCTCTAAATATATTTTTAAAATTGGCCTTAGCACGGGTTAGTGCTTTAAAAAGAATATAATTATGTTATACTATGTTATGTTATACTTTATTGATGGAAAACAATATCTCAAAGCAAAGAACAAAATCAAATAAAAATAGTGTAATCATGTGGGTACAGTGATATCATTCCGATGTTAAAACCTAAGTGCAAAGTAGGTAGTCGGGGCTGTAAGTAATGCAATTTGCTTAAGTCAGATGTCGCTGCCTGTACGTAATACAGAGAATATTGTAAAGAGGTTCGAAATTTCACTGATGCCGTGAGTCGCCCATTGTCTCAATTGGTAGAGCGCTGGTACGGATAGCCAGAGGTTGCGGGTTCGAATCCCGGCATGGGTGAAATTTTTAGCCTCTAAATAGGTTTTTAAATTTGTTCCTTAGCACGGGTTAGTGCATTAAAAAAAATAAAAATAGTGTAATCATGTGGGTACAGTGATATCATTCCGATGTTAAAACCTAACTGCAAAGTAGGTAGTCGGGGCTGTAAGTAATGCAATTTGCTTAAGTCAGATGTCGCTGCCTGTACGTAATACAGAGAATATTGTAAAGAGGTTCGAAATTTCACTGATGCCGTGAGTCGCCCATTGGCTCAATTGGTAGAGCGCTGGTACGGATAGCCAGAGGTTGCGGGTTCGAATCCCGGCATGGGTGAAAGTTTTAGCCTCTAAATAGGTTTTTAAAAATCAAACAAGTAAATTTTATTTAAACTCTTGGGCAGCCAATTCCAATACTCACAATGTTTTGAGTAGCAGGCATGCATAATTAATACTGTTTTTATACGGATTTATGCTCGTTTATTACATTGTTACAATTGTCCGACGTTTCAGCACTTTTTCAGGTGCCGTGGTCCCAGATGACTGAAAATTGTAAAAATGTAATAAACGAGCATAAATCCGTATAAAAACAGTTTTAATTATGTCTACTGCTCATGTTAATCGTAGAAAATACTAAGCAGGCATATTAAGGTGGTTGTCTGATAATTTTTTCACAGGAATTATAACTGTACTGCGATCCATACCCAAAATTGTCAGTGGCCCAAGAAACAAAATTTAATTTTTGAGTTCATTACAATAATGCTCCAGTCTCATGAGCTCACCTTAAACTCAGTGTTGTAGATGACATGCCGCTGCGCCTCTCTCGACATGAGCACCAAGTCTATCATGACAATCACAGGATCATACTCGACATACTTGTCTACCGTGCCACCGCACTGCTCCTGAAATAGTACAAACAGATTTGTTCTTAGAATAACTACAACCTAATATAGGTAATAAATGCCCTCGGTTTATGCCTCTTTCCCAAGTGTAATAAGATTACCTATATTATTCTATGTCACTGAGAAAACCAGTTCAATCTAAAATGAAATTGTCGCTGCGAATACATTTTAGGCATTAGCAACCAGTGTTTTACGGAGCTTAGATGTATGCTTAATTCCCTTTGTTGTTACTCTTTCTCAAGTTAAATATGATTAGCTTTTTCTGCATCAGTGAGAAAACCAATTTAGAGCCAAAATTATCAAAATATTATACTCACACATTTCGTAAGTTTCAGCACGGAAGGGCCGTATGACTTGAAAAGGGCGGCGGCGGGCTTACCACAGTTCACGCACCTGTACGGCTTAGGCTTGGTCATTGTATGGCCTTTTTCAAGGACTTTTGCTGAAATAGAGTCTATCTGTTTGATTTTAGATATGTATTGCAAATCAAAATCACAGCAAGCGCAAGCAAACAAAAGTTTTCTGCCGCTCCAAGCTGTCATTAGCTGTCAAATGAAGAAACGTCAAAATAAATGTTCTGAAACTATTGTTTACCTCTCATAGCAATAATCTGAGTTTCACCTGCGACTGCTGTTATCTGCGAGATTGACAAATAAAAAGTTGCAAACCTAAAAATAAAAGTTTGTTAGTTTACAATCATCTCCTTCATCAGACATTTAATTTTTTCGAAATCTTTCACTTCATGATTTCCATTGGCGCAGCGCAGCGTGTCTTTTAAATTCGAGTTTTCGAACGTTACTTGTCGAAGTAAATAACCCTGACAGCGAATAGGAACATCGAACCCAGCCTAGCGCAAGTAGGAACTTTGAAATTTTTGTTCGCATTTAGCCCCGTTTTAATGGCGGACATATTTTTGTCTCATTCTTTAATACTACTTACTCTTTCTTTGCTGTCAATGTCAAACTGAAAACATAACAAATATGGCGGAACGCGGCACATATTAGAACGTTTTCTAGTTAAAATTTTTGTGTTTTAAGTTTGTTCAATATCTAGCTGTGTGTATCTTGTTGTACAGTGTTTAGTGATTTTCTTTTAATATTGGCATTGATCGGATGGTGTCGAACTTGTGCCATTTGTAAAATAAGATGCAGCCGGTCAAAGGGTACCAAAAGAAAGTTTATGGGTAAATTTCCTAGGGATGAAGACCGGTAAGTATTTCTGGCTACAGTTTTTGTCATCTTGCACAAGAGCAAGATCATAAATTATGTTAAATAACGTAATTAATATACTATGAGAAAAATACTCAGATGTTTCAATGTCATAGTGATGTGCCATACACATATTCAATATCGATAAAAAAATATCTGATAAGTACCTTGGTCAGAATTACTACTCAGTGTATGACGGGTGAATTGCTGTAAGCCATAACAATGTTTCAACGATGCACTATTAGTGGCTGCATTGAATGTTGTTTTTTTTTTTAGATGCAGACAATGGGTGAAAATTGTGGAAGATCTTATATCGTATATCCCCATCGAAAAACTCCACCAACATAAATATGTTTGTAGAGATCATTTCCGGCCGAAAGATTTTTACAACTATTTTAAAAGGAAGCCGATTAAAGAAATGGTGAGTTGTGTTATAAACTTATAATGTAACACTTACTACATTTCATGAATAATTATGTAATAAAACACAAAATACGCCTTGCTTTACGTCGAACATTTGAATATATTTTGCTCCGTCATTTAGAACGCAATATTATTATTACGTCTTAATACGTAAATGACATACTTTGATAAACATTTTTTTACAGGGCTGTATCTTCTCTACTTATAAATGCGCCTCCTCTTCCTGATTACTTACTAGCTGAGTTTCCTTACCACGTAGCCACGTCGCATCACTTGAAACTGGTTAGTGATTGGAATTACTAAAATATTTTTTTTACTAATTTTTAACTTAAAATATTTTTTTATAAAAATGTATTTGATAGTTACATAGTCAATTATGCAGTTATGTGGTAAACAGGAACAAACTATTTTTTTTTCGGACTATTCTTGCAATTGTTTATTTTCAGATTCAGCTATACAAAAACCTATTAGTTGTCGAGCTTCACAAAACAACTCTGGTACGTAGACTTTTCATGTATCGCTGAAGTTTTTTGTAACTAGAGTTTGTTTACTTTGATAAATTACAAAGTGTTATCATTTTCAGCACCTTGTACAGCAGCCAAAATATCAGCAGTTGCTATTGGTCCAGTAGGGTTTGACCACAATTATTGTGGCCTGGAATCTCAGCATATTTATCAGAACTATCCCGGTAAGTAGCATAGTTAACCAACAAATAAATAATCAATAACGACTCAACTTAACTTTTTTTGACGATTTCAGCACCTGAATCCAAACCACCGATTGATGAAGTTCGCTCAGATTGGACACCTCTAAGGAAAAACCAAATAGCTGCTGAAATAAATTCAATAGACCTTGACCACAATTATTGTGATTTGATAATCAATAATAAAATACTAATTTCATTTGTCGTTTTATTGAAAACATTGATTTTTATTAATTTTATTAGGCTAACTGCGGAACCCCTGGATGAAAATTTATCGATATCGATAAATGTAGTACCAATGTAAGTGGACGTCCCTAATGCACAGACAAGTTGTTATGTTGGTAGCACTTTTGACATTGCATTTTTGCTCTATTGGTTGGTATTGCTAACGGGGCTAAACTCATTACAAAAGCATATAGGGAGGTCCCGTCTCTTATTTATATGCTCTGTGATCGAACCTATACGAATGGCAAAAGCACAAACCGTGCAGTGCCATAACCATATTAAAAAAAAAAAAAAACCTATACGAACATAAATGGTAACCATATACCTACCTACTCAGGGTATAGGAACAATTACAGTAGGTACCTTGAATTTGTAAAAAAAATTACTTCTAAAAAGAAGGCCGTTTAAGCCGTAAAAAAATTAATCAAAATTCATGGGGTAGGTACCTACCCACAACCTACTTCCAGTTAATAAGAACTACCTATGTTTTGCAAGAATATCTGATACAGGAAAAATCTACAGTAAGTACATTTATGTACCTACCTACTGAATAATAAAAAAATTGTCTTCGAAGTTCGGGATAAGCTCGGAAAAAACTGCAAGGCTCGATTCCTAAAGTAAGTAGGTATTTATAAGTTCGCAAGTTTGACTCGCACTGGTGTTTCATTATGCTCTTCTATCGTAAAAACAGCAATACATAATTATATAAATAAATATCGACGTGACTTGGGATTTTTTTATGTTGCTTAGAGGTAATTAATAATTATATGTCCTAATGCAGGGCAAAAGCCTTCCCTTCGAAAATTGAGCGTGCCCACCCCGGATTGACAATTTCGACTTGAAATTTTGATTTGAGATCTAGGTATTATAATTAAGCAATTATAATTTATCAAGCGGTAATCTTGGTATATAATTATTGTAACGGTAAATTAAAAAAGACAAACGGCCAAGCGCGTTGCAGTGAATAAGTGAATATTAGTCATCTTGCGAGTGGAAGATGTGGGTACTATGAATAGACTCGCAAACAAGAGACCCAGGTTTGATCCCCAAAAATGTCCCAAGCACTGCAGCGTTCGAGTGGTCCCTTCTCCCATTTAGTGTGAGTGAAGATGCCACTGGACGCTGTATAAAATAATCATCCCAGTATGCAGGCAGAGGCCAACTGGAAGATGGGTCCGAAACATTGTATGTTATGTACCTACATAAACCACGTCTGTATTCTGGAGAAGTAGGTTTTCCCAGGGGTCTGAAACTGGCTAAAATTTTTCTTGTGGGAGTAATAAATTAACAGATTCTTGGCATGAAATAAAATGAAATATGGAGAGCTGACGGCCAACATACATCAGTTCAGAGGTAGGTGCGAGGAGGAAAAGAATTACTAACTTACTCATAATACATTATATTACACAAAATGTTATAAGCAGAAAACAGGGTTTGCCACTTGCCAAGAACAAATACTCGTATCTTTCGCCTCATCAACACGGTACTACCTACCTAATACTTTAACATATTTAGCATGCATTAGCAAATAACGTGCTACGTTCTTAGCAAATCAATTTTCGTTTCTTTTATTTATTTTTAATTATAAAGGATGAAAGACACAGTACTTCGCAAGTCACGTTAAGCCGTTGGTGCCGCTTTCATGTAATGGTAGTCGTAAGGCCAGAGGCCTAATGGGCGGCTTGACAACTTCTGATATTAAGGCCAGCCAATGTCTTACAATCCTTCACCAACCCGGACTTAGCCCACGTGGTGGAGTATGGCCTAACGTTTCTGCGATACAGTACAGGCGACTGTGCCCCAGCAGTAGGTACATACAAGGGTTGATATCGATCGATCGAAACACACGAACGCGATTGCCTGTTGGCGATGACGACGGTCCATACATATTATTATGTCCATATGAATTTTATTGTCCATATGATTGGCGATGGCGGTCCATACATATTATGTTCATATGAATTTTATTGTCCATATGATTGGCGATGGCGACGGTCCATACAGTTAAGCTCAATACATATTTTTAATGCAATTACTGTACTTTTTATTTTTACAATGCTTTTAGGTGCAAGAAATTAACAGGACAAAAACTGTCTCTTTAATTTCTACACTTTTTGGCCAAAGTATACATTGTTCGCAACATAGATTACTTTACCATGTTTTTGTTGTGGCAACATTGATTTACATTATTATATTCTTTTTTTTTAATTCACTAACCCGTGCTAAGGACAATTTTATTTAAAAATTTGGCACGGTCAGCCAGAGATCGCGGGTTCAAGTCCCAGCATGGGTGGAATATTTAGCCTCTAAATAGGTTTTTAAAATTGATTTACATTGTTACTTATGTTGTCATTATCGTAGACTGTGTTTCAGGCGCAATAAAACATATCAAATATTTAGAAATGAAAACTGTATTCCACTGAATTTAGATGTATTTTATTATAATAGGTTCTTGGACCTCTTGCTACGGCTTATAGTGTGCAACTGACATTATGACATATGAACGAATGAATGATTTTGATGTACGTCTCGTACAGACTGATTTCGTCTCATGTCTCACAGACTGATTTCATGCCGCTCCTGCACGCGGTTTGTATGATTTTATAATATAGTTTTTTTAAAATAGTAAATATCGGTTTTAATTAATCACCAGCCTAGAAAATACAGTCCACTAAACTATAAGTGTGGCCACACGTATTATTATGTGCAGTGAATGACGTACTTACACGTCTGGAACGCTCGCTGGATCGCCAGCCACCGCGTTGGTGACTTGGTTTATTCTGTGGTTTATTCCATCCTCAATAGGTTTTACCATAAATTTTACTCCCTCTACGGGTTTTACTTTACTGCATCTTATTCTAATGGTGAAGTTGTTGTTTTAGGTTGCCTAACTTTCCAACTCAACCTTTTTCGTGCCTTCGCCTCCTTGTTACATTTTTAATTCAACGGAATTCACAGTTCACCCTGGAGAGAACGGAAATAAAATGATTATGAGAGTGGTTAAGAGGCCGGTAACTTCGCAGCTTGTTTGTAAGTTTTGTTTACTGGGACCTGAAAGAGGCTCGTTAAGGAAATTGAATCTTTCCCCATTTTCTTTTCTTTAAATCACGGATGTCAAAGACATCCGTGCTTTAAATCTACTTACTACGGAAGTAATCAATGAATTGTAACTAATTCGGTAGAGAAATGCGAGTCCAACTATAAGGTAGTAAAGAACAGTATAATAGTATCTAGATGCCGGCAAATAGCTTGAGCAGTAGTCAAGATATGGGGTTCTTTGGCAGACTGAAGAGGCATAGTGCGAACGAAAGATGTTTCTATCCCCGCTACGTATTTCTTCTTCTCTTTGGGTAGCTGTTTACTCGAGATGTTTGGCGGCTTCTGTATCTTCGAAGAAGGTTCTTGCATCTATGCAGTCGAAACGTTAGTGAAGTACCTTCCCAGGCCACCTGCAACGAAAATGTAAAGATGACGTAAAATCGGATTTAACGTACACTAAGTGAAACAGGTGCCATAATCGACCAATAGTCGTCAGCAAAACAATATATCGTCTAAATAAATTATGATCTAAAGGAAGGCCAATGAGACGAGATAAAGAATGTAAACAAAATAATGGACCGTTACTGAGTAACATTGCGATAGTGAGCGATTATTATCTTTGTCCTTGTCACACGTATGCGGTAATGGCGTCATTTTATTGACGACAGCAGTCGTTGCGTATTTCGTGGTACAGGAAAACTTTCAGTGCGGCAGTTGTCAACATTTGGTGTCATCCGCCATTTTGTGAACTATAATAATTCATTCCTGTTTAGATTGCGTTCGAAGTGATACGTATTTTTTGTTTCCGTATTTACTAAGTTTATTGTATTTATTTAACCCGTTACTGTAGTTTTCTTGTTGATTTTTGCAGTTATTGTAATTAGTTGTTGCTTTTAATTATGGAATCACAGCCTGGCGGCGCTAGACAGCCTAGAACTCTTCCGGTGAATCATAATTGACTAATACATACGACAGCGATTAGAATAGGGAATTCGAAATTTCTATAACTATAATTTATTTAAATAAAAATGTTTTGAACCCCTGAAACTTTGTTTACATTCTTTATCTCGTCTCATTGGCCTTCCTTTATTTATTTTAAAAGCCTATTTCAAGGCTAAACATTCCACCAACGCCGGGACTCGACCCCGCGATTTCTGGCTAACCGTGCCAGCGCTCTCCCAACTGAGCTAATGGGCGCTACCGGCTTCAGTGAAATTTCGAAACTCTTTACAATACTCTGTAGCAATACTCTTACAATATACAATACTCTTATTTATTTGTCTCTAAGTATGCGTATACACTGAGTTTTTTATGGCGTTTTCCTTCACACTTAGCGATTGATATTGTTGATACAAATTCACAAAAGTACTAATAAGATGTTAACTTCATCGTAAATTAAACAACCACAACATCTTCATTGAACTCTCAGCGGCATATTATTTTAGAAATTGCGCATTTAAGAAATAAATTAAAACGTTTAATAACCTTTTGTAACGTTTGTGCAGGTCACAGGTCAACAGCTGACAGCTGCAAGTCACAGATCGAGATTTACATTTTCCTTACTATGTACCTAGAGACTGTAGTAAATGAAGCGAGTGCAAACATTATAAAGAGGGTGATTTATTTCTTGCGAAATTCCTGAAACATGTCGGTGATAGTTCAACATTTAGGTATATGAAGATCTAGTCTTTGTTTATTTACGTTTTTTTGCGTGTTCTTTACGTTTTAGTGGTGTTGTGTCATAGATAATAGTTAAAAACAAATTAGTTTTTTTCTGTATACGACTATGATCCACTGCAGGGTACAGGCCTTCTCTCACAGAGAGAGGGCCTGTACCCTGTATAATCCATGTATAATCCTTAACATTAATTCTAAAAACCTATTTAGAGGCAAAAAATTCCACCCATGCCGGGATTCGAACCCGCGACCTCTGGCTATCCGTACCAAAGTAGGTAGTCGGGGCTGTAAGTGATGCAATCTACTTCAGCCAAATGTCGCAGCCTGTACGTAATACAGAGAATAGTGTAAAGAGGTTCGAAATTTCACTGATGCCGGTGAGTCGCCCATTAGCTCAGTTGGATAGAGCGCTGGCACGGATAGCCAGAGGTCGCGGGTTCGAATCCCGGCATGGGTGGAATTTTTAGCCTCTCAATAGGTTTTTAAAATTGTCCTTAGCACGGGTTAGAGCATTAAAAATAAAAATAGTATAATTAATTCTAAAACTGAGAAAACATACTTGAAAAAAGTTGCTTTAAAAAGAATTTCTTAATGACTCACGATGCTAATTAAATAGCATCGTGAGTCATTAAGAAATTCGTAAAATGTATATTGCCCAGGATCATCTATTTCGTAAAATGTATATTTCACCTCACCTATTTCGTAAAATGTATATTGCCCAGGATCATCTTATTAGAGTCTTCTAAGATTCTTAATCTTGATTAGAGTCATTTAGCATGCAACATTTCTAATTGAAGTGTTTCAAAACTTGCGCGTTTTAGAAAAACCCGGTCTCTGCCTACCCCTTGGGAATAGAGGTGTGATTTTATGTAAGTATGTAAAAAAATCCTGTATAAGTTGATGTTGTTATCCATCGCTATTATTAAGCTATATTATATGACCTAAATGTAAGCCAGCCAAAGCTTGTCCAACAAAGAAATTTCTCCAAAATCTTTCTTATTGTGGCTTACCTCCATGAAACCTGACTCATACCTACAATATTTATTCAACCAAAAATCTTAAAAAATATCTACGACAAAGGTCATACTGGCGCTCGCAGCTAACTGAACGATACGATCGCAATTTATGGACGGCAGTCTCGGTTGTTGCCTCTCACCTGCACCTAAAACAGAAGGTAGCTTTAGCTTCCTTTTTCGACCGTTTTTAGTCAAGTGTTTCTAGATGCTTGGAGCCGTGGATCTCGGGGTCGCGGAGATTCAAATCCCGGCCTGTACAGTAATGACTTTGTTTTCTTAGACTGAGTATACACGTTCAGTCTGACGTCAGTCAATTCCATCAGTCTGGTTAGACTGACGGCAGACTGATTGTTTATTCAGTGAACTGATGGACCGAACTCGAATGCTATGACGCTTATTTGGGGAACACTATGTGCAGCAGTGGACTTGTATAGCCTGACGACGACGACGATGCTTTATCAGTCTGGCATCTTCCGAGCTTGATTAAGGTCACAGGCTGAACTGACGCCAGACTGAACGTGCAAACTCCGTCTTAGTTAGGTACGTACATTTATAAAGTCGTATTAGCAACTCGCTAAATGTGAAGAAAAACACCGTTTGGACACCTATCTGGGGTGTTCACATACCTGAGCGTTTGAAAGTGGATCATTCCGACCGGCAATCCACCAAAAAGCACAGGACAGGCTGGCATCTGCCACCTGATCCACAGAGAGTGGCAGAATAGAGAGTAATGGACGAAACATATTTTTGGACCCAAGCTCTTTGTAGGAGGAATGTAAATCAAGACTGTTTAGATTAATACACTTTATTGTGCAGTAAGCGGTGGTAGCTCAGTGGGTAGAACCATAGACTGGCAAGCGAGAGCCCCAGGTTCGATCCCGAGTGCGGGCATGTACCAATGACTTTGTTTAATTTCAAAGTTACGTACATTTGCGAATTTGCAGTCGCAATACCACACGCTAACGGTGAAGGAAAACATCGTGAGGAAACCCGCGGCTTGGTTGGCTCCGCACGTATTGACTAGTCTTTCCTGTGGACTAGGCCGACTAAGCTGTCAGGATGGTATAGGTGCTGGGCAAGCCTACACCATCTATAAAACCATGACCCAGGCACTACAGCGTCGGAGTGGTTCCTTCACCCATCTAGTGTGAGTGAAGATACCACTGGACGCTGTATAAATCATCTCATTAAGTAGATGCAAAAAAGGCAGTAAGAAAAAACAACATTTTGTTTTTGTAATCTCAATGTTTTTATAGAAAAATTTGACCGTGGAGCATACGGAATTCTGCCTTTTTAAATCAATGCTATTACACATTTTGCAGCTTCACGCTTTTTAAGTCCCTCAGTGCTTGGACGTTCTTTCTGTCCTAGTTATTTAATCCCGCCTGCCTGGCTCTAACAAGCAACCCTTTTTCCACACGCCTCGCTGACTGACGGATGCGCTGTCCTATTTATGAATGGCAGGGAACCTGAGATGCTACCTTCACCCTATAAAACTGAAATATTGGATGGAAATGAAAATAACCACGGGCCTGAACTGTACGCTTTGTTGGCTGCGATAGGGCTTTGTACGACTTCCCTAAGGGACTGTATCTGTATCTACTAGCATAACATAAGGTCTACACAAAAGCAACAAGAATGAAAGTACTTATAGCAATACCATGCCATATGTCCCCCCGAGGATAAACGATTTCAATAACTGAGAATTGCGAACACCTCAGACATTGAGTTTCTTCACTATGTTTTCTGCGTATCCTTACTTCATATCATAAAGGCGAAAGGATGTGAGTATGTCCATACATACTCACATCCTTTAGTACATATAAGTACTTTAGTACATCTAATAGTACATAGACTACAATTGGATCCGTTCAGCCGTTTGGCGTGATTGAGTAAGAAACATATGGATGTTTCTTACTCAATCACGCCAAACGGCTGAACGGATCCAATTGTAGTATATGTACTATTACATAGGCTTCTATATTGCGGACAAATACACAAAAAAACATGCGTACGAAGTCGCGGGCGACAGTAACTTAAAAATATATTTATAAAATACTAGCTGACCACGCAAACGATGTTTTGCCAGCTTAATTATAGGTACCTTACGATTTATACTTAGACCTACGTACCTAATATTAATAATACATACACAAAAAGATTCATACAGCAGTCTCGCCACCATTCGAATGACCTTTAGCAAACCTGCAGATTCAGTTGTTGTCAGTTCAAATTAAGTTCTTGTGAGTTCGATAACAAACCTGTGTCACGAGATTCATCTATCATCATCATCATGTCCCCACCAAGGGGCACGGGTCTCTTTCATACTCCACCACGGGGGCCAAGTAAGGATTGGTGGCGGCTTGAGAAACTAGTGGCTGATCTTACTGTCAGAAGTTTTCAAGCCGCCCTGAGGCCTCTGACTTGGTTTGACGTTAAGCCAAGTCAGATTTATCTATAATAGATTTTATTTGACACGCGTCTTCAGGCAGCCTTTTAGAATCGCCCTCTGTACCCATTAAGCCGTACAAAGTCGCGGTATCATGTTGACACAAACGAGCTACATGTGTTGTGCCAAGTCCCCCAACTTGGACGTACCTACAACTTTAGGGTCGCCGTCCGTCACTGGCCCCAGTACGTTTAGTCCGAATTTACGATAACTATGTTAGAGGCTACGTGCATTGAATAGCGTTCATTGTTGTCTCCACAACAAAACGTTAGGTGGCAATCTGAGTTGTTGTGGGGCGGATGGACATTTTCGGCCCTCCGATAAAGTTACTGATTAGATAATAGGTTACGTAGCCTTCATTGACCCATGTCATTAGACAGCATAAATAACGATTTCCTAGTTAGTATATCTACGAATTGAGGATGACCTGCAAAGTTGTGTAATGTCTATTCGGAGAATGAATCTTTCAAACAGAATCTTTAAGTTAGAAAGGGCGTAATCGCGTAGTAATTTATTGCTTTTGTAATTTATTCACGTAGTAATTTATTGACGTTACAGTCATCGTGGTCACGAGAAGACTGATGGCTGGCACCCGTTCGCATCTTCCGCTGATGAGGTTTTAGACTACCCTCAATCAACCATCACAAAGCACTATTAGGGTTGCGACACACTACACTGACAATGTCGGATGATAAGCCATGCGACTTTTTTCCACTCGAACACTTCTTGATGACCGGATCCCACGTTTGCGACAGTTTGAAACCACATTCCCGATAAAAAAAAAATGTGTTTCTTAATTTCAACCGCTTCACGCACAATTCGGCTATAATAATGGCGATCGTTGGAAAGTACCGATGGTTTGTGTAATTCTATCCAGTGGTTTGATCCTGATTCAAGAAGATGTTCCGCTGTCGCGGACTTTTCCACCTGGTGGTTTTTGACAGCTGCGATATGTTCCTTGACTCTTTCAGCAATGGTCCGCTTAGTTTGTCCGATTGAACTACCGCAACTGCAATCGACTTTGTACATACCTGGCCCCGAAAATATTCTATGTGTACAAGTCGCGAAAGTTTAAAATATGTTATAATCTTTAAGGTCACCCAGTCTTTAACCTGTATTTAGGTTAGCTGGTAGATAATGCTAAGTAGCATTAAGCTCGCCTATGTGCAAATTTTTATGCAATAAAGAATTTTAATAATAATAGTATACAATTTTTCATATAATGAGAAATCTTCGTTAGATATCGTTCGTTTACTTTTTAGGAAAGTACCCTAAAATTAGTTCTTATTGTTATATAAACTGACCTCTTTTCGTAAAGATAAGCGATGTTTCAGTCTTTGCAAAGTTTTATTCAAAACGCGATCTGACACAGCTAATATAGACAACCCCTTGTATAGAAAATTGATTTCAAAATAAAGCGTTAAATTTAAAAGTCACTTCCGGTGAGCACACTTTGTGGCGCCTGTGAGCATTGACGCTGACCGCAATATCAATTTCCATCACATCGAAGTAGGTTAGTAGGAGGCGTCTCTCGTCATGCGAAACGGTGAAAATGCCTTTACATTTACAGATGTTTATACTATTTTTATTTTTAATGCACTAACCCGTGCTAAGGACAAATTTAAAATTTACAGATGTCCCAGCAGTGAAGTCGAACCACCTGAGCAAATCTCTTTACATTTAATAAAGTGGAAGGCGTTAAATGTGGCACGGATAGCCAGAGGTCGCGGGTTCGAATCCCGGCATGGGTGGAATTTTTAGCCTCTAAATAGGTTTTTAAAATTCTCTTTAGCACGAGTTAGTGCATTAAAAAGAATATAGTAAGGCGTTAAATGTTTTAGCTTAGCATTGCAATGGGTCCCTGAGTGATAATCTCATGTTCTTCAGGTATTGATTCTTAGAATCAAAATCAAAGTGTGTCTTAAACCAATCATGTCAACTGAGAAAAAAATTGTATTATAATATATTTTATAAATAAATAAAAGTTCCAATATTTTTAAGGCAATCCATTAGTTACAGGCAACTAACTTTCACTTTAAGTTCTTATTTTTTTATAAGTATGAAATAATTTTACGAAAAAAATCTGAAAGTTCCTCTTTTTTCTCAACTGCTAGAAGAGAACTAAGGCGTGGGTTTCCTCACGATGTATTTCTTCATCGTTGGCGTTTGGTATTGCTGCGACAAATTCGCAGCAGTAAATTAAAAAAAAAAATAACATTAGTCTGTAACACTATATGAACTAAGAAGCAAATAAATAAATAGTATTATTATTTTTATTATTAAACGAAGTCATATATACGTGTTGACATATCCATCTAAAAAAATCCAGGCGCTGCAGTGTCCGAGTAATCTCTTCGCCCATCTGTTGTGTCTGAATAAAGGCGCCACTGGACGCAGTAAATCATCTCATTACGTAGATGCTAAAGAATTAAATTTTGGAACAGAAATACTCGTAGTGACTCAGGTCTTGTCGTTTCGTGTAAAGAGCACTGCAATATCAGTGGAGGATATTCTATTAACGTAGTGCCGGGCTCGGTTCGGGCCTCTAGCGCACCGCGGCCGCGCTTTCGGGGCGATTTTAAAATAATTGGACGGTATAACTCGATCAGCTAGACCCGTTAGCCCTTGGCCACACTCGGAGATAGTGGTTAGCAGAGAATCAACAGTAGTTTACAAAACTAAATTCAACTTAGATTTTTATAAAATTTTGAATTTAGTTTTGGTGTACAAAAACCTAAGCTCCTGAAAGTGCCAATCCGCGGAAGGCATGCGTGGTAATTAAGCCCATACTCTTTTTTTCTGAAAGAAAGCCTGTGCCCTGCTGTAGGACGTACACAGGCTATATAAAAAATATTAAAATTAACGGTCTTATTTATAAAATCAGGAGTCCTGGATTCCCTAAAACATTAATAACATAAACATATAAACTTTAATAGCATATTTGCATGTTAGAACATACCTAACAGAATTTGAGCTAATATTTTATAACATGTCATCATAATGTACCACGGTCTAAGCAAATAAATTTTATTTTATTCTTTTAAACTCTGATTTGAGCAATCTGTGGTGGAGATTTTACAAGGAAAATATTTAACCACAGATTATATACGGATTATATGCGAATATGACGGCCTCGCTGACGCAGCGGCTTGGCACGCTGCTGTCTGCAAACCCGAAGGTCTCGGGTTCGATCTCCGGCCGGTTCAAACTAGGAAACAAACTTTTCTAGTTTATCTCGGATCTTGGACATTATCTATGTATTTATTGTATTAAATCTATCGTCGAGTTAGCACCTGTAAAACAAGATTTGTGCTTAGTATAGGGCTAACGAGATCTGTCTCGGATCTTGGACATTATCTATGTATTTATTGTATTAAATCTATCGTCGAGTTAGCACCTGTAAAACAAGATTTGTGCTTAGTATAGGGCTAACGAGATCTGTGTAATAGGTATGTCCATGAAAAATTAAAAACGAAAAAAAAATATTTGCTGCCTCTAAGGAGTTCCTTAGTGCATCATATTACGTAGAGAAGAAGCGGTCAAAGAAACTCTACATTTATTCTTGTCAAAACACGTTTTTACTTAACAGTCTGAAACTTAAAGTTATTTATTACTCGTGAATGTTCAATGACTAAGCGTGGGGCTCGCTGCCTGTACCTAATACTATTCTCTGTATTACGTACAGGCAGCGACATCTGGCTTAAGCAAATTTAAAAAACCTAACTGCAAAGTAGGTGGTCGGGGTGTAAGTGATGCAATTTGCTTAAGCCAGATGTCGCTGCCTGTACGTAATACAGAGAATAGTGTAAAGAGGTTCGAAATTTCACTGATGCCGGTGAGTCGCCCATTGGCTCAATTGGTAGAGCGCTGGCACGAATAGCCAGAGGTTGCGGGTTCGAATCCCGGCATGGGTGAAATTTTTAGCCTCTAAATAGGTTTTTAAATTTGTCCTTAGCACGGGTTAGTGCATTAAAAATAAAAATAGAATAATAACAAAAAAATTCACAAAAAACACAATTTCTTATAGCACTAAATAAATACTGTATATAACACTAAATAAATCTCACTTTTCCTTCAGCAACTCTCCGTCGTGAGTTGTCTGGAAATTGAAATTGCTCTAAGCAATGAGGCCGCCAATTGTACTGTATCTTTGAAATTATTTTTTGTTTGTTTTTCCTGGTGTACAATAAAGAAAATTCTTATCTTATCTTAAATAATGATCTCATCAGTTTTTTTTATTTACATACAAGGGAAGCTAAAGAAAGCTTGTGAAAAGCTAAATCAAAAGGCAGTGCTTAAGGTTACACATTAGAGACTGGAACTCCCTATTGTACACACTAGAAAAATATGTACATTCAAAAAGCTGCAGTACACGCACGGTACGGGTCACTTTGGAACTAAAATATTGTTTGTTTGTACTGTGTACACTCAGCTCTAAGCTGGATAAAATGAACCATAGATAAATACTTTAACTCTACTATTCAGAAGAATGTCTTTTAAGACGAAGAAACTTTCAAAAGTGATACGGACTTCAGAAATATATTTAACAGAGAAAAGATTTATTCTCGCGCTTTGTCGGAGAAGTTTTATTTTGTCCAGTGCTTGAGAAATAAAATAATAAATTCAAAACAACCACGGACGAAACCCACAAACTTATTGTGATAGAAGTGCCTTATTCCACAACAGTTCTAAGACCACTGGATTTTTTATCATTAGATTGAAAAAACTAAGAGTAAAAGTGGTTCCCACTGGCAAGTGGAACGCCCTTACGCTTATTTTGGGGTTTGCCACACCCGTTTGGTATATTTATTGGGGTTGTTCCACTAATCCCCATTGAAAATCCCCATTGATGGGGATTTGTGAACTTTTTGTCCGTAAATCCCCATTGGCGTATCTTAGTATTGGCAATGGGGATTTGTGGACAAAAAGTTCATAAATCCCCAATGGGGTATAAAACGAAATATAAAGGACACATTAATTATGAATCACAAAGTACTTATTTTGTAATACCAATACCTACATTATACAAACACAGTTTTTCAACAATTTATAAAATCAGAGTTGTAATCATGAAATGAAAAGGAAATGAAATGAAAAGGTTTTATTCAAAGTAGCACAGAAACTGCGGCTTAATGAACGTACAATTCAAACTAGGTGTCTATTTCAAAATCTAGATCATTTAGGAGAAAAAATGGACAAAAAAAACTCCTAACTTAGTCTTTTTAAAAGTCCTTAATTAACATAGTTTACATAATTATTATAAACATAGAACTGATACATTGTACTGGCTTTAATTCCAGACCTCATTGTCATCTAAATAATCCTTTATGTTATAGTAGCCCTTTTGGCACAAAGTGTACTTAACATATTTTTTGAATCAGACATTCTTACCTAAATTGAACATGAGTTTTACATTTACTAAGTAAATCACAGATTCTATGTAACTAGGTATTACATTATTGTGGGCATTACCTCCCAATGATGGCACAACCTTGCGCTATGGCGCTCATTAGGGGAGGGCTATGTCCAGCAGTTGACTAATATAGCCTGAAGAGGAAGAGGAGGTATTACATAACAATCACATTTTCACCGTCATTGATAAAATCACATGTTTCTTATTAACTAAACTAAATCAGTTTTTTTTACTATCTTTATTTACTTAGAAGCCTTGTTCAATGGGTAAAAGAGGACTTCATTCAAATATGGTGTGCATTTTGTTAGAGCCATCGAACTAATAATTTAGTCGAATCATGGAACAAACAAATCAAACATCGCGTGGTGAAAAAGAATCCTAATCTTATGAAGCTTCTCACTTCGTTGGCTGAAGATGCATTGTACTACGAAGGGCTTGCATTGCGGCTTACTCAATGGAGCATAGGGATTACAGAAAGATCAATCCAAAGTATTAATCGCGATGTTTACATACGGGAGGTCCAAATGGAGCTTGTTAAATGGCGAAATTACGATTGGCCATCGCTTGGAAAAATTAAGATGGTTGAAATATAGAATTTAATTGACAATAGGTAAATATGTGATTTTATTAATGACGGTGAAAATGTGATTGTGTTAATATAAAATTAATTCTATTAATTTTATATTAACGTTAGTGTAAAACTAATCCATCATCTCTGATTTGATAAATTGTTATAAACTGTGTTTGTTTATTATATGTATTACTTAGTAGTAATACAATATAAATACTTGTTTCATACTAATGTGTTGTTCTTTATATTGGTTTTATATACCAATGGGGATTTATGAACTTTTTGTTCACAAATCCCCATTGGCGTATCTTAGTATTGGCAATGGGGATTTGTGAACAAAAAGTTCAGAAATCCCCATCAATGGGGATTTTCAATGGGGATTAGTGGAATAACCCATTTATTGGGGCACCTACCCAACTTATTTGAGTTACTACAACGTTCAGTTACAACTATTAAAATTAACTAATAGTTGATGTAATAATATAAATTTACGAATTGGAGGTACCGCAAATAAAGCGAAAATCTTAAATTTTTTTTCAGAAAAAATGCCTCATTAATCAAAAGCAAAAAAGCAAACCACGGATGTCAATCAATCTATTTATCAGTCCATTGTCGTCCATTACTAGACTTACGAGTACCTTCACCCAAAGTGTGCCACTTTTTCTACCACTTCTTCTCTCATACTCGTGCTCGTTGATGCCGTAGGTCGTGTAATGGTAGTCGTTAAGCCATGTCATAGACCTTATGGGCACCTTAATAATTTCAGACAGTAAAGCCCACCACTGTCTTAAAATCCTCCACCAACCCGAACTTGGCCCTCGAGGTAGATTATGGCCCAACCTTCCTGCAATGGAGCCCTGGCCGGCCTACTTTGGAGACTGCCGGTAAACGTAAAACAGTTTTTATGATATCCTCCAGTCTATTTATAAGTTACTATAATTTGTATTGTATTCTTTGAAATAAATGATTTACTACTTATCCTGCCCCAGCAGTGGGTACATACCAAAGGTTTATATTACATTTTCACAAGCGGTGAGTGCAAGATTTGTCACAGGCAAATGGAATAAGGTACCATTCAGAGCCATTCTTCTGTTTAATCGAAGTCACTCGAGGAAAGTGGAAATGCTGCAAACAGAGCCACAATAAATGCCACTTTTCCGCGCCCAATCCTTTTCAATGAATGCAGAAAATGGTTAGAGGAAAGCGATTCGTCGGGCCAATAGATAGCTTGCAGTGGAGGCTCTTATTTACTGACCGCCAGCGCCCATTTCCTTTTACGTATTTCGGCCCAATATAGCCAATTTAGTGACCGAGCGGCCAACGGTTTTTTCTAAAAGGCCCTCTATTTAATATTTATGCCTGGACGGTCTTAATTTTTCTTTAGTGTGCAAGGTTATCCGACGGTAACGTTTCTGGCAAAATATCGAGAGAAATTGGATTGAAACTCCTACCTGTGTAATCCGATTTCAGACTTCATTAACTAAAGTTCAGCTATGTCACGAACTATGTTTTTAACTATCGGCCAACTTAGTCCTTGCCGAGAATACACTGTTGAGGTGTGGTAGCCGAAGTTTCTGTGAAACTGATGGGTACATGCGATAAATCTTATAATAGAAGGGGCCTAACTTTTATTTCAAAGATTATATTGCAAAATGAAGTCGTATTTACGTACGTTTGTGAGTTTTTCGTAGCAATATCACTTGTAAACACAGAAAGAAATCAATGCAAAGAAACCCAAATGTCTGAGAAGTTTGAGACCTGCATCAGTACGTATATAAATTTCTTATATTATAGGTAGTTAATGAGGGCAATTTAAAAAATAAAATGGTAGCGCGCCTTGTCTTTATTCTCTTCTCTCTTTCTATTCGTAACCACTCGAGAGGGATGGCTGAGGTTGAAGTCTCCTGTAAAGGAATTTTTCACAGCATACCTAAGTGATTGCAATCCTAATCCTTTTCCCTCAGGTGAACCCTTGTCCTAGAATGAAAGAATGAAAATTAAATAAAAAGACAGAAAATAAAGTGATGGCAAATTGGAGTTCCTCACCTTAACAACGAAAGGAGGACAAACACTGACAATGTACTCAAGAAGCCCTTCAAGTAATTCCAATAACGAGTTGGAAATAAGTCTGTTGGAGACTCGGAGACGTGAGGGCTTGGACCTGAACTAGAGAGACACAGAAGTTAATTTAACTTGAACAAAAACACTAATGGACCTGAGTTGTCTGAATGCATAACCGATTTCTTCTTACGAACTATTTACAAATGAAAGGGTTTTTTTCTATTCTTTGCTTGTAGAAATACAAGAACAGTAAAAGAAATTCATTTCGCACTATCAACTATTTATGAACCACTAATACTCTTAGGATTTTCGTGGTGGCATATGGAACTCACTAAAGATAATGTATTTATGTAACCTAAAGATACATCCTACTGTAGGACACATGCTTTCTTTCAGACAATATACGGGTTTAATTACTTACCGGGCCCACTGAGATAATAATGTGAACACTTCAGACACTTTTCTTCGTGATGTTTTGGTTTACAGCTAGCGCGTGATTTAAATAATAAAATTTTATTTTATTATAAATTGAAATAATATAATTGCATTTAAATCCTAAGGGCTAGTAGGATATACCATAATTTTTAAAAGGAATATTCCTCAAGTTAGGGAGGTACTCTAAGAATGCATTTTTCAATTCCATCCCAGGTTTTAGAGGTACTAAGCCAACTGTATCAAAATGCTTTGACCTATAACACTATTCAGAGGCATGGGAATAGATGATCAGCGTCCTCTGGAGACTGATCTATGTGGTCTTTAGCTGAGTTATATCGGGTTTATTAAATTAAGTTATGCAAACTGCTTTCTTGTGTAATTGTAAAGTTATTTTATATTTTTTGTGGTTTTAACTTTATCTTATCCATATTTTAACATAGTAACCATTTTAATTATTTATAACTAGAAACGTATTAGCACCTTCGAGATCAATACGAGATATTGATATCTGGCCATAGGTAAAACTTGGATTCATTTAGTGTTTATTTTTAAACATTATGGCCACCAATCACTCCACACTGAGAGGCAGAACATCAAAGCAGCTGCAAAGCGCGCGATGAGCTGATAAAGTATTTATCTAATACGTATATCCAACAATTTTCGGGTGTCAAATGACTTTGATCCACTTCGGAAATGTCTTCAATTCTCATCGTGCTGATGAGTCTCCATTGTCTTTACGATTCACGCTTGTCGAAGCAAGCACTCAAAGCATATCACAATTTTTCGGACGGGTGCCTTGACCAGAACAAGTGATTTCGGGGTTAAAACATTGCAGCCGCTGCACTATCTGCATATTGCCTGGAAATCTATTGACAAACTCTTGGCACAAGCGGACTAGAACCAAATAGCATGTTTTTCGCACTGCACATAATCTTTCTACTCTGAGAGACAGAACATGAAGGGTCTCTTGCGGCTGCAAAGCGTGCTATAAGCTGCTAAAGCCTTAGCCGTTTCCAGAGCCAGGCTTTCCGTAACTTACCGTTCTGGACCGGGTAGCGTTTAATGACTCTCGGTAATGGGCAGCCACGCCCGGTCTAAGGCCCTGATCTATGAGCGGACGGCGGGTTTAATTAGGTGGGGAAGCCCGCGACATGGCGGTAAGTCCACTGCGGAAGTGACTCTTAATCAAGGCCGAACGAGCTGTTGGAAATATGAAGCCTCGTAATGGAAGGATTTATGGGTCTGATTCTTTAGGGACTGTTTTGATTCCAAACTTTAGCAATTACCACAGGTGAGTATGTAGTACTTAGTTGCATATTAGACGGATCTAATCGCGATTATTTATTGTTGTAGTTTAACCACTCTAGTAATTAAGGTTGATATACTATCGGCTGTACATAATGTACGAGTTATTTAGCGACCTTGGTGTGAAAAAAAATCAGCATCTGGCAGCCGTGAGTTAGCCGTGAGTTAACATTCATTAATAAATTCTGTGACGAGGTGCGTGATTATTATAGCAACGTCACTGTACAAGTGCATCACATAATATAACATTAGATGTAAAGTAGATATAGTTTTTGTTGTGGCAGAATGTCTCTCAAACATAGGTAAGCGCCTCAGGAATAAAGCAAACATTGCTACCTTAACATTGTAAAGTTATACTCCAATCTCCTTATTCTCGCTCGTGCAAGATACATAAAAGCATCCAATCTCATCTGTTACGCGGAACAAATGGCTCTTACAGCGCCACTCGAGGGAATCGACGAGGCTCTGCGCCGTCACAGAGCTCATACCGACAGAAGAATGGAGCCAGAAGAGACGAAAACATACAAAAAAATTCAAAATTTGTTAATCGATTTTCTTATTTAATACTGCTGTTGGTTTAATTTTGCACCTTCCTTTTGGTTATTTGAACAAATGAGTCAATTATAGTTGGGTTCTACTCGCATTTGAGGAACGGTTACCTGACCGCCGGCAAATCCTGATTTGTTTGAAAATGTTTTTTCAGAATCGCTCGTTACCTGCCAGGATGAGTGATCTTAAACAATCACGAAGCTTAATCTACATGATTTAGGTAAGTCTCACAATCAAGAAGTAGGTGCCAATATCTTTGTTTTCTAAGCTGTGTACATTTGTGAACTATCGTAATCACCATCAACCCATTATATCGCCGCCGGGGGGCACAGGTCTCTTCCCTGAGGAAGGTACAGGCCACCGCCACAGGGGCCAAGTCCGAACATTTGTGAATAGTTCGTAGCAATACCACTCACTAACTGTGAAGGAAAATATCATAAGGAAACCTTGGTATCTGAGGTGTTGACAAACCTAAGTGCTTTGCTACGTAAAATGGGCCAACTATGAGGCTAAGTGCAGTAATCTTAGGCCTAAATAATTTACTACCCTTTGAGAGAAACCATTAATCTAACTATGATTCGAAATACTTGTACCATCACCAACAAAAACAAAAAAAACTATACTATCTTCATACATTAAATAAGAAGATAAGAGTTTCTTTGCCCGTCTTATCTCCAAAATGAAGTAGATTTTCAATGGATGCTCAGTTTAACTTGCATCGTTCAGTTTCTGTAGTACCTACTATTTTTGAACAGACAAATTTTAACAGACAGTTGTAATACCGCCTATAATGCCACTTAAACGTTAATTTGTGAGCTTGTTAGTTTAGTATATGGCTGATTTACCAAGCATAATTGTTTTAGTATACAGCTTGTCTCAAGTTGACCTTCTGTCCTAAGAGCCAATATTCTGTGCCTCTGCTGACAGACGAGAATGGTCGATCAGGCTCAACTTTTTAATACTCTTTACGACCTTATAAATCATTTGGCAGGTCTTTGAGGCCGTAAGTGTCTTGATCGTTACATGTATTATACAATAACCGATTTAAAGTGTCTTTATCAGAAAAGGTTTAAACAAAGGTAAAGGTACTTTACGCTAAATACGTTTGTGAATTTGCAGTAGCAATACCTTTTACCGGTTGTGAAGGAAAACATCGTGAGAAAACTTGAGTGATGAAAATGCAATCGGTTGAAATCGTCCAAAAGAAGACTCGTGGGGCCCAATTCTCACTTCATTAGCAAATAAGTTGTATACGACTCTTAGGCTTATTACCTACTAGGAATTTTACGTAAATAGTCGAGCGACAGCCAAAATCTGTCTTCTGAAAGCTGTAGTGGGAGGTCAGGCTGGCATTGCATTATCTTTAAAAAGTCCCGGGATACGCGTGTGTATTTCATTCAGTTTTTTATTAGTTGTTCTATTTTAATTGATATCACGTATACAGATGGTGATTCGTGTGTGTTTTACGAAAACCAATAACTGTAGGCGGGCCCAATAATACCTACGTATTGGGCCCACCTACAGTTCCGTAGCTGTCAACAAAATACGCGGACTTTTTAAATATTTATTTATCTTTCGGCTCGCTCTTTTATATACCTTTGCATATTCATTCTAAATTAAGTATTTTTCTTTTTTCATACTTATAAATTATTACACTATTCAAGGAGGCGTTTCTTTTTTATTTTTTTTATTAATAGCAAAAATATAACTTTTACATTTTTGGTTTTACAAATTTCGCCAAACTGCAGTGCAGTTTGTTGGCGATTTGATTGGTATACTAAGCATATTAATAAGAAATCAAAAATGTAACTAAAATGTCCATATTCTTCATGGCTATGGCTCGGATCTCATTTGTCAAAAGCGACAATACTCATTATTTTACAATCCACACGTACACGTCCAATACATCTCCACCGAACTGCGATCCCCACCCGCATGCCTAGCGCGGGGATTATGGGCATTACCCAACGTGGCGCTCTTTAAGGGAGGGCTATGTCCAGCAGTGGACTGGTATAGCCTGACGACAACGACGACGACAACACACGTCCATGGCAGTCCCGTCCTTATAAATACTACTACTGCAGTAAATGACAGGCATCAACCGCGACCGCCACCGCCAATGTAGATAGATAGAGAACACTTTATTGCACAACCAGAAAAATATTAAAACCATGATTCTTAAATCCAAATTATACTCGTGCTCCGTCTTCGAAATGAGTAACCTAAAGTGGAAAATAATATTTATAACACATGTAGTAGCGTATCCAGTTGCCATCACTCAACACTGTATTTGAGGGTATTGGTTTTTTTTTTTTTAGTTCCCGCCTTTCCGTCCGTCTGTCATCATTCACGTTTTCAGTGTCGATCACTCAGCACGCTTCCTACGATTTCTAACAAATTTGCTTAAATTTCGCTATGCCGAAACGAGAGAACAGTGAGAAAATAAGTGAAATCGCAAGGAAGCTAAGAAAACTAGTGAAGAACAACAAAACTCGGCGCAAAAGGATAATCTCCACGTCATCGGAAGAAACTTCGCGATCTCCAGAAAAACGAAAAGGTAAATTCACGATTTAACTGTTTACAAAATTACGCACCAGGACGCCTGCGGGGCGATCCGAGCGTACTTAATTTGCAACCAGGTTGGCTTTCGGAGCCTTCCGCTGCAAAAGAACTGCGTGCAACCAGATTGGCCTACGGGGCCCTTCGCTGCACCAGCATATCTAAAACTATAATTGTGTTTTTTAGTTGGAGAAGCCGAGGCACCGCCGCGCGACTTAAATTTCGACGACCTTGACTCAATCGTCCTAGATGAAAACATGGCGGAAGAAAGAGGGCCGAGCCCTTCGACTAGCTGCCCACAACAGTCCAATGGGCATCGAACCCCAGATCCTCGACCCAATGCAGACCACTGCGCCAATGTAAACTTCGACGCGGCTGCCGCCGAGCAATGCCTCGACAGCGAGCTCAACGGTAGCGTTTTATTAGACGCAGAGGCGCTAGATATTCTCGGCGAAGATCCAACAAGCACCACTGCATATGGCAAAGACATTAGAACAGAGGTAGCCACCAGGTTTGAACATATTACAACAAATGGCCTAAGCAAAGAGACGAGAAATGACCTCTGCAATAAGTACCTAATCCCAGCAAATGCTGCCCTCATCGGAGCTCCAGCCCTCAACCCCGAGATTAAGGCTGCTCTAACTGAACCAGTCGTCAAACGCGACAAACTTATAGAATCGCGCCAGAAACGCCTAGCCTCCGCTATCGCCAGCCTGGGAGAGGCAGTGACCTGCCTACTAAATACTAAAGAAAGAGATAATATTCTCCTTAAGCTAATAATGGACGCAGGCCGCCTAGTCTGTGATGCACAGAATAACGAGTCGATATCAAGACGAAACCTGGCGGTTTACTCGCTTAAAAAAGAGATGCAAGGCCCACTTCTCAGCACTAAAATAGATAAATCTCTCTTTGGTGAGCAGCTGTCAGATTCCTTGAAGACGGCAAAAGCTGTACATAAGTCCGGAACAGAGCTGAAAATACAGGCTAACAATAAAAGTACCACTCAAGCAAAAAACTGGAAAGGCCAAGCAGCAAATCGCCGACCCCCGATGACACCGAGAAATCGGGGTCATGCTGCACCGATGGCGCCAGCGCAGGCGGGAGCGCCGCCGCTGCCGCCGCCACCTCCGCCGCCGCAGCGCAGCGCACGCGCCTACTCGTCGAGGCCGCCTCCGCCGCCGCCACACAGGCAGGCGCGCAGGCGATACTAGACCCGGTGAGATACGCGGGCAGATTGGCCCTTTTCTACAATTCGTGGGCTACGATTACTAGTGATCCCCAGATATTATCTTGGATAGAAGGTTATAAGATAGTTTTTAAAAAACCAGTTATTCAATCACGTTATCCTCCCGCTCGATCGTACTCAGAAAGTGAAAAAAATATATTTTTTGAATCTATACACAATTTAGAGACCATAGGGGCAATATCACCCTGCACGCCATGCAAGAATCAATTTGTATCGAATATTTTCTTACGACCCAAGCCAAACGGCAAGTGGAGGTTCATTCTAAATTTAAAAGAAATAAATTCATAGCGACCTCTCATTTTAAAATTGAAGATCTTAGGACTGCACTAAAACTTTTATCTAAGAATTGTTACATGTCTACAATAGATATTAAAGATGCTTATTTCTTTATTCGGATACATCAAGACAGCAAAAAATACTTACGATTTTTCTGGGACGGGCAATTGTATCAATTTAATGTGCTGCCGTTTGGCCTGTGTACCGCACCGTACGTTTTCACCAAAATCATGAAACCCGTTGTAAAACTGTTGAGATCCGGCGGTTTCATGTCCACCATCTATTTAGATGACATACACTTGATTGGCAGGTATTTTAAAGAATGTCAAGAAAACGTTTTAATCACAAAAAAGCTAATTTCCTCACTCGGATTCATAATCAATGACGAGAAGAGCAAACTAACACCTTCAACCAAGTGTACTTTTCTGGGTTTCACCATTGATTCTATAAAATTTCAACTAGCTTTACCAAACGAAAAACGAAAACACATAAAAAAGGAGCTTCTAAAATTTATTGATACTAAGCAGTGCAAAATAAGAGAATTTGCGCAACTAGTTGGAACGTTGGTCTCTGTCTGTCCGGCAGTCGAATACGGATGGCTCTATACGAAGGAGTTTGAAAGATGTAAATATTTGAATCTAGCAAAAAACAACGATAATTAAGAAGCTATCATGAACATACCAGACTTATGCCGCAACGATTTTCTTTGGTGGCTTAAATCCATAGACTACTCAGTACACAGAATCACAGAGGACAATTACTGCTTAGAAATATTTTCCGATAGCTCAACGACTGGGTGGGGTGCAGCCTGTGGTAACGATACGGCCAGCGGCCAGTGGTCCAACGAGGAGCGCAAAAATCATATAAACTATCTAGAGTTACTCGCAACATTTATAGCGTTAAAGATTTTTGCAGCTACCTACAATAATTGTCAAATTCTACTTCGAGTTGACAATTTAACCGCAGTCTCTTATATAAACCGAATGGGAGACGTTCAGTTCCCACACCTCACAAGAATTACCAAAGATATATGGCAGTGGTGCGAAGCACGTAGAATTCTTATATATGCGTCATTCATTCGCTCTGAGGACAATAAAACTGCTGATAAAGAATCAAGAAGAGTACACCCAGATATTGAGTGGGAACTGAACGACTCTGCATTCCAACTAATATCGGAGCGATTTGGGTCCCCTGATATCGATCTATTTGCCAGCCGCATAAATAAAAAATGTAATAAATATGTAGCCTGGCACAGAGACCCAGATGCGGTTGCAATAAACGCGTTCACCATTCGTTGGTCCGAATTCTTCTTTTATTCTTTTCCTCCATTCTCGGTTATACTAAAAACCATCCGCAAAATAATACTAGATAAAGCAACAGGTATAGTAGTTGTCCCTATGTGGGAAACGCAACCATGGTATCCCTTATTCACACGTTTACTCGTTAGTGATACAATTACCTTTAGTCCTTCTGACAATGTCATTATTTCCCATTCCAGCCAGAGCAACATTCACTCGAACCTTACATTGATGGCCGGAGTGCTTTGCGGTCAGCGTTACTGCGACGCGGCGCACCTGCAGACTCTGTAGAGATCATGCTTGCGTCTCTCTCCGACAACACTATGAAGCAGTACGAAGTTTGCCTAAAACGCTGGTTTGCTTACGCTAATGAAAAGTCTATCAACCCGTTTGAAGCCTCCATCTCATCGGTATTATCGTTCTTTACACACTTGTTTAATTCAGGAAGCCAGTACGGTTCATTAAATTCATACCGGGCTGCATTGTCCATGTTAGTTGGCTCGCCAATTTCTAATAACGATGCAGTCAAAAGATTTTTCAAGGGAGTATTCCGTCTTAGACCTCCCTTACCTAAATACGATGTTATCTGGGACACTTCCACCGTCCTAGATACTTTGGCTACCTGGTATCCTAACGAGGAAGCTTCACTTGAGCGCCTTTCAAAGAAATGCGCAATGCTTCTAGCACTTACGACAGCACACCGAGTCCAAACATTGTCAAAAATAAATATTCAAAATATTATTGTTTCCGATTCACAAATAGAAATCAAGATACCTGATCTTATCAAGACATCTCGGTTAAGACATACACAACCAATATTATACTTGCCGTTTTTTACACAAAAACCTGAAATATGCCCGGCTCTTACATTCACCTGTTATATGAATAAAACAAAGCGTATTAGAGGAGGCCACCAAAACCTTTTTATAAGCTATAGAAAGCCCCATGCCACTGTCGGTACCCAATCTATAAGTAGATGGATCAAGTGCACCCTCGAAGAGTGTGGTATCGATGTGTCTATATTCAGCGCGCACAGCACGCGGCACGCCAGCACCTCCCGCGCGCGCCACCTGGGGCTGAATGTAGACACTATCCGTAAGACGGCGGGCTGGAGCGGCACGTCTACGACGTTCGCTAGGTTCTACGACAGAAACATTGTTTCTAACAACAATGAATCCCTAGCTAGGGTAATTATAGATGAAAATGATTCCTAGAGAATAAATAATCAGTAAATCTATTCTATGCAAATCGATGCTTGACTTTAGATACTCAAAAAGGTGTCTATAGTGTTATCGTAGCATACGTTACTAATTTGTTAACAATGTTCAATGTTAATTTAAATGTGTTATTATTTTCTTTCTCAAATTAAAGAGCAAATGTTTGATTTATTACGTCTATGCTTTTGATATTTCTTATCTACCTGTAGATGCTCTCAAAGTCTACATGTGTTATAAATATTATTTTCCACTTTAGGTTACTCATTTCGAAGACGGAGCACGAGTATAATTAATGATTAAACGAACTTACCCGTACGTGAAGTTCTATCATAATTATACGAGGGCTCCGTCTGAAGAAATGAGTAACCACATCCCGCCCTTCCCGGCCCCAAGCTTCATCAGAAACAGAAATATCACAGCATAGAGCCGAGCTAAGTGCCAAGTGCCGACTCCAAACTTAATGATGACAGACGGACGGAAAGGCGGGAACTAAAAAAAAAAAAAACCAATACCCTCAAATACAGTGTTGAGTGATGGCAACTGGATACGCTACTACATGTGTTATAAATATTATTTTCCACTTTAGGTTACTCATTTCTTCAGACGGAGCCCTCGTATAATTATGATAGAACTTCACGTACGGGTAAGTTCGTTTAATCATTAATAATGTTTTACAATTGACGGTCTTATCGATAAGAGCGATCTCTTCCAGACAACCTTTGGATGGAGTGGATTGCATCAAGAATATAGTACAAAGATACATTAAAAAATAAATACATATACAATTAAATTATGTACGTGTTAATCGTCCTTCAGTTGTTAAAATGTGCGAGCGAGATGAAAAAGCAGCCTTAAGTTTCCTCAAATCCGTTTATACCTTAATCCGGCACATAAAAATATTCTATTTAAAAGTAGGTTAAGTCGTAAAGACAATGAAAAATCCGGGTAGATAGACCGAGTCGCGGTAAGAAAAAGCGTGGACGCTGAAGAAGTAAAATAAAAGTAGCAAGCTTTCTGGTGCTTCGTTTACACTCCTAACATTGCATATGCTATAGGCAGGAAAGTGGCTGAAGCGTGACGATGTCCTGAGGTCAGTGTTCTCGACGGTGAAGTGAACACTGACCTCAGTGTTCACTTCATAACGCCGTTGCGTTGCGTTCTTGATTGAGAACATTGGCTTTAGAACGCCGCTGCGTTGTGTGTATTCAGTGTTTTCGTAAACGCTGACCTTGCATTCGTAAGGTCAAGAGCTTGACATCTTCCAGGCACCAACTACCCGTTTCACTTTTCCTTCAGCAACTCTATAAATAAATAAATGTTTATTAAATAAAAATTCTCCATCGTAGGTTGTCTGGAAGAAATTGCTCTAAGCAATGAGGTCGCAAATTGTACTGCATCTTTATGATTATTTTATGTTTGTTTTTTTCCTGGTGTACAATAAATAATATTCTTATGTTATCTTCAAAGTCAAATGTCAATTATTATTCAAAGTAAAAGTGCTTCTATACTCAGTAAGCATTCACACATTGGAACTAAACTATGAAATCCTGAATCGACGAAGAAAATATTTCAATTTAAAGCGTGCAGTTTACGTGAACTGATATAAATTTCAAACCTAGCTTTTGGAGTATTATGGTAGAGAATATGCGCTCTGCTCCTATTATTACGTCTATATTAATCGTCTAACTATCAAATTAATATGGAATTTGACAGTCAAAAGATTAGAATAGCTTAGGATTTGATGAGCATAGAAAAGCCCCAGAGAAGGCAAGTGGTTTTGGAGCGGCAACAGCGCGAGTGGAATGTAAATATGGGGTAAGAGAAAAGTTTTTTAAAGGCACAGTCTCTCAAGTCAAAGGCGTAGATGTAACGTCTAACGGTTTCTTTCGAGGACGGCTTGGCTTTCCGTCTCATTGCTTTTAGAGTGCAAGAGACATAAAAAAACTTAAATTCTAGTCCATCTAAGTCGGATAACCATAAAAAATCACACAGAAGCTGAAAGGATTTGTGGGGATTTTTTAGGAGATCGTGTTTTTTGTTACTTCCTCAATTTTGTGGGATAAACAAAATCTACAAGTACGTTTACGTGAGTAAACGGAAATAAAAAAGGATTTTTTTTTATCAAAACTTCTCTTCTGCTTTTCTTTTGCTTTGTGGTGTCGGCCTAGAGAATAGCACCAACCCAATTATTTCCGCGGGTGTCGGAAAAGGCTACTAAGGGTCACAAACCTGGGGGTGGGCAGCAGTGCCCCCTGCAGTACAATTTCCAAACTGCAATCCCCAACCCGCTTGCCCAGCGTGGGGATTATGGGCACTACCCCCCAATGATGGCGCAACCTTGCGCTATGGCGCTCATTAGGGGAAAACTATGTCAAGCAGTGGACTAATATAGCCTGAAGAAGAAGAAACTTTTCTTCTAATAGACACAACGTGATATTTTTTATTGCAGCCTTTGTTCCCAAAGCGGTGGGCAGTGACTGGAAGAGGAGAGCCGAGCCAAAGTTCGGATTTGGTGGCATGTCTTGGGAGAGGCTTATGTCCAACAGTGGACTGACACCAGCTGATGATGATGAAGATGACGATGAGTCTTTGTACACCAGGCCGTTTAACACTGAAACCAGCATCCAAATTGGATCAGCCCTTTTTAGGAAAAAGCCGTTTGAAGCAACTTACAGACAAACCCGCGATTTCTCAACAGTCTCAAAATTAAACAGACTTGACAGTAGTCAGACAGCTTTTTTTTGTATGCACTTTTGCTCTGTGACTTTTGGTAAGTTGGCCAAAATTCACAGAACAAAATCGATCTATCTCACCGATAGTCATCGACTGTTAATTTTCATTTTAGGTATAAAGATAAGATAAGATAAAAGTATTTATTGCCATAAAAAGGTACAGTTTTACTTATAATCTGACCCCCACACTAGGCAAGGCCTGTCACGTATGTTGTTAGTCTTCTTCTTAGCGTGTCGATGACTAGCCATCGTGGTGAAAGGGTGTACCAATCAGCGTAAGGGATTGTTGCCCAGGGTGCGCTTGACGTACGAACTCAGTGAGAACGCTGTTCGGGGAGGCTCCTTTAACGCACCACATGTTCTTAGTATATCTACTAAAAATGAATGAATGAATGTAGAGTGGCATTCATTCATTCGTTCGTTCGTTCGTTCGTTCGTTCGTTCATTCATTCATTTGTACAAAGGCGACCCTAATACTAGATAGTATTTTCTTCCAGCTAACCCACGATGATGCGGACAAAGGAAGGGGTAGTGCCAGCAAACAATATAATATAGGAATGATTTATTACATAAACTTTAGATTAACTAAACAACACAAAATCAGGATATTATAATGTTTTTCACATTTTGCTGCTTCTTTGCTCGTTTGTCTAGGGGAAATTCCAATTGCTACATACTAAGCGGAAATATTCCAGCTCATAACTAAAAAATATGAGAGAATAATGCTTTTTTTTATGAAGATGGTTTTGTTATATGTTTTTGATATAAATTTCAAACCTAGCTTTTGGAGTATTATGGTAGAGAATATGCGCTCTGCTCCTATTATTACGTCTATATTAGTCTAACTATCAAATTAGTATGGAATTTGACAAACAAAAGATTAGAATAGCTTAGGATTTGATGAGCATAGAAAAGCCCCAGAGAAGGCAAGTGGTTTTGGAGCGGCAACAGCGCGAGTGGAATGTAAATATGGGGTAAGAGAAGTTTTTTAAAGGCACAGTCTCTCAAGTCAAAGGCGTAGATGTAACGTCTAACGGTTTCTTTCGAGGACGGCTTGGCTTTCCGTCTCATTGCTTTTAGAGTGCAAGAGACATAAAAAAACTTAAATTCTAGTCCATCTAAGTCGGATAACCATAAAAAATCACACAGAAGCTGAAAGGATTTGTGGGGATTTTTTAGAAGATCGTGTTTTTTTGTTACTTCTTCAATTTTGTGGGATACCTAAACAAAATCTACTTACAACTACGTTTACGTGAGTAAACGGAAATAAAAAAGGATTTTTTTTTATCAAAACTTCTCTTCTGCTTTTCTTTTGCTGTGTGGTGTCGGCCTAGAGAATTCATTAGGCGTTTTATATTTGCAATCACTGTAACATTAAACACATCAGAAAAATACATGCAAAATAAATAATGTTATTTCGCCTAGTTGAGGGACACTCTTAACTTAATAAGTTATTATATTTTGTGCCATTATATCCGAGTCTTAATTCTAAGTTTTATGAGCCTAATTATTAACTTCCTCTTCCTCTTCCTTTTCTACCTGGAAAAACTAATTTTATTTTAAATCACCTTATACTTTCGACAAGAAGTAAGAAAACTTTATACGTTTACATCAAAAGTTGCTCATTATGGGTTGGCATGTTTCTGCGTAACCCATTCAAATTTACACACAAAATTTTGAATACATGTGCGAAAACATTAATCACCTTTTCCGCAAATAAGGTAATTCGAACATAACTCAAACTGTGGTTTTGTTTTACACATTTTGCGCTTTGCCTTTTGTATCATTTCAAATAGGTAGGGTAGCTAAGTAATTAAGTAACAAAACAGCTTCACAAGGGTTCCGTAAGCCCATTGTGGCTCTGACATCAATAGAGCTGAGGCAGAGTTAAGAGAGTGTCTTTCGCAAACACAGCGTTTATAAATACCCGATAGGAACAAGCAAGCATGCTATAAGGCCGGGACACACTTGAATGAAGTAAATAATCTTATCCAAAATTAGGATACCCTAAGCTATGGCAACCAGGGAAAGCCATCAAAATATGGGAATACACCCAGACTGAGACCATTGAGGAATCACACCTACTGCCTCCGGCATGGTAATCGGACGTGAAACAGTAGCGATCAGGTGAACTCCTGCATTATGCTCGTGAATGGTTGATACAGTTCGTGTGTCTGGCCTACTTTTGTAAATACTACTACACATATATGACAGCACAACGTGGCGCTCTTTAGGGGAGGGCTAGGTCCAGCAGTGGACTAGTATATCCTGACGATGACGATGAATACACATACCTATATAATATGATTTGAGAGAAGGTGGTCATAGTCATGGTAACCACGTAGGGGATAATGCAGCGTTGGCATGCCCTCGCCCAGATGGTCTGACGAATTGTTTAAGGTGGCAGGGAGTCGCTGATTGCGGGCGGCTGAAACTAAGCTTGGAAAACCATGAGGAAGGCCTTTATGTCGTAGTGGGCGTCAAACGGCTGATGATGGTGGTCAGAGCTTGTTTTGTTGCTGCCTTATCTCCTATACAAACCCTAAGGCAGCGCTTAATATGGTACATTGACACAATCGTACATTCATTCTTGACACATAAATACTGGTTAGTGCATTAAAAATAAAAATAGTATAAACATAAATACTTTACCGTGTGTCTCAGCCCTAAGCAAGCTGCTCAATATAGCCGCGTCAAGGTAAATTTGCCCCGCACCGCCGCGCCCGCAGGAATTGGGCACAATTTTGTTTGCCAATTTCCACAAATTAATTGCCAGAGCGCATCAAGATGGAGTGGCTCAAGGCACTATATAGTCTAGTTGGAAACACAGAAGGTATTTCTGCCAAGTCTTTATTGGGGCGAGAAAAGTTGGTGATTATGACTTTGACTTTTGGTTTGAAAATTTAGACGCCTGTCGATTGAATAGACTTCTTTCATCTTTAAATAGATTCGTACTCTAAATGGTTATGAGCGATATTCATCTACTTTCGACAAATTTTTATGTGGAAGGGCTGACGCTACCAGATCCCAAAATTATCAATGTGATCAAAATTTTGTCGATCAAAAAATGCGTACAGTCCTGTAAGGAAAATTTGTCTTGAATGTCCATAACTTTATCATCTATCAAACCCTCAGACTACATTTATCAAAAATATACTGGCTTTATTACGGTATCCCGGGATTTTGCTTTCTGTGGGAAATTTGTCAAGATTTTCTAAATACCAAGGTTTGAATACCTATGTCCAACAATATACAAGTACGGACACGTCCAGGCACGCCACTTCCTCAGCCGTCCGTATCCAGCTATCTTCCTCAGATCGATTCTTGGGCATATTTGACTACGCTATTGCAATTTCATCTTACTAATATTGTAGGTTATATCAGTCACCTGATAATTCTTTGCCGAATTGTCTCATTTCTGATGTGACTTCTGTATAATTCCCGCAACAAATGAGACAAAGGTCGGTCAAAACCTACTTGAGCTTCACAATGTGCCACCTTCGTTTAGCAGGTTCTATTATCTTTGGTTTTCGTTAACATAACATAACATACCTGAAAACAAAGCGTTAAGTCCTGAAATACCTGCCTCTGATTTTCTTGAGATGCTATAAAACAATATCGGTTAACTTCAGGACCACTATAAAACTGATATACTTAAAAACTTGAACAAAAACAGCGACCTTAGGCAAGCAACCAAGACCTTAGGAGTCATAATAATTGCGAGCAAAGTTTTTTCTTAGTCTGAATATTTACTTGTTTTTAAGCAAAAATATACCTTGGTTTTATTGGTACTCTCAGCGGTAAGTTACATAATTCGCAGCTTAAGAGAAGAACTAGATAAAGGTACCTGAAACCGGCGAGGTTTCATAAAGCGAGGAACGTTGATTGAAGTTTTGTCAAGAACGTACTTTCACTCGTACTCTTTTGAAGTCTGAATTTCTTAAACTTTCAATGGACTTGATATTAGATATAGTCTATTTATCCTTACTTGTCCAATGTAGTAAACAAGATTCTAACCTCAAAATTGATATTTGATGCCGAAACTACTTTCTCGGGAGTTCATAAACTTTCTTTATAAAATTGGCAGCGTGTTGTCTAAAATAGTCTCCCCGATTACTTCATTTATGGGAATATGGCAGTTTTCGACTAAAAAATCATAATTTATGGGTAGAATTTTGTTTACTAAAATGGACAAGTAAGAATAAATAGACTGTAGAGTATTTGTTTTTTTTTTGTTATTTGGCAGTAAATTGCTCTAATCATACATATTCGGGACCACCTACATCTTACAATAAACTACATAAACTCGTGCCTGTAACACGTACGGGTAGACAGAGAGCACAGGGTTTGCCACTTGCCACGGTCATGCCACATTTGTAGTTGGATTACTTGGGCTACTAACAGACGTAGCTACTGCGAGGTTCAGTTTCAGTTATTTGCACAGTGCTCTGTCATAATAATATTATGATTTCTTACTACAACTTACCTTGGGGGAATCACTACAGGAGCGCTTTAACCTTTCAACAAGGAGAGCTGGTATAATATATGATGCTTTTTGGACTTTATTTCAAAATGATGCGGTTAAATTTATGACGGGAATTATTTATTTATTTTATTTTATTAAGGACATCAACAGCGAAAACAAATTATTCGATTACAATAATAAAAATACAGTTCACAGGGCCAATAACAGATATCCACAGATAGACAGTTCTTAGTTACTAAAAATATAGCACGACAACGCTTTGTAATAAAGATAAAAATACATGCTTTTTAATTTTTAACTATTATATTAAAAGCACATTACATTTGCCAACTTGAAAAGTATGTGTTAATGTGTGTGTATATGTGTGTGTGTGTGAGGGTGTGTGTGTGTGTGTGTGTGTGATGGTGTGTGTGTGATGGTGTGTGTGTGTGTGTGTGTGTTTATGAGCGTATTTGTGATGAATAAGTGCTAGTTATTACTCCACAGTTTGGCTTTACGCCTGATATTAATATATGTATAAAACTAACTGTGAAGGAAACCATTGTGACGAGACTTGAATCGGTGAGGTGTTCAACAAACCTCATCGCTCGAAATTGCCAAACCGGTGGACACACGTGGTAATTAAGCTCATTCTACTATCCAAAAGCCTATATAAAATAGTAGATTGTTAACCGAGGGTCGAAAGAATCAATTCGAGGTACACTATAGACTATAGTTTATAGTACCTCGGGACTACATAGTTCCTCGCGGCTATAGTCCGAGTAGGAATTGATTTTTCACCCGTCATTTTACCCGTTTTTCACCCGTCATTTCGAATATGAGGAAAATAAAAACTCATTTTTAATATTCAAATCTTAGCTTAAAAGATTATTATACCTATAACAGATTAGTATCCGGCCATTTTAATTTTTTTAAATTAGTTTTTTTTTACATGAAACTCTTCACAGCTGACAGTAGTTCTATTTTTAAAGTTCATTACGGCCCTTAGGTGGGAAATAATTTGAAGGAGTTTTTCCCTCTCTATGGAGGAATGCAGCATTTTCCAAACAATAATCAGATCAAAACAACACTACTTCCGAGTATAAGAAATGAAAAAATATATAATATTATTATTATTATAATATAAACTAGTAATAAACATAAATAGAGTTTTGATTAACTAAAGTACATCGTGTATTTGATAATGTGTAAGTTTGTAAGTACAATTGAATTTCAGAGTAGATTCCTTGGAGAAGGCTAGATCATGGTGATCAACGACCTAGTCGTAGGGCTGAGTATAAATACGAGTACCTACTATTGCTTGCTTTTTTGTATTTTATGATTTTTGTACATTTTCTTCATTTTTTCTGTAATATCTCTGTCTGTGGCCTGGCATCCTAAGATACAGATCTCTGATCTAGTTTGGGACCCAGTCTGTCCACAAATCGCTTCTATTGCACCATATTGTACCACTGCTATTTTTCAACTAATTTGTGGATGGAGAAATAAATATTTTTGTATTTTTATTTATTATTATTTGTATTTGTACGGTTACACGGATTTGAGCGCGTATATAGTAAAATCCCTAAAAAGTTATAGACCTAGATAGAAGTCGAAGATTTCATAAGTATCTCAAACTCAAAGTCTGAAGTAGCTTGCTTCGACTAACAGAATAGAGAGCACCCAGAAAAGCAAGGCACTAGAGACTTTCTGCTCGACTCTTTTGTATCTGCGCCACGGTCGCACGAGGGAAGTAATTTTCTATAGAGCTGCACTCCGGCTCCTCTAAACCTATTGACTTTAACGAGGAAACTCGACAATAACCCGGCGGCGCTTAAAATCTATTACATCGGCTATTCTTTTTAAAACTCACGTGTTACTTTTATCGCTGGACTGGAGAGGCTGAGCGGACGTTGCAACTGAGCTGAGTCAAAATAAAAGTGGCATTGAAAAACTTTTCGGCACTGCACGTTTGGCAGTGTGTGAGTGAGTGTGTGTGCAAATGTGAATAAATGTTTTATCTATTTAGGAGGTTTGGCTATTGGATCAAAATATAACATTTCTTTGTAGTATCTGTCCAAAGTAGAATATGCGGCAAGTAATACCTTTTGTAGCAATTTAGACAAACCACTGGCTAAATCTATGTTTTTTCTGTTTCATTTATCGTATGTTTCGTTTAATACTGTTGTTCTCATATTATGTATGAACATATGTTTACTCTGTTAATTAAGGATTTTGAAAAGACTAAGTTTGGAGTTTTTTTGTCCATTTTTTCTCCAAAATGATCTAGATTTTAAAATGGACACCTAGTTTGAATTGTAACGTTCATTAAGCCGCAGCTTCTGTGCTACTTTGAATAAAACCTTTTCATTTCATTTAATTTCATTTCATTATTAATCTGGTTATTATTTTTCTGTGGTGTGTGTTGTTGGTCTAATAAATGTCTTTCTTTCTGATTTTTGTTATTACGCGGTTTAGTGTCCCTCTGCTGGGCAAAGGCCTCCTCTTTAGCTCTCCACTCCTCTCTGCCCCCGGCCATTCCGTGCCACCCCGGCAGAAAATTGGTGAGATCGTCCCGCCATCATCGCCTTGGTCGGTTACGTCTATGGTATGCGTCGTGTGGGACCTAGTCAGTGGCAACTTTCGCCTATCTGTCTTGGACCATACGACTTACATGGCCAGCCCAATACCATTTTAACTTCGAATATGATCTCCAAAGATTACTATTTATCAAATTACAATTTATCATTTCGTGAACTTATCGCAACTTTCGCTAGCGTATGTCGCAAGACAGAAAGAAAGAAATGTTTTTTTCTTGTGATTCTATCAACCGGTGAATTTTCTGTGATTTAGTCTGATTAAATGCTTTTTTCCCGTCTCTAAATCTCCAGACGAGATTTAGGGAGATTGTTTATTTTAGTAACGGGGCATTAATGACAGTAGGAAGATCAATCCTTTTAAGGTCAACAAGTTGTATATATATTTTACCTTACCGTCGGTTTTTAGGGGTCCGACGTCAGCAAGAAACCCTTTTAGTTTTGCTATGTCAGTCCGTCTGTCTGCCTATTCGAGCTTAGCTCAGAGACGACTTTTGAAATTTGGCATAGCATATATAAAAATCATTCCAAAAGAATGGTAAAATAACATTTTTAAAACGTACCTCTCTCGGCTAAACAGTTGATGGTAGAAATGTAATAAGATTTAGGGTATTTTCTTAAATAATAAGGTTGAAAGAAAAAAGTTTGGACGCTTTTGACCAATTTGTAAAAGAAAAACTTCGTACAAATTCAATTGAAAATTACTTTGATAACCTATTTAGAGGCTAAAAATTCCACCCATGCTGGGATTCGAACCCGCGACCTCTGGCTATCCGTGCCAGAGGTCACGGGTTCGAATCCCGGCATGGGTGGAATTTTTAGCCTCTAAATAGGTTTTTAAAATTGTCCTTAGCACGGGTTAGTGCATTAAAAATAAAAATAGTATAATGACTTTGATATCAATGAAAATAACCAACCAACTACGGAACCCCAAAATGCACCTGACTCGACTTGTACTTAGCCGGTTAATTTTTAAGTAAGAATTTCATTGACAGTTTTATTTCCAGACTACAAAACGAAAAGAAAGCAACATTATGATTTACTAAAATTCTCAATTCAGAAGCCAGCGGTAAACCTTTTAGATGACACTTTTTCACATAAGTGCAAACAAGTTTATCTCCCAACGGAGCCCGCAATGCTGGAGGCGGACCTCGAGTCGCTAAGTAGGTAATTTCAAACTTCTGAGTTAAAAGTTGGGGACGAGGATAAACAAAAAAGCAAGGCAAATGCGAAGCGAAAGAGAGTCCTTTGCTTTGACATTCAGATAAACAAGCGGCAGTCCGTTCTTTTACTTTCTCTCTTAAATGTACTTTCCAGGACGTCATTTATTCAGAGCTACGTCTTTTACCTTCAGCACACAAGAAAATTTATTTTTGTGTTTATATAATTTTAATGCACTAACCCGTGCTAAGGACAATTTTTAAAAACCTATTTAGAGGCTACAAATTCCACCCACGCCGGGATTCGAACCCTCGACCTCTGGCTATCCGTGCCAGCGCTCTTCCAACTGAGCTAATGGGCGACTCACCGGCATCAGTGAAATTTCGAACCTCCTTACAATACTCTCTGTATTACGTACAGGCAGCGACATCTCGCTGAAGTCATTTGCATCACTTACGTCACTTACTTTTGTGTTTCCAGATACTCATCTCGGCAAGTCTCATTCTTAGATCACAGTCTCGAGCATGTATTTTTGAGGGAGAGGCAGAGACAAAGGACTTCCACAGATCACCTTCTTCTCTTCAACGATCATTAGTCATTAATGTTCGTGTACTTTTTATCTTTCCCTTCGCTAATGCATCGTATTTGGGCTTAGTTACCACCCAAATTCGCTCGATATATTTGTTTTCTAAATTTTTCTTTCTTCGTTCTCTCCACGTGTCCATACCAACATTTCTTATTAGAGTAATGATTTCCTCGATATCAACCCTTTTATCTCCCCACTGCTGGGCCACGGGTCTCTTCCTGCATCGTAGGAAGGTTAGGCCATACTCCACCACGGGGACCTAGTCTGGGTCGGTGGAGGATTGTAAGAAAGTGGCGATGGCTGGCCTTACTGTCAGTAGTTATCAAGCCGCCCATAAGGCCTCTGACATGGATAAACGACTGCTATTACGTGACAGCCACCAAAGGATTAACGTGCTTTGAGGAGCATGGAAGTGCTCGAAAAAATGCCACTAGCGGTAATCCCGCGCTTGTTGTTGCTTAACTTAAGCTTAAGTGATTGATTCCAATCTCTCAGTTCGACTAGGCCACGAGCGTTTCCGAATGATTTCCTCACACTAGGCTAAGCCTGTATCGCGAGCGACTTACAGTTTAATTTTTAAAATTACATAATAATATAATAATGTTAGTTTGATGAAAAGACTAAATTTAACAAACATGCAGGCTAAGATTCGAACTCACTGCAACCACCGCTATTTGGCTAGAGTCATCTATCTGTGTTAGGATATCTAATCACGTGCGACATTGCTTCTCAAAACTTCTGCTCTTGTGTAGTTATCTTCAAACAAGATCAAAATGATAATGTTCTATTCATATATTACCTACTAGGTCGCGCAGGAATAAACGTACACCTTTGAGCTAGTCCTCTATTAATATTCCGCCGTGATCTTCGACACAAATTTAATCCAACAGCAAACTAATACCTAATGAAACAGAAACAGTGTTTCGAGAAATTTTGTGGTATTACCTACAACAGTACCTACGAGTACCTACAACATAACATTAACCATAACATAACATTTACATACAGGCACATACATTGCTTTTGGCCCCACACTAGGATACCTGTGTCGTGGAAACCAGAAACAACGACATCACAAACATGTAACATCCAAGACCTGAGGTTTTTTTTGTCCCAGCCGGGGTTTGAACCCGGGACCTCTTGCATTGTAGGCTGTGCGTTACCGCTACGCTACAGAGGTCGCCTAACATAAAATAACATGGGTGTTCATATGTGTATAGTTACTATACCCAACATAAACAGTACTCATAGGCACACCGCTGTATTGCAAAAGGGACTTATCCATTGTATGCCTTGTTGGTCTAAAAGTTTCACGTTTGATTACTATGCCGGGGGTAGTGGGTTAAACTCCCACCGGAGACACATGGATGCCCCTGCCCGGTTTCCATAGCATAGAGTATCCTAGTTTGGGTCCAGGAGAAATGATTGACTTGTGTGGAAGTTATTATTATCATCTTACTCATCAATACATACAACTTGGAGAACCACTGTTAATGACGAGGTATTTGACAAGATTTCCAAGTTTAACATGAAACAGTTGATATAATATTTTTTCAATATTTTGAAGTAAGTCGCATAATAAAGGTGATGTACAGAATGGTCATCTGCATGAGTTTTACTATATTTTTTGCAATGAATACTATATCGATCAATGTGGTTAAACTGAAAAATTGGTCCTTTAAACTTTTTACACATAGTAGGTGAAGGATTGAAGATCAAGTGAAGTGTGAACTAAACGGGTATCTATCTACCTCTAAATTATGAATATCAGAATTTCTATACAGGTGTACCCTTTAGATGGCGTAGCCTAGCAGTAAGGCTACGCCCCATCTCAAACAATGAGATACCAAAATCCAAAATTTTGTTAAGTTATGTTTCCAAAATCTAGCAGAGTAGCTTGCAGAGCAACACGAGAAACGTATTGCTCTTCCAAGCCGCGATATCACGAAACAAAATAGTCACTATGATAGCCCACCTCTAATAGGAGATGAGACCAAAAGAAGATCAAAACTAATGTCCCAGGCACTGCAGCACCCAACTAGTCCCTTAACCCACCATCCAATGTGAATGAAGGTGCTTCTAGATGCTGTATAAATCATCGCCTTGTACGAGTATGTCCCCACTGCTGGGGCGCGGGTCTCTTCCTGCATCGTAGGAAGCTTAGGCCATACTCCACGACGTGGGCCTAGTCCGGGTTGGTGGAGGATTGTAAGACAGTGGCGGGCATTACTGTCAGAATTTATCAAACCGCCTATAAGGCCTCTGACATGGCTTAACGACTGCCATTGTATGACATCCGGCACCAACCACTCAACGTGCCTTGCGAAGCACGGAAGTGCTCGAAAAAATGCCACTAGCGGTGGCATTTTCAAAATGACCGCGCCTGTTGATGCTTAACTCAAGTGATTGATTCCAATCACTCGGTTTGCCTAGGCCAGGAGCGCTTCATCTTTTACATCTATGCAAAGACAGAAATTTACTGTTTAATTAGCATTTGTTCTTAGCGCTGAACACCATTATGTCAATACTATTTTTATTTTTAATGCACGAACCCGTGCTAAGGACAAATTTAAAAACCTATTTAGAAGCTAAAAAATTCACCCATGTCGGGATTCGAACCCGCAACCTCTGGCTATCCGTGCCATCTGGCACGGATAGCCGGAGGTTGCGGTTTTATACCATTATGTCAGTTCAGGTGTAGTAAGTATGGAACTTTCATCCCTCCCTATTCTGTAGTTCAGAATAACTGGATACCTTAGAATACCCCATAAATAAATTAATAACCGTCAATGCGGAGCACAACACACGAGATCTCCCGGGAGCGAGCATACATCAGAGTCACAGACGAATTAATTCCCCTCCACTAATCACTGAAGCTACTGTAAACTCGTTAGCAACGGGTATACACAGTTTGTATTGCGTTTTACCGAATTGTTTTGAAGATACACATGTCATACTAACTACGTATGTATATCTTGAACATATTAAGCAATGATGTCAAAGCATCGTCGATTGTGTTATGTGGATTTAATATAAGATAAGATAATAATAATATAGATATTCATGGACATATTACACAGATCTCGTTAGCCTTATACTATGTACAACTGAATGACTTGCGTTATAGGTGCTAACTCGACGATAGATTCAATACAATAAATACATAAATAACATCCAAGAGCCGAGACAAACTAGAAAAGTTATCGTTATCAACCCTTGTATGTCCCCACTGCTGGGGCTCGGGTCTCTTCCTGCATCGCAGGAAGGTTAGGCCATACTCCACCACGGGGACCAAGTCCGGGTTGGTGGAGGATTGTAAGACAATGGCGGGCCTTACTGTCAGAATTTATCAAGCCGCCCATAAGGTGATAAGGTCTCTGACATGGCTTAACGACTGCCATTATATGACAGCCGGCACTAACGGCTTAACGTGCCTTGCGGCCTAAATGACACTAGCGGTAGTCACGGGACGGTCACCCATCCTGCACCTGACCGTGCATAAGAAAAGTTCTAAGATAAAAATATTCTTTATTTACACCAAAAAACACTGCAAGGCACAGGCCTTCTCTCAGAGAGAGAGAGAGAGAGGCTTAATCGCCACGCGTGCCCACCGCGAATTGGCGATTTGAAGCGCCGAGGGATGTGAACATTTATTTTCTTTCGTGAAATCGGTAATAAACGCAGGAAAACTTCGTATCATGCGACTAATTTATATATTCTAACGACACATTATAAAAAAAAAACCGGCCAAGTGCGAGTCAGACTCGCGCACCGAGGGTTCCGTACAAACCTGTATTATAGACCTGAGTATTTGGTATGAATTTCAATTTAATACCTCTACGCGTTTATGAGGAAATGGGTAGTAAGTTTAAAAAAAACTAAAAATTTATGGTTTTCGTAATGTTTCCTTTATCTATGCTATAATGCTATAAGACGTTGCTTCGTACCAAATTTCAAGATTCTGAGTTCACGGGAAGCACCCTGTAGGTTTTGATTCCCTTGCAAGTGTCGAAAATTTGCGGCATAAACGGCTGTATCTTTTGATTGCGTTGGCTTAGAAGTTTGATTTTTTCACAGCTTCAAGGGACAGTAGACCTGAGTAATTGATATAAATTTCAGCTTCATACCTCCACGCGTTCCTGAGAAAAAGGGTCTTGACAGACGGACGGACGGACGGACGGACAGACGGACAACAAAGTGATCCTATAAGGGTTCCGTTTTTTTCCTTTTGAGGTACGGAACCCTAAAAAGGCTAAGCGCAAGTCGCATTCCCCCACGGAACATTAGTTCTACCACCGGACGCGAGATGGCGTTCCTAGTACGTAACCGTCGTCGGCCCGACACTTGATCCTGATGCGCCAGTTAAACAACGGTGGATAATAAAAGTTTATAATTTTATAGTACGATTATAGTGTTAGTAACTATAGGTATCTATTCTATTGGAATATGTTGTGGTCATAATATTTTCGGGGCTTAATCGCGTAGTAATTTATTGCTATTTTACCTCGCCATTATTATAGCTGAGTGCTTAGTGCGAGTTTGACAGATCCAATCGAATAACATTACTACCGCTTTAATCGAGCATTGAGTAGTGAGTATGAGTAAGTTAACCGTTCGAACTGGCAAAACGCTGTCACAGTACAACTCGCACTCGCGTTTATTCGTATTTTGGCTGGTAAACGTGTTCACTTCTCAACGTAAACCATTACAACTAGCACTCGGCTATTTTAATTTCCATACTTGTCACTAGGTGGCGCTTCCTCGATGCCATAGAAATATGAGTTTACGTTAACGCGATCGAGTAGTTAAAAAACTCGCACTAAGCACTCTGAATTGCCGAATTGTGCGTGAAGCGGTTGAAATTAAGAAACACAAAATTTTTAATCGGGAATGTGGTTTCAAATTGTCGCAAACTTGGGATCCAGTCATCAAGATGTGTTCGAGTGGAAAAAAGTCGCATGGCTTATCGTCCGACATTGTCAGTGTAGTGTGTCGCAACCCTAATAGTGCTTTGTGATAGCTGATTGAGGGTAGTCTGAAACGTCATCAGCCGAAGATGCGAACGGTTGCCAGCCATCAGTCTTCTCGTGACCACGATGACTGTAACGTCGTCGAAACGTCGAGGTAAAATAGCAATAAATTACTACGCGATTAAGCCCCGAAAATATTCTATGTGTACAAGTCGCAAAATTTTAAAATATGTTATGTGGTTGTCTAGAAGAAACTAGTTTTACTAACAAGGCCGCCAGTTGTGTTGTTTACCGTACTTTATTGTTTTTCAACTCTCAAGTGTAATTCCTGTCGATATAGAAAGGCACCTTCAAGATCTTTCGCGTGACTCAAAATTGAGAAAGAATTTCATTATTAGATTATTAGTCAGAACAATATGTAATCTATATTAACGTTCCACTGCGGGGTAAAAGCATCTTCCAGGCACGCTGAGAGATTGGATTATTATATTAAAACTAAAAAATAGCAGAATATATAAAACGGATGCCTAGTGTAACCATTGAATTTGAAGTAAAATTCAATGGTGTAACTATTGTTAGAAAAGGTCTAAAACGAGGTTAATTTTAGATTTCATTGCAGCATAAATATTCACTCCAAACAATATTATCTTAAAGTAGCAAAGAAAAACTTGATAATTGATTTTTTTAAATTCATTTGTACCTACCATAAAAATTACATTAAACCAAGACCTTATAAGTACATACACGAATCCAATTATAATCCAAGCGTTTTAACAAACATGAACGTGTTCCCAACGTTAGGACACAGACTCCTTATATTTTGTAACACGGTGGCGTGTTATGTAACAGCCTACTGCAATAACGCGTAGAGAAATAAAAATCGCAAGACGATATTTCGCGGTAAATATTTGATATCGGCCGGAGGTCACGCCCGGCCACATTGCTTAATGCCTCCCCAGGGAGCCTCTCAGGCGAAGGAGTCGGGGCTTTCCCGCAGTTTAGGCAATCCAACTGCCAACTCTAGAACCCTGCAGTGTTGCCAGATTGGGGGCTTTATCGCCAATTTGAACAAACCGACGAATTTTTGGTTACCTGCCTGGGTAATACTACGATGCTAGTCGCGCGTTTTGAAAGTCATAAGTAACTTTTCCCCAACCCGCATGCCCAGCGTGGGAATTATGGCCATTACCCCCTATGATAGCACAACGTGGCACTCTTTAGGGGAGGGCTATGTCCAGCAGTGGACTAGTATAGCCTGATGATGAAGTAACTTTACTCTCCAGTAGATTAAAAAACAAATTCTGTTATTTTAGCGCCGCAAAACGCATGATTTGTGCAATCCTACCACTACTTACTAACAGTAGAAGTACAAATTGTACAATAAACAAATTAATTACAATAAATTATACATTACCGTTTGTATCCATGTTTTTTTAATTTACTGACTTCATGCATCTTGGATGGGTTGCGGTTCAGTAAATATAAAAAACGGTATCCGTTATTATCTTCGTCTTCTTCTTCCACCACCATTGGTTGTCGGTTCTTCGCGAGATATGGCCAGCCCACTGCCAATTCAGCTCGCTAATTCTCTAAGCTATGTCGATAACTTTCGTTCTCTGTCGGATGCATTCGTTATCCTACCCATAATCCTATCCTTCAGAGAAACTCCCTTATGATTATACTATTTTTATTTTTAATGCACTAACCCGTGCTAATGACAATTTTAAAAACCTATTTAAAGGCTAAAAATTCCACCCATGCCGGGATTCGAACCATCAACCTCTGGTTATCCGTGCCAGCGCTTTTCCAATTGAGCTAATGGGCGACTCACCATCACGGCATCAGTGAAATTTCAAACCTCTTTACACTATTCTCTGTATTACGTATGATATTTACATAAAATGGTTTTCAACATTTTAATACCGTAATTAGATACCTTACGTTTTACCTAATAAATAATCATTAACCTAATATGTTTCTTAAGGTGCTGATATTTTTTGTGATATATACTCATCATTGTTGCGATAAAGAATGTACATCACAAAAACTGGTGTAGGTACAATTTGGGCTAAGATAGTGTAGTCCAGTTTGACTTCTTTCCCTAAATATACTGGCGACATAGGCCGGTCAGGATCTGGCAACACTGTAATTCTACCCATTGTTCATTTTCGCTGACAATATGTTTTGCGCGTCGTGATGTTTTTGCTGAGGAACAAAAGGCATGCCAGCATTCGGAAACGGGCAGTTTTCAATGCCGCCTAGAAATGGTACAAGGTGTTAGTATGAAAGGATGCAAGCTGGCGAGAATGAACGAAATCGTCTAGTAATTATCTACATGAGGTGGGTAAGTTGTACCACTGATTGTACCCAGTCCGTTTATATACCTGTGTTTTTCTATTACAACGTCTCCACACACGTTTTATTAGAAATAATATGTTTTTTTATAAAGATTTTATTGATTTATTTGGTACAAAAGGAAAATATACATTATACCTACACGGATTATGGGCATTACCCCCTATGATAGCACAACGTGGCGCTCTTTAGGGGAGGGCTATGTCCAGCAGTGGACTAGTATAGCCTGACGACGACGACGATGACGACCTACACGGAAAGTTTTCATGTATATTTTCATAAATGTACAAAGCCTTCGCACAAACTAGGAACCATTACTTACTAAAGACATGCAAGGAAAATATATGTATATTTATAACTTTTTACAATGAGACTAACAATTGCTAATAAAAGCTCACAATATTTACTAATTTTGCACTTAAGCGTGCTGAGTGAATCTGAAAAGTGCTTATTTCTTTTCTATCTCGCCCTTTAACTCTGACAGATTGTAATAATGGGAGAATGCGAGCCTATATTAGTCCTAGCTGAGGCCCACGTAATACTTTGGTAATGGATTTTCTGAGAGTATTGTTGGGCCAGTAATCGACATACGTTCTAGATAAAGGTTTAGTAAAACTGCGTCGTAGACATAATCGTGAGATGAGTGCCTCGTTGGTCTAGGTATTATGTCTGATTACCATGCTGGAGATCGTAGGTACGATTCCTACTGAGAGCCGACGTGCATTTGTACAAATGGTCTCAGTGTGGATGGATTTTCATGTTTGTGACGTCATTGCCTGGTAGCCATAATAGCATCCTAGCTTAGGATCAGGAAAAGTGCCTGTGTTGTGTAGAAGTTATTTATTTAGCTTTATTCATTAATACCTACATAGCGATCAACTATCTCTTTCGGGCTCTCGGTGATTTTCCTTTATTTAATCAATTATTTAATCTATGCGACCCGGTGCCAACGTTTCAGTCCAGCATCTACTTGAATCTAACTCAACTCAATCAGTGTCGGTTTTATAAGGCCGGCTATCCGCAACTCCACGTTATTTGTCAGAGTATTTATAGCTAATACGAAGCTTATTCATTGTAATCGTGTAGCTGTCAAATTAGTGCGGAATCCAGTGCATATTATTAGACTCCAGCGCCATAGGAGCAAAGGTCGCGAAAGTCGCTCTTACTCGTACACAAAAACAATCACTCAAATTGACACCTTTTATGGTTCCTTCTTTGAATTGTTTCGAAATTTTCTGCCAATGAATAATGAACGCTGAAGTGCCGGATTTACTGCCGCTTCACTAGCACTTGTACACTGTTTTTTTATGTCTCTTAAGTTATTCCTGGTGTACATGCAATAAAGAATATTCCATCTATCTATATTCGGTTATCTTATCAAACTTTCGGTTGATTTTACGTTTTAACACATTTCATAATCGACCTCTCTTCAACATTTTGTAGAACGAGGGAAATTCCACAAACGTAGCCACTTTGCTCAGGATATTAGCGGCGATGTAAAAGCCACTTCACCTGATCGTAATGGCATGCTCGGGAAATGCACTTTTTACAGGAAATGAAACTGAAATAAAGTACCTATTACCTACCTAGCCCGTGACTATTGCCGACTTTTCCTCGGATTAATTGAAAAAGTAGCTATACACAGTAAAATTCAACTAAGTTGTAATTTTAGAGTGTTTAAGTGGGTTTCGACAACCGTTGGAGTAAACGGGTTCTTGAGTGGAGACCGCAACTCGGCAAACGTAGTGTAAGACGCCCTCCGACTAGGTAAGATGACGATCTGCGAAAAACTGCAGGCAGATGCTAGATGCGGCACGCTGAAGACAGGGCGCTATGGCCCCATTAGGGGAGGGCTATTGTCCAGCAGTGGACTAGTATAGCCAACGGCTTGTGGGTTCTAAGGAAGAACCATGGAAAAATAGTATAATTTCATTTCATTTTTCATACTATTATGAAAATTTATTACGGGGCTGTAAGTAATGCAATTTGCTTAAGTCAGATGTCGCTGCCTGTACGTAATACAGAGAATATTGTAAAGAGGTTCGAAATTTCACTGATGCCGTGAGTCGCCCATTGGCTCAATTGGTAGAGCGCTGGTACGGATAGCCAGAGGTTGCGGGTTCGAATCCCGGCATGGGTGAAATTTTCAGCCTCTAAATAGGTTTTTAAAAAAATTACAATTTAGTCAGTTGCTTATTGAACGTGGATAAATTATTGATACTTATAAAACGGTTTTCAGGCTATCCATCCTTTGTATTCAAACAAAAAACTCTTACAGCTCCTATAGTCTCATAGTCTGGGCTCTAATGTTTTATAAGTATGCACGTATACACACGCCGAGTATGTCACTGTTTTCATTGTGCTTTTCAAAAATATTTTAATAGATGACGTCATGAAAATGAAAGCATCATTAGCAGCTAATGGCTCAAATATGAGCTAGCTAGCTAGCTAGCTGCAAACTGTATTGTATTACATGTAGTCCCAATTTTATTAATGACTCGAAACTGAAACCATTTATTTTTTCTCATTATATACAGCAGTGGTTGATCGTGGGCTAGAGCCTCGGATAAGGATTAGTCAATGCACAAAGTTCAGAACAAATATTATCTAGAGTATTGGGTTTCTGCCAGAGACAGACCTTAAATAATTAATTAAAAAAATACAGTGAAGAAAAACATAGTGAAAAAATTTGAGCTTCTGAGTGTTGAAATACCTCAGCGCTTGAAATGGACAATCCGCGCTGAGCACCCTTGGTAATTAAGCCCGTAAAATTTCAAGGTCGTTGTGAGGAAACCTGAGTGACTCAGGTGCGATGTAAAATTACATCGGCGCTTGAAATTGTCAATCTGTGGTAGGTACGCTTGGTAACTAAGCGCGTCTTCTCTCTCTCTCTCCGAGAGAAGGCCTGTGTCCTGCAGTTAGACGTTTATAGGCTGCGCAAAAAATATATCTGACTAGACCCAAACACGGATGGATATACTGAAGAAATATTTTATGTCAGAGATAGCGGAGCCTCCATAAACGAGGTCATGAATAGGGTGAAGTGGAGATAAAAGGTAACTAAAGCTGACCCCACCACCATGTAGGACTGAAGCTGGGAACAGAGAGATTCAGACTAAACCCAACCTATACCTATTTTAATTTATGTTTGTGTATTATTCTCTAAATATGTATATCTAGAAGTATGTATGTATATTTTATATACTATAGCTATTTGTACAATGTATGTATATTAGTAAGTATCTATTGATAGCAGCGGTGGTAGCTCAGTGGGTAGAACCATAGACTGGTAAGCGAGAGCCCCAGGTTCGATCCCGAGTGCGGGCATGTACCAATGACTTTGTTTAATTTCAAAGTTACGTACATTTGCGAATTTGCAGTCGCAATACCACACGCTAACGGTGAAGGAAAACCGCGGAAACCCGCGGCTTGGTTGGCTCCGCACGTATTGACTAGTCTTTCCTGTGGGCTAGGCCGACTAAGCTGTCAGGATGGTATAGGTGCTGGGCAAGCCTACACCATCTATAAAACCATGACCCAGGCACTACAGCGTCGGAGTGGTCCCTTCACCCATCTAGTGTGAGTGAAGATACCACTGGACGCTGTATAAATCATCTCATTAAGTAGATGCAAAAAGGCCAATATTATTATTATTATTATTGATAGCTATAGTAACAATGAATAGGTATTAAACTTGAAATAGGTGATTTTAGAGTTTTTTTTTGTTTAGCTGTATTTGCCTTCTCCCGCTCTCTGTTTTATTATTCAGAATTTTTCTTAGGATGACTGGACGAAATTTCTTTTGAAATAAGTCCGCTGTTGTACATCAATACTTCCCTGTTAATTAACTTATTCCCCTCCTTAATGTTTTTGCAATAAAGCGTAACAAACAAACCTACAAAAAAAACAATTGTTTGGTTATTTGAGCGTGAAAAGTTTTTGACTGTGAAGCCAGTTTCACAGCAGTTTGCTGTTTGAAACAATTCAACAAACTCTTCCCTGAAAACACACCAGACTGTGAAACGAATCCCGTTCCAACGTGAAGTGGTGACTAAAAAGGAAAATAGCACAATAAAAACAGGTCAATATAGCACAATAAAAACAGCAGTGCAATTCTGTAAGACTGATTGCTCACAATTCACTTCGTCGGTCACGTCACATTCACTTATGAGTCACCTTGGCTTGACCTTGAGAACCCGAAAATATGACAGAGATAGATAGATGTCCGACTCGTATAAAGTGACAGTGAAAGTGAAATTGTCTTTATTGCTAACAAATATCAAGTGAAGTAAAATAACTGTCTTAAAAATGAAACTTGGCAAAAAAGAGTGGGGTTTTCGTTTAGGTTTTCTAGCGTATGTAGTTAGGAACAATATTCCTTTCAATATTTAAGCTCAGTCGATACTTGGGGAGACGTAAGAAAAACAGCTAAAAATGCGTACCTACCCCCGGTTTCTGATACACTATCTAGCCGTTAGTCTACTGTTAACACCTGTCAATTCTTGAAAATGCATACAGAAAACACATTTGACGGCTGTCAAGAGTAGATTAGCATATTGTTAGTACACGAGAAACTGGGGGTTAGTTATAATACGTTTTTAACAACTGTGCCAACTATTTTTAGAACTTACAGTCTGGAACCTAGAATTAACAACCAAGGACATTAATCGCTTTCCGCCAAAATCGATTAAAATTCTAAACTATTGATCATAGCTATACTATTTTTATTTTTAATGCACTAACTGCAAAGTAGGTAGTCGGGGCTGTAAGTGATGCAATTTACTTAAGCCAGATGTCGCTGCCTGTACGTAATACAGAGATTAGTGTAAAGAGGTTCGAAATTTCTCTGATGCCGGTGAGTCGCCCATTAGCTCAGTTGGATAGAGCACTGGCACGGAAAGCCAGAGGTCGCGGGTTCGAATCCCGGCACGGGTGGAATTTTAAGCCTCTAAATATGTTTTTAATATTGATCGTAGGTTCTAGACGTAGGTTCTAAAAATATTTGTCAAGATTTTTCATGTTTTTTTTTTAAATAAAAGGGTATTATAACACAAGTTATGGTTTTTTTCCATTGGTGGCGCTAGTTAGCACCCCGAAGCACCTTAAAAGCCTCAATCATAAATTTCCGAAGAAGAAAAAGAACGGATAGCCAGAGGTTGCGGGTTCGAATCCCGGCATGGGTGAAATTTTTAGCCTCTAAATAGGTTTTTAAAAGAAAAAGAAGTTTTACAACTGGTAGTAAAACTTCTTCTTCTTCTTCTTCAGGCTTTATTAGTCCACTGCTGGACATAGCCCTTCCCTAATGAGCGCAAGGTTGTGCCATAATTGGGGGTAATGCCCATAATGCCCACGCTGGGCATGCGGGTTGGGGATCGCAGTTTGATGGAATTGTACTGCAGGGGGCGCTGCTGCCCACACCCCGGTTTGTGTCCCTTAGTCGACTTTTACGACACCCGCGGGAAGAATTTGGGTTGGTGCTATTCTCTAGGCCGACACCACACAGCCAATAATAAGGTAATAAAGCTTACAGTAGGTCAATTTGAAGAGTTTTGGGAATGATTGAAGAGCAACGATATCTAATATTAATAGTGACACAAGAACTTGCATTGCTCAATTTTTTTTTAATGCACTAAGCCGTGCTAAGGACAATTTTAAAAACATATCTAGAGGCTAAAAATTCCACCCATGCCGTGATTCGAACCCGCGACCTCTGGCTATCCGTGCCAGTGCTCTTTTCGTAAATATTCTCTGAACGTAATACAGAGAATATTGTAAAGAGGTTCGAAATTTCACTGATGCCGGTGAGTCGCCCATTAGCTCAGTTGGAAAGAGCGCTGGCACGGATAGCCAGAGGTCGCGGGTTCGAATCCCTGCATGGGTGGAATTTTTAGCCTCTAAATAAGTTTTTAAAATTCCATTGCTCAATTTAATCATTCAATAAAATAGCTGTAAGTACAAACGTTAAGCTTAAGGCGAGAATTTTACGATTTTAAGTTTAACTTTCACAGCGTCTAGAGCAAAGAAGATAAAGTTTTGTCATAACAAAGATGAAGAAACTAATGTAACAGCTAAGTACGCAGCTTATGGTTTTCAATTTCCGTAAAGTTCCGGATTCGCCAGTAAAGCAAACGGGTTTGCTAATACATTTTAACAGTTAACGCTTTGCTAGCCTCCAACTTTGCTAGCAACAATGTAGGACTACAAAAAATTGTGATATAATTCTTTCACCATCGGTTCGCTAAAAAATATACACTTCGATATCGATCTCAACCCTTGTATGTCCCCACTGCTGGGGCACGGGTCTGCATCGCTGGAAGGTTAGGCCATACACCACTAAGGGTTCAAGTCCGGGTTGGTGGAGGTTTGTAAGTCAGTGGCGGGTCTTACTGTCAGAAGTTGTCAAGTCGCCCATAAGGCCTCTGACATGGCTTAACGACTGACATTACATGACAGCCAGTACCAACTGCTTAACGTGCCTTGCGAAGCACGGAAGCGCTCGGAAAAATGCCACTAGCGGTATTCAGGGGACGGTCACCCATCCTGCACCTGACCGCGCCTGTTGTTACTTAACTCGAGTGATTGATTCCAATCACTCGGTTCGACTTGGCCACGAGCGCTCCAAATATACACTTAACTTAAAGAAAATTAAGTTAGGTGCGTCGGCAGAAATTGTTCTGACGACCTGGTTACGGTGGCTTCTACAGAGCCTACGACAGAAACCCCTATTACAGACTGAATCAAACTGATAATAATCGACAGATTTATGAACAAATACAAAACATATATTTTTCTATCCGTAAATCAAGTAGATAGATGTAAGATAATTTATACAAATTTGTTGAATGACTGGAGCCTTCACTAGATCAGTGATCTGATTTAAGCTCAACATTTTTATTAATGTACGCTATCGAAATGAAAAAGGACTCTTACGTAGCTGTGAACCGACGATAAACTACATGAAACATAAAAATTGTAAAAAAACGTCGTTCGTGTGCCAGCACATATGTACTAATTTATGTAAAGCATGTTCATTCATTAAAATATAGATAAATAGATAGAGAACACTTTATTGCACAACCAGGAAAAAGTATACAGCCATGTTTTTTTAAATCCAAGTAATTTATGCAATTGGCGTTCTTATCGCTAAGAGCGATCTCTTCCAGACAACCTTGAAGTGGATGGAGTGAATTGCATGAAGAATATTGTACATAAATAATTAAATCGAAATATACGTATATTAATAGGATAAAATCCAAAATATCAAGCATGATCTCTTTTGTGATCCTTGCCTTAAAAAGGTACCGTGTATACAGACCCACTTAGACAGCACCTTAGACCCGACAGGTACATTATTAGCTTCCGAAAGGGCAACCCGTATCAAGGAATACACCTGACAACACTCGACTTGTATACCGAAATAAACGTCGGCAAATACCGATAAAATCGTATACCTATTCTTACAGATTAAAGATAGGTCCAGCTCTTAGGAAAACTTGAGGACTCTTCGCATTGAAACGGCGACGATGTGCAGGCGCAACTGTACAAATTAAAATAAACCTTAAGGCTGTTTTATAAAATTCCACCCATGCCGGGATTCGAACCCGCGACCTCTGGCTAACCGTGCCAGCGCTCTCCCAATTGAGCTTATGGGCGACTACCGGCATCAGTGAAATTTCGAAGCTCTTTACAATACTCTCTGTATTACGTACAGGCTGTTCTTACGCAAATCATGTTGTCTTGCTCGTTGAAGAAATAAAAAAAAGCATGTTGACTTTTTTAAGTCGCCGAGTCAGGGCCGGACTCTTCGTCAGAGGTAATGCCGGCATAAATCGAGCAGGGACTCTCCCGTTACTGTGACAGCCGCTTTTGTGTCGGCTAATGGGAAACCCGTGCCCACCTGGCGCACTTTTATCTTGGCCTATGTAGTAACTAATAAACAACTATTTGTTTTTGTATCAGAACGGCGGCGATGTACAAAACGATTTTTGAGTGGACTAAATCAATTAACACAGTTCTTTCGGTTGTGGACCGCAGTTCACCATTTGTTTCTGATTTAGCAATAATAATAACCTTCACACAACAAAAACACTTATCCTTGTCAAAAACTTGGATATTGCGTGCTATGGTAATGGTACGGTAATGGTCAGTGCTTCGCAAGGTACGTTAAGCCGTGGATGCCAGCTGTCATGTAATGGCAGTCGTTAAGCCATGTCAAAGTCCTTATGGGCGGCTTGATAACTTCTGACAGTAAGGCCCGCCACTGGCCTAACCTTCCTGCAATGCAGGAAGAGACCCGTGCCCCAGCAGTGGGGACATACAGGGTATTTTTTTTTGTTTTATTTGGCACACAAAACAGGTTACAGTCAATATTACACAATAAAAACAAAGAAGCAACTTATTTGCAACTAGTCCATAGCCCAAAACTTATGCGCACAGCATGATCAGAAAATATTTAGGTCATGAAAAGAAATGTTACAAAACCAAAACAATAATACTATCAAGCATTACAAAATGATCGAGATATTACTCAATATGTAAGAAAAAGAAAAAAAAATTGCATGCCGAAACAGTAACGTAAAAAGTACAACCATGAGTAATATTATTATTACATACGATCTTCATTTGAGCATACTTAGTAGGTTCTTTTTAAAGACACAAGGTCTATGGAAAATGTCGACATCGCCTTGTTGAGCTACCAAGTCATTATACAAGCGGCGCATCCTAACAATTGGGTTAAAGTATGATGTATTATTTTTGTACGTTTCTAAGGGGAATAGGTTGGGTTTCCGAGTACGAAAATTTGTGTTTAGCTTTATTTGAGATAGTAAGGTAGGAGAAATTATTTTTGAGTGTACAATTTTATGCAAATATAATAAATCATACTGTTTTCGTCGCTTTTCGAGTGTAATTACATTAAATTTAAGTAATCTGTCGCTACATTAAATTTAAGTAATCTGGTTGCAATCGCATGGTTATCCTCCATGGGCCTCGAGTGGAAATCCAATCCACGACCTCTGGCGTGGCAATCAGACTTGAGAATGCTAAACCAATAAGGCAGTATATTGCAGGAATGCCTCAATAAAGGTACCGTCTGAAGGTTTGTCGTATTATTTACAAAGTAAATCAAAAACATGAATTTCACAAAGCACCGCGCCGGCATTCATCCCCAATGAAATCAAATCAAATCAACAAAGAGCCTTACAAAAAGATCCGCAACGCGATGTAAAGTACTCGTAACGTTCTGTCATAAATCTTCGTTCATTATCCGGCTCATTCCATGTCGGGAGTTTAATGAAAACATTAAACTGAAAGCGAACAAGCGACCGACTTCATAAAAGTCGAGTGAGGCTCCTGCTGCTATCACAGGCCTCGTAGTATTAAAGTCGCAATACAAGAAACATCAAAACAGTGGAGATAAATGGCGGGGAAATTACCCGCTCGCTTTTTCGGCTCAATGGAGAGTACAGAAGAACGGTGGCAGTCTAGTCAACATTTACATTCAAGCTCATACATTGCTTCTTGCCCCGCACTAGGACCGCACTACACTGTATCGTGGGAATCAGAAATAACGACATCACAAACATGTAAACATCCAAGACCTGGGCTGCTTTTTGTCCTCAGCCGGGATTTCAACCCGGGACCTCTTGCATGGTAGGTAGACGCTCTACCGCTACGTCACAGAGGTTGTAAAAAAACAGAAAAAAACACTATCCATCTTCAGACTACATACAGACTGTTGGGCAAAGGTTTTCTTTTACATTCGTACAAAAGTAAGGCCGCCCCAAGTGGGAATCGATACCACACCTCCAGTATAGTAATTACACTTGATACTGATAGTCCAACAAGGCACACGGTGATAGTTTAATCTTGGACAAAATATTAAGGCGCACGCCGGGCCAAGGTATCGGTTATAAATGAATAAAGAAGTATTCATAATTATATTATGTAGACCAATACCTTGCCTTGATCAGAAAATGTTAATGTCGTTTTCCGTGACCAAAAAAATACTTAAATAAAACCGAGATGATAATTCCGTTGCACAGAATGCAATGCTGTTGAACGTTATAGATTAAACAGATTTAGGCCTTGTGTAAAACACTTAATGAATAATTGAACAAACAAACGAAGGAACGAACGAATGAATGAATGAATATTTAAAAGAATGAATGAATAACCATTTATTGCCAAAAACAGAGTAAAAGTAACAGTATTTATGACATCTCGTTTGACAAAAAACTAAATTTCATAAAACTTTATTTAATTAGGAAAAAAAATTTACTTTTCCCAAGCAGACCCTCTGCATGTATTTATTCTATCCCTGCGGCGTCTTGGAGCGGGCAATTAGGGAAAACATCCAGCGAGAGATAAATTGAAAATTGTTCGCCGCTGGCGGAGGCGGGGTGGGCGGGGCGAGGCACGAAATATCGCTGCGTTACGCATATTGTACCTTATGGCCTACATGGTACAGTACCATTGAATTTTAAAAAAGGTTAGAAACCCATTCCCATACAATCAAATGCACACCACGCTCAGAGGCCGCCACTGAAAATACGCACAGAGCCGAAAAGTACGTGTATAGCGATGATGAGCGAATTCAATGGTGGTACTTATTATTTATTCGTATGTCGTTCTACAGAATCAGAAATGGATTTCCGTACTAAAACAGTTTTAATTATGGATTTCAATGTACCTAAAGAATTTGCATTCTGTTTGTTGAATGTCAATGGAAAATATTATCGCTTTCTTCGATTTGTGTTATAGTGGATAAAACAGAGGAAGAAAAACTCCTGAGACTCTTTTGCCTAACCATTTAAATCTGATGATTGGAATCAATCACTTGAGTTAAGCAACAACAGGCGCGGTCAGTGCAGGACGGGTGACCGTGCCGTGTCTACTGCTTGTGGCATTTTTCTGAGCGCTTCCGTGCTTCGCAAGGTACGTTAAGCCGTTGGTGCCGGCTGTCATGTAATGGCAGTCGTTAAGCCATGTCAGAGGCCTTATGGGCGGCTTGATAACTTCTGACAGTAAGGCCCGCCACTGTCTTACAATCCTCCACCAACCCGGACTTGGCCCCCGTGATGGAGTATGGCCTAACCTTCCTGCGGTGCAGGAAGAGATCCGTGCCCCAGCAGTGAGGACATACAAGGGTTTATAACCTAACATTGTTCTGAACAAGCCTGTAACTTCAGTTTTTTAAGTAGGTAAAACGATGGACTCGGTAGCGAGAGACCCAGGTTCAATTCCTAGTAGGGGCACGTACTATAATCACTTTCCCCTTTTTCATAATAGTCTGATAACTTAAAGCATTGCCAATTCTCACTCTGTTTTCTTCTATTGACCTAAGTCAGAATGAAAAAGAACACTCTTTGGCAGCTGTTTTAAGTTAGCGGACCATTATTAATAAGGGGGTTATTTCCTAAGTTATGTATATTTGTGAAGTTTTAGGAGCAATACCACTCGCTAACGGTGAAGGAAAGCGTCGTGTAAGAATGTCTAAGGTGTTCAAATACCTCAGGGCTTAAAATTGCCGATCTACGGTCGGCACGCGTGCTATAATTGAGCCCATATTCTCTCTGTAAGAGAAGGCCTGTGCCCTGCAGTAGGACGTTTTAGGCTACATAAAAAATATTAAAAAGTTAATATGGCATCACTTGGTTTTTGTACGTAGACTGTCAAGCAGTCTAAGTGCTGGGCAGTGTTGGGTATTACCCCTATGATAGCACAACGTGGCGCTCTTTAGGGGAGGGCTATGTCCAGCAGTGGACTAGTATAACCTGACGAAGACGAGACTGTTAAGAACTGCAAACAAAAACGCTAATAATCTTTGGTGATTTTCACGAACCATATCACAGGCACTTATAATAACTGAAACCCAAGTCCTTTGTTTAGTCTACTTTTATTCAACTCGTATTCACCTAATTGTTTTGAGCAGTATACGTTATCCCACGAAAAGAAACCAGAGCGTCCTGTAATGTATTTTGACAGCCATATTTTTAGCACTAACCCGTGCTAAGAACAATTTTAAAAACCTATTTAGAGGCTAAAAATTCCACCCATGCCGGAATTCGAACCCGCGACCTCTGGCTATCCGTGCCAGCGCTCTTTCCAATTAAGCTAATGGGCGACTCACCAGCATCAGTGAAATTTCGAACCTCTTTACACTATTCTCTGTATTACGTACAGGCAGCGACATCTGGCTGAAGTAAATTGCATCACTTACAGCCCCGAGTATCTACTTTGCATTTAGTATGTATTTTTTTGTAAATTAATATCTTTTTTACAAACAAAGCCACAGGTACTTACCGTGAACCAATCTCACAGACCATTAAGGCATCTCTATTCATTGACAGTTATTCTAGCTTCCGAGAGAGCCTACAAACTAGAAAACAAAAGAAGTCTAACCCATTAATCCAATCCCTCAATGTTTCTTTAGCTAATGTAGGAATCGCTTAGAGACATTATAGGTATGAAATGAAATTAAATGAAAATGTTTATTTGTAACAATAAAATAAGTCTTGAGAGAGTAAATATTCTGTTAGTCAGAGTCCTAAGATTAGGAGTTAGCTTACTTACTAAGTGCAACTCTGATGTCTATGCTAGGTAAGAACCTGTGATACAGACATCAGTTTTTCTCATTTGTTGTAAAAATACAATTAAAGACGGTCCTGTGTGTTACAAACAGAGTATCTAGTTGTTTCCATCAAGAAAAATTATGAAAAACATAGCATGTAGTGACTAAAATTAAAAATACAGCAAATTGCAAAAAAAAAATATTTAAATCAAGTGCTGCATATGAGATAGATATTTATATTATTTTATAATAAATAATAATTAGTATTAATAAATAAGTTATAATTTATAGATATCAATATTAATAAATAGAGAAATATACATTAATACATAGCTTTAAATGTGCCATTTAAGTGCCATTGAAACCGATTACGATAACTACTATATCGTTTAAATTCCGGAACACGGTAGCTGTTGATTAAATGGTATTGAAAATACACAGTGACAATAGGGTAAGAAATAATGAGTTGTGTGGTGTCGGCCTAGTGAATAGCTACAACCCAAATTCTTCCCGCGGGTGTCGTAAAAGGCGACTAAGGGACACAAACCTTGGGGTGGGCAGCAGCGCCCCTGCAGTACAATTCCACCAATCTGCGATCCCCAACCCGCATGCCCAGCGTGGGGATTATGGGCACTACCCCCCAATGATGGCACAACCTTGTGCTATGGCAATCATTAGGGAGGGCAAAATCCAGCAGTGGACTATAGCCTGAAGAAGATAATGAGCTGGCGTCAGTCCACTGTTTGACATAGGCCTGTACCGAGACACGCCACTGAGCCTGTCTTCGGCTGTCATCCTCTAGTCTCTGCCCACCGGTCATATTTGTTCATAAGCCAATATTAAAATTTGTTCAATATTTTTATGCACTATTCCTGTTCACAATTCCTATGCTCTATTTTATCCATTACTTTTATTATTTCTATGTCGATATCAACCCTTCTATGTCCCCACTGCTAGGGCACAGGTTTCTTTCTGCAACACAGGAAGGTTAGGCCATACTCCACCACGGGGGCTAATTTGGGTTGATGGAGGATCTGGTCTTACTGTTATCAAGCCGCCCATAACGCCTCTGACATGGCTTAACGACTGCCATTACATGACAGCTGGCACCAACGGCTTAAGGTGCCTTGCGGAGCACGGAAGCGCTGGGAAAAAATGCCACTATCGGTAGTCTTGGGATGGTCACCCATATCACCTTACCGCGCCTGTTGTTGCTTAACTCAAGTGATTGATTCCAATCACTCAGTTTGACTAGGCCACGAGCGTTTCATAACATTTCAAAAATTGTTTAGTTCTAATATAATATTATGAATCAAAAAGACAAGTCTTTAACTTTGGGCTTACCAACTTTACCTTAATAGAATTATGTAAGGCGCCAGAAAGCTTTCAGCTGGTCATTCTATATCATACTGATCTGTACATTCTTATTTGAGCTTTCGGCTTTCTTTCGGGCACCTAAGGATAGCTGGGGATCAAAACTTCTTTTAATACAATTGACTAGAAGGTGTCAAAAAGCTTTTAGCACTTCGCTCGATCTCACTCTGGTAAGTACAGTCGAGAGCACATCAACATTTATAAACTTGCACTCTGCCACTATTACTTTACCGGCGACTTTGTAACTAAACTGTAGAAGTTGACCTAATGACCACTGTACATTCTTATTTCAGGTTTCGGTTTCTCTAACGTGGTAGTGATATCTAGGGAGCAAAACTTCCATACTACTCCATTTATTGTTCAATCTGTATCGGAAAGTAAGTGGTGTTGCCTGCGGCATTGTTTCTGAGAGCAGAAATAGAGCCTTAGTTAGCTTCCCGACCGACGGATGTCCAATATCTGTTTTATTCGTAGTCATTAGGTCTAATGACCACTGTACATTCTTATTTGAGGTTTCGGTTTCTCTAACGTGGTAGTGATATCTAGGGAGCAAAACTTCCATACTACTCCATTTATTGTTCAATCTGTATCGGAAAGTAAGTGGTGTTGCCTGCGGCATTGTTTCTGAGAGCAGAAATAGAGCCTTAGTTAGCTTCCCGAGCGACGGATGTCCAATATCTGTTTTATTTTCGGATTCAGGTAACACGTTGGTACGGGTAAGGCGTTTTGTACTATAAAGTGTCACTATTTGATACGTAATGAGATGATTACGTAATGATATAGAGATTCCAGTGGCATCTTCACTCACACTAGGTAGGTGAAAGAACCACTCGGATGCTGTACTGCCTGGAACGTGGTTTTATAGATGGTGTAGGCTTGCCCAGCACCTATACCATCCTGACAGCTGAGTCGGCCTAGCCCACAGGAAAAACTAGTCAATACTTGCGGAGCCAACCACGCCGTGGGTTTCCTCGCTATGTTTTCCTTCAAAGTTAGTGTGTGATATTGAGACTACAAATTCGCAAAATACGAAAAAATTAAACCAGTCATTATATTTTTATTTATTAGGCACACAAAACACATATTAGCCAGTACATCATCAAGATAATTAATTAAAAGTCATTGGTACATGCCCGCACTGGGGACCGAACCTGGGTCTCTCGCTTGCGAGTCCATTGTTCTACCCACTGAAATACCAACGTTTTTTTTTATAGGAATTTTGACGTTAAGACGCCCGACTCGTGTCGTCGTACTAGGCATGCAGAAGACGCTAGGTGAACAGTCTTCGGATGAAACTCGATTGGGATTTATTGTAAAAATAACTCGTTTAAAAACCTATTTAGAGGCTGAAAATTCCACCCATGCCAGGATTTGAACCCGCGACCTCTGGCTATCCGTGCCAGCGCTCTTTCCAACTGAGCTAATGGGCGACTCACCGGCATCAGTGAAATCGAACCTCTTTACAATATTCTCTGTATTACGTACAGGCAGCGACATCTGGCTGAAGTAATTTGCATCACTTACAGCCCCAAGTACTTACTTTGCAGTTAGTTTTGCAGTTAGGTTTTTACATCGGAATGATATCGCTGTACCCATATAATTATGAAACCTCTACTGTCATCACCAACCTACCCTGATCTGCCTATCCACCTTGGTTATTACGGGGAAAAATGCCCCATGGCCAAAGCCCCTTTTTGGTGAGCCCCCTAAATCGTGATAGGTTTAATGAACTCTTTTTAGCCACAATACAAAATACTGCGGTTTGAGAACTACGCATTAGCTTTGTACACTTTTGTTACAAGAATGTTTTTATACTTTTTTTTTATTGCTCTATACCGTGCTAAGGACAATTATAAAAAACCTATGTATATTTTTATTTCTTTAACTAAGGAAAAACTAATGATGAGAAAAGCATATGCCACTCAGAGAATTCCAATCTCGAAATAGTATTTCCCCTCAACTGAAACGCTACCATCGGGAATTACGGAAATTACGTTTCACCTATAGGGAAGAGCGGGTGATCGTGCTCTTCCACTATAAAGGGAAATTTCCCGCCAGGCAGATCGTATGCCTGGGGACGGCCTGTCCAACTATTGTTAGTCGGACGTTATGTTTATGGTATGTCAGCGAAACACTTTGATTGCGCGATGCAGCAATGTTAGAGTTAATAAGCGCGCGCAGAGTTGACCTAATAAATAATCGCGATTAGACCCGTTTATAATATAATCAACCCATACTTATCCACATCTGGACCTAGGCCACCCCCAAGCACGCCACTTTCTTCTGTAACATTATCCATTCCTAATGTTGTGTATTAACACCTATTCCTGTGTCAAAATCAGGCAAACGACGCATCTTATGCTGATGACGCGTCGAATATGATACCGTTCTTTTGTAGACCGGGAGGCCTGGAAATCTAAAATACAGATCTTTTGATCTTGTTTAGGCTCCAGTCTTTCCACAAATTTTGCATTCTGTTGTATGGTATCATTAATCCGATGTTATTATGTATACGAATGTAATTTGTGAACAGAAAAAAATAACTATTATAGATAGATAGATAGAGAACACTTAATTGTACATAACAATGGAAATTACACAGATATTTTTTAACCTACAGACAGACGGCGGCCTTATCACTAAAAGTGATATCTTCCAGACAACCTTATCTTATCATTATCTTATCTTATCTTTTCTGTGAGCAGTCGCAGTCTCAAGTCGCAAAACTCGGAATCCCACCTTTAGAACAGAGGGGTAGCGATCAATTCCATGGAGTGGGAGCTGATATCGTGCCGTCATTGTTCACTAGCACTGCAGTAACACTTGCGAAGGATATTCCACGCGGTGCGCTCGCTATTAGCTAATTGATACCTCTAGATAATTAAAATACCACTCTATAGTGTTCACTGTTTTGATTCAGTAGGAGACACAAACCAATAACATTTGAAAGCTTCATGAAAGTTCTATTCATACTGTTCACGCATAAAAGGATCTAATGTTCCATGCATACTTTTGACTTTCAAATAACGTTGTTGACACCTGCATGAATCGGAACTGCTTGCAACCGGCCATGAGTGCGCTGAACAGTGAACTATACTAACTTAATAAAAAAAATATTTAAAAAAATAAAAGAACACGACTGCAGTGATAGATCAACTGAAAGGGAAAAAAACAAGATAATTTTATTTTAAAATGCTAACCTCGATTCAGAAGAGATCATGCTGCTTTACTTGAGGGACCAAATGATATAACTTTATAAGCATTATTTGCTCAAACTGTTGCAGTTATAACTTTATATAAAATGTTGCAGTCGGGACCCATTAGAGGACTTTAAACAAACAGTAATTGGTCCCGACTGCAACATTTTATATAAAGTTATAACTGCAACAGTTTGAGCAAATAATGCTTATAAAGTTATATCATTTGGTCCCTCAAGTAAAGCAGCATGATCTCTTCTGAATCGAGGTTAGCATTTTAAAATAAAATTATCTTGTTTTTTTCCCTTTCAGTTGATCTATCACTGCAGTCGTGTTCTTTTATTTTTTAAATATTTTTTTTATTTTTCACCTTTTAGTGACTCAGTAAAATGATAAAATTTAAAGGTCCATCTGTACTGCTTACATCCTTTAAATCGTAATATTATTTTCTTTCCTACATGAATTTTAGTTTATTGCTTTATTTTCTTTTGCTCGACAAAGGACATGTCGCGGCAAATCATAAATGCTTTTATTACTATAGTCATAGGTACCACCTGCCTGCACTCAAAATTTATGTCATACGATATTTTTTACCTATTATAATCAATATGGTCCAATGGTGTTAAACGATCTAGAATATTCGCAAAGAGACTGATAAACGGAAACGAGAGATTTTTTTCTTTATTATCCCTACATAAATTGTCTTTTTCTTTATATAGCCTATAAACGCTTCACTGCACCTAGTTATATAATGTTAACGATTGTAGGTGGGGACTGGAATAGCCTCAAATTATGTCCTCGACCTGAACGGCGCTCAGCTTTCAGCATCTCCAGAGTAAAATTCTTCGTGCTTGCATTGCTGGGCCCAGTTTTCGGTCTCGCTAATTACTTAGAATAATGACTTGTAAATGGTCTGAGCCTTCGGCCGCGGCCTGTACAAAGGTGCGACAGGTTTCCTCGTGCACGTTTCGTAATGGCTCTCGGCCTTGCCTGCGCGGCCTGTACGGAGCTCGGCTTTCAACCTCGTCACAGCAACTTTAAGTAACTGTCGCGGCCTTCGGCCGCGCTAGTTACTTAAAGGTTGGGTATTTTGCGTGGGAAAATGAATAGTCTCGGCCTTCGGAACCAATCGGAACGGAGCTCGGCCTTCGGCCTCGCTGTGGCAGTGTTCCACGCACCCGCATCATGAGGCTCGGCCTTTGGCCTCGCGTAGTTACTTACTCGTAGAGGCTTAAGGCTATAAGACTATAAGGCTTGGGCGTAGGAATAACGATAATCACGGCCTTCGGCAGCGGCCTCTTTGGAACTCGGCCTTCAGCCTGACCACGACAGGGTTCCTCATGCCTGCGTCGTAGAGCTCGGTCGTCAGCCTCGCTAGATACTAGGTCTTTTACATGGGAACATGAATAGTCTCTACCTCAACCAAACTCGCGCTGGCAGTGTTTCTCGTGCTCGCTTACTGGGGCTCAGCTTTCGGTCTCGGAAATCCCTTAAAGTTAGGTGTTGTGATACGATGTCACGGAGGATCCGTCTTCGGTTACCAGTGAGAGCGTTAAATTTTTTTTTATCATTTTTTGTTTCAACTTTGAACCTAGCTTGTCGCTGACTATGATCACTCAGGGGAAAAGGAGTTACATGCTTCAATTTATATATTTTGTTAGTTAGTTTTGTTCTAAATAGGTATCAGTAAGAAATTAATATCAAAGTTAAGAAATTAATTATTGAAACCCCCTATGAGGTTGATATTTCCTAAATTAATGAGATAAACGAATGGCATAGAAGGAACTAAACACTTTATAGGCATCATTTCTATTATTTCTTTCAGCACTTATACCGTTTCTATAAACGGTTTGTTTACATGTAGAACAAAGCTAAAATTATGTAAATACATGTACCAGAATAAATATATGGCAGCGCCATCTAGTGGCTAAAGGTGGTACTTTAATTACTTAGAAGTGAATATTATTTTTCGTTCCGTTTGTTCTCTATTAATGCTGATTTTATGTAACCTATGACATCCGCAAAATTCTGTTTTAAATACTTCGCATGTGTTAGGCGTAGTTCAACAAAAGTATAATTTTTAAATATAAATGAATGATCTAGAAGGAACAAACCACTTTATAGGCATTACTTCTTTCCGTATTTGTTCCGATTCTATAAACGGTTTGTTTACATGTAGACCAAAGCCGAAATTATGTATACACATGAAATGTATTAGAATAAATCAAATATAGCAGCGCCATGTAGTGGCTAAAAGTGGTACTTAAATTGCTTAGAAGTGGATGTAATTTTTTGTTCCGTTGGTTCTCTATTAATGCTGATTTTAACCTACGACATTCGCAAAATTATGTTTTAAATTCTTCACACCTTTTAGGCGTAGTTAAACAAAATTAGGACTCGAATTCAATGAACTAAATATAACAGCGCCATCTAGTGACTCCTAGCTGTACTTTAACGAAGCTTATTAACGTTTTTAATTTTTCGTCAAGATTCTGATCGCATAATTCTGATTTTATATAGCCTATGACACCCGCGCAAGGATGCCGAATCGAATGACACCTTACTTAACGAAATCTAACCATTGGTTAAGGAGTTATGAGGGAACATAGAATCGGACATACTTACATACATACATACATACATACATACGAACTAAACACATTACCCTCCTTTTGGGCTTCGCCGCAGTCGTGTAAATACGAACTAAACACATTACCCTCCTTTTGGGCTTCGCCGCAGTCGTGTAAAAATATAAAGTGTATATCAGACAAACTTTTGAAAAAAGAACTAACGTTTTGAACTCGCAACTGAGCGAACTGAATTTATTTTAAAATTAAAGCTAAAAAGTAGAAAAATCTTGCACTTTTACTTGAAGAAGAAGGAAGACCTGCGGCTTTTATAAACTTTTTGATTTGACTTCATTAAACAACAACATAAATAAGTTTTTGCTCGTGGCATTTTCCCGAGCAGTTTCGTGTGTCGCAAGGCACGTTTAGCAGTTGGTGCTAGCTGCCGTCGATAGATGGCAGTCGTTAAGCGTTAAGGTTAGGCCTCAGACTTGGGCCTTAGGGCGGCTTGAAAACTTCTGACAGTAAGACTATATAGCTACTGGTGTCGCAAGCCTCCACCAATCCGGACTTGGCCTCCGTGGTGCAGTATGGCCTATACCTTCCTTGGAAGAGACCAGTGCCCCTTGCTGGGGACATAATGGGTTGATTATGATGATGATGATAAGATTTTTTGCTCAGCAATGATTTCTTTTTAATAATACCTGTATCCCAAAGAGGAGGCTGAAGACCAGGATTTTCCATTTTTCACGATCCTGCCAAACCTCTTGATGGTGCCATCAACCTAAATTAGTCGCTGCATGCAAACACAGTGATATCGAGGACTTAGCCCCGGTTTCTGGTTCACTATCAACCCGATAATCTATTGTTAACAGCTGTCAGTTGACCAAAATGCATGCAAAAAAATATTTGAGAGCTGTTAGCAGTAGATTAACAGATTGTTAGTGTACGAGAAACTAGGGGTTAGTATCTTTGCTAAAACTTCTCCTATTTGGTTGAAGTTTGTTTACCTGGGACGTTCCTTACCGACCCTTTCACACATATTCGCTCCATATGTTTATTTCGTCAATCTTTCTACCTTCATCCTCTCCTAGTGTCTAAACCGACGCAACATTTCTTTGATAATTTTATTTTTATAATAATAAAAATATTTAAAAAAATTACTTACAGATAAAGTGAGTCTTAACAATAATGTAATGTAATAAATGTTTCGACGTGAAATAATAAATCGGAATCATCATTTTCCTTCGGCAGAAAACAGCAAAGTAAATAATTTATGATAGGTATTATTGTACAATGGCCCAGCCAGGCCAATACACCCTTGTCTTGGCAAGGATTAGAGCTTTGTTTCAAACTACAATATTTTAGCCTGACCTCCTAACTCCCATGAGGGAAGGTTTCGGCCCAAGGTTATTTAGGGTCCCTGGCTTAGCGGTCGTGTTGTTGTAAAAGTAGTCGCCTATCAGACTCAATGACAGTAACGTTTCTTTTTGTATTTATACAAAGTATTGACTTTGTATAAATACAAAAAAAAACGTTACTGTCACAAAAGTGTAAAAAGCTAATGCGTAGTTCTCAAACCACAGTATTTTGTATTATAGCTAAAAATATAATAATAATATTGGCCTTTTGCATCTACTTAATGAGATGATTTATACAGCGTCCAGTGGTATCTTCACTCACACTAGATGGGTGATGGGACCACTCCGACGCTGTAGTGCCTGTGACATGGTTTTATATATGGCCCAGCACCTATACCATCCTGACAGCTAAGTCGGCCTAGCCCACAGGAAAGACTAGTAATTACGTGCGGAGCCAACCAAGCCGCGGGTTTCCTCACGATGTTTTCCCTCACCGTTAGCGTGTGGTATTGTGACTACAAATTCGCAAATGTACGTAGGTAACTTTGAAATTAAACAAAGTCATTGGTACATGCCCGCACTCGGGATCGAACCTAAAAAGACTTCATTAAACCTATCTAAACCTATCACGATATAGAGGGCCCAACACAAATTCGAGTTGGCCGCACTCGGGATCGAACCTAAAAAGACTTCATTAAACCTATCTAAACCTATCACGATATAGAGGGCCCAACACAAATTCGAGTTGGCCATGGGGCAGTTTTTTCCATGATACCCAAGGTGGCTAGGCAGGTCAGGGTAGGTTGGTGATGGCAGTAGAGGTTTGCCCTAGTCCAAGAGAGTGTCAAGTTAGGGTGCTAAAGTACACTGCGATTCTCTATTCTTGAAAAAAATCCACTTATATAGTACCATAATGGCCTCTGTGGCGCAGCGGTGCATCTGTCTACCATGCGAGAGATTTCGAGTTCAAACCCGGCTGGAGACAAAAGAAGCCTATTTCTTGGATGTTTACATGTTTGTGATGTCGCTGTTTCTGGTACCCGCGACACAGAGTATCCTAGTGTGGGGCCAGAAGCAATGTATGTGCCTGTATGTGAATGTTATGTTATGTCATCATAAGTGATCTCACTAACTTAATTATGTCTTAAAAGGGTCGACTTGAGAAAAATTTAATCATGTGACTCATACGCACATGATTAAATTTTTGTATGGAGAAATGATTCGGGTAACCAGTTGCTCCATACCATAACATCGCTTGGTGCATACATTACTTGCACTTAAGAAATCGTCTATGTATTTTTTTTCTGGTTGTGCTATAAAGTGTCCTCTATCGAGCTATCTACGTTGAAATCGGTATCGATTAATTAGCCCGTATACGTGCACGGCTGGACATCAGCCTCCCTCAAGGCACGCTAACCACCACTGGCATTCTGCTCTGTAGCCTAAATATGCGCATCGAATCTTGAACGTTTCTAATCTAACTCCAATCCTGAGCGTTTCCGTCTAACTGTCAAATTATATACTAATTTGACAGAATCGCCCAGAATAATCGTTCAGGAAACTGGTGGGCGTCGTATACTCGGAACTTTTATACCCCAACGATTACTGGTTCTTCAGCAAAACTAAGTGACCAGCCCATCTCTCTACCACTTCAGTGGGCCTATCACAATTCATTTGGTACAGAAACCTAAAAACAAGAAATGGATCTCCGACTATGTCAAGCTTAGTTACTAGAGAACCATACATTTATAGCACAGATATATATTCTACTATCTTCGCAAGCACCCGCTTTAGGGACTGAACACACTTGCGGGCTACCCGCGAATTCCCACCAGTCTCCATACATTTAGGAAACAAATTGCTAATTCAGCTGCGCAGGTATCAATGCGGTCGACAGCAGCAACCTTTTAATTTTACAAAGCCACTGAGTAGAGTGCATGCATGTAGTTTTGGATGCCAATTCCACTGCAATTTCATTATTATTTAACTATACAATATAGTAATTTACTTCTTATAATATTGTAACTCACGAAGTTAAAGTCTATAAATACAAATATAAGTAAACTAAGCCAATATCAGGCCTGGCACTGTCATACTTCACCAACCCGGACTAAGCCCCCGTAGTGGAGTATGGCCTAATCTTTCTGCGATGCAACCATTGTTAAATATTACTACTATGTTCATTATCAATAAATTTCATGATGATTTAGACTATATTAGAAAAGATGGTCAGAGAGGAGTTAAGCAACGGCTAACATAGTACAATGATTTAGAAACCTATTTAGAGGCTAAAAATTTCACCCATGCCGGGATTCGAACCCGCAATCTCTGGCTATCCGTGCCAGCGCTCGACCAATTGAGCGCTGGCACGGATAGCCAGAGGTTGCGGGTTCGAATCCCGGCATGGGTGAAATTTTTAGCCTCTAAATAGGTTTCTAAATTTGTTCCTTAGCACGGGTTAGTGCATTAAAATAAAAATAGTATTGTACAATGATATTCAGCAAACAGAATATACATTCTTTTAAAATAAATAATTCATTTCTATATTCTTTTTAATGCACTAACCCGTGTTAGGTACAATTTTAAAAAGCTATTTAGAGGCTAAAAATTTCACCCATGCCGGGATTCAAACCCGCAACCTCTGGCTATCCGTGCCAGCGCTCTTCCAACTGAGCTAATGGGCGACTCACCGGCATCAGTGAAATTTCGAATCTCTTTACAATATTCTCTGTATTACGTACAGGCAGCGACATCTGGCTGAAGTAATTGATTTCTGATGAGTTGATGAGTACCTACATATTTTTAAAAATTCTATTAATATGGACATTTGACGGTAGTTCACTTAACTGCTAGTGCGTTCCAGCCTTAACTTTTGTCCGGCCAGTTGACTCTAGGCGATTAGCGCGATGTATTGTACGACTTTCATGTTTTATTGCACCCAGAACCAGCGACAACATTGAGTAAGGGTATTTTTTTGCAATATATAGCTGGATGGGTTTTAGAAATAATACACCGTTTCAATGCATTGACGGTTGAGACTGAGATACTTACTGTTTTTAAGTATCTTTACTGTCGAACAGTCGAACCGAGTGATTGGAATCAATCACTTTTGTTAAGAAACACAGGCGTGGTCGGGTGCAGGATGGGTGACCGTCCCGTGACTACCGCTAGTGGCATTTTACCGAGCACTTCCGTGCTTCGCAAGGCACGTTAAGCCGTTGGTGCCGGCTGTCACATAATGGTAGTCGTTAAACCATGTCAGAGGCTTTATGGCCGGCTTGGTAGCTTCTGACAGTAAGGCCCGCCACTTCCTTAAAATCCTCTACCAACTTAGACTTGGCCACGGGGTGGAGTATGGCCTAACCTCAGGAAGGTTCAGGAAGAGACCCGTGCCCCAGCAGTGGAGACATACAAGGTCATTACAGTTAGTGTTAGTGCATAACAAAGACAGATTAATGAATTGGTCACGTGACATGTTTTTATACCATTGGCACGAAGAAGGTACGATACGTTTGCCGGCTCAGACATAATGCAGCAATGAAATGAAATCGCTATATTCATGCAGTTGTCATTGTACTTTGTGAATTTGTATGCGTAGTAATATCACTCATTAGTGACGGAAAACAGTCAAGATCCATAGTTTCATTACTACTAATACTTTATTTGATAACAAAATGCGGTTTACAATGAGACACTTATCCAAATAATAATATACATGTCACAAATTGATTAACAAAAATTTTATATAATTATATGTTAATTATAAGGCGTTGCCGGTAGCCCAGTGGGTACCTATAACTCGTGTAATTCGTGGTTTATCGATTTTCCCACGAGTATAAGATATTTTCCCGCAGTAAAATGTAGCTTATGTGTTTACCAGGGTGTCAGCTAACTCCATACCAAATTTGATTAAAATCGGTCCAGCTAATATTAGTGTAATGTGATTAGTGTGATGTTTTAGTAGCAATACCCCTCGCTATCAAACATCGTGAGGAAACCTGAGTGTCTGAGGTGTTCAAATACCTCAGTGCTTGAAATTGCTACTCCGCTGTGGGCATGCGTGGTGGTTAATCCCATACTCTCTCTCTGAAAGAAGGCCTGTGCCCTGCGGTGGGACGTTTATAGGTTACATAAAAAAACTATAATATTACCAATTGTTATGTAGTGTATTCTCTATCTATATTACTTTTTAATGCACTAACCCGTGCTAAGGACAATTTTAAAAACCTATTTAGAGGCTAAAAATTCCACCCATGCCGGGATTTGAACCCGCGACCTCTGGCTATCCGTGTCAGAGGTCGCGGATCCCGGCATGGGTGGAATTTTTAGCCTCTAAATAGGTTTTTAAAAGTGTATTATATAACAAACTTCGAAATATATACAACGGAATTAGAGGGCTTTACAGTCTATTCCACTTCGTTTGTATCATTTCTTTGCACGTACGACGTAAAGCGAGTTTCCATTTAATCCAACCCGATACAGATCTAGACCCTAAGAGAGCATGTTGGATAATAATATGAATATGAATAGCCTGTACTGCAAATATTCCTTGGCTAAGTGGCCTCATGAAGGCAGCCGCTGGCACTGCGGTCGCTCCTTCGCCCGTAATCTGGCTCGTTCTGGCACGCGCCCCGGCTCGTGTTTTCAGTCTCCAGGGGTGGGGTGAATGTAACAGTCAAACTCGTATAAAGGTCGAGTCATAATTATATGAAATTTAAACTTGTCATATCTGCTATCTACTAGTATTAATATGTTTATTTATATTCATTTACACGGATCATTAATGTTAATAATTGACACAGTATGGATCACAAAAATAACCAACCTATGAAGAACTTGTGTGATCGTTAACAGAAGTCTTGGCTTTAAAAAATAATCAATATAAAATATTGATTGTCTCACTGCCTTGCTCTCCAGTTATTTGTAAAGTATTTATAGTTTAATTTATGCACTAAAAAAAGAAGCGCTCGTGGCCTAGCCGAACCGAGTGATTGGAATCAATCACTTGAGTTAAGCAAAAACAGGCGCGCTCAGGTGCTGAATGGGTGACCGTCCCGTGACTACCGCTAGTGGCTTTTTTTCCTATCGCTTTCGTGCTTCGCAAGGCACGTTAAGCTGTTGGTGCTGGCTGTCATGTAATGGCAGTCGTTAAGCCATGTCAGAGGCTTTATGGGAGGCTTGATAACTTCTGACAGTAAGGCCCGTCACTGTCTTACAACCCTCCACCAACCCGGACTTGGCCCCCGTGGTGGAGCATGGCCTAACCTTCCTGCGATGCAGGAAGAGACCCGTGCCCCAGCAGTGGGGACATACAAGGGTTGATATAAAAAAAAAATCATTTGCAAAAATTTCGTCCTCAAAGTCAAAGAAAATGAATACAAAATATACATAAAAAAGTCAATCAAATAAACCGCCGCAAGAGATATCCGACCCAAAGGTACATATGGCACTGGCAGCATTACCGCGCTGCGAAGCGAGGAATACTTGCATCAAAATTGCCCCTGAGCGGTAGTCAAAGCCACGGTTCCTGAGACGACGCCCTACCTTCTTAACAAAAACAATTTATTATGTCGATATCGATATCAACCCTTTGTATGTCCCAACTGCCGGACCACGGGTCTCTTCCTGCATAGCAGTAAGGTTTTATTATGTATAAGGATTTTATTATGACATGTAATAGCACTATAATAATAAGTAGATTTATTCCATTTCACCGTACACAAGTATATTTTAAATTGCAATTATACTTTTTCTTATTAAAGCTTAGTTTACTTTTGAGGTCACGTTTATCCAATATAAAATAGACAATGGTCCCGTATGTCCCCAGCGTATTATTAACTATTACAATTATGAAGATCGCGTTGACCGAAAGAAAACGAATTAAACACTAATTGCTACCTATGTTATTTTATTTTTAAACCTACTATAGTTTCTGACAACGGTTTCATTCGAATAAAGGATGTTCGCACACCAGCTATATTATTTTATATTATAACAGGACTTCCGGGGATCAGTCGTTAGTGTACCTATGTTACGTGTTATGTTAAATTATTTATCGTAATAAGTGCGTTGTTCACTTAGGAGTTGAGAAAAGATCCCATTAGTATTACGCATCCTAACTTCCGGAATTTCAAATGGAGGATCACATATATGGCGCTTGATTATTTTTACCGCAGATAGGTCGATGAAGACTATTTCTTGATTCCCGTTCGCTGTGGGAAAACGCGGCCCAGCTATGTGCGAGTACAAAATATCTGTTTTGCTCTGGATATTGTGGCTTAATGTCTCTGTCACGTTAACGATATGTACAGAAACGCGCTTGTCAAGTAAATGTTTGAGCAATGATCAAGGCGCAGAAGATCAAATAAGTCCACAGTGGTTGAGCCAAACCTACTTTGCGGTGCTACTGTGAATAAGAGAATCTCACTCTTACGACAGATATCAATAAAATTCAAACTAGCTTGGAAGATGCAAAATCTGACTGATTGATACAATTTTGCGGTCTGACATGATACTGGGTTACCCTGACGACTCACAATCGATGTTAGAAATATTACAACAAAATAAATTAATTTCCGAAACTTACAGGCCGATTTCTGAATTGCGAATTTCGCTAAGTAAATACTCAAGTATCGTTCTATCACGCTCTTTTCTGAGAAATGCGAAGAGACAACACTCTAGTTAAGTACCTATGCAGTCGGAGTGTGTATTTTTATAAATCACAATTATATTTTTTCTCTTTTGCGTTTGTTACTAATACTTGCAAACGCCATAACTCTTTAAAAATAATTCTGAACGTCTTCACACAGGACGGAAAATTTAATCACTGAGTGGTATTGCTGTAGAAAAAAGCATTTTTTAGTTTGCATTTGTTTTACATTTAATCATTTAAACAACAAGTCATTTAGTTGTACTTAGTACAGGGCTAACGAGATCTGTGTAATATGCCCATTAAAAAGGCTTCGTCCATATTTTAAGTGTTTGGTCTATTACAGAATTATTTTTCACTTCTTCAAGCTGTTATATTTTCAAGTAAGACTTCTCGACTTCCCTCTCCACCGTCCGCAGCAAACATGAGAGCGCCCGCGACTTGTTTGTTACCACCCCCTAAGAGCCCTTTCGTACACCTGAAAATATATGCGAGTGACCCATCTACTCCAGTAGGTCCTACTCCAGGGCTTCTCATATACGCCCAGTGCTTCCGTCCGGAGAGTGAATACTGAACACAGCGCTCACGGCACCTGCGTCCCGATTTATCGCGGAGAGAACACCCGCCTGGCCGCCTGCCACCGCCCGCCTAATGCCCGCTTTAGGCCTAAACAAAGTCCGCTCCCCATTTCTTACTGGGCGACGCACGATGCCGAGGTGACTAACAGAAGATCCTAATGAAATTGAAAAATAAAAACTAAACGAAGTCAGCTCCCCAATTCTTACCGGGCGATGCACGATGCCGAGGCGACTAACAAAAGATCCTAAAGAAATTGAAAAAAAAAATAACTAAACAAAAACTAAACAAAGTCAACTCCCCATTTCTTACCGGGCGACGCACAATGCTGAGTTGACTAACAGAAGATCCTAATGAAATTGAAAAAAAAAACCAATCGAAGTCATCTCCTCTTTTCTTACCGGGTGACGCATAATTCCGAGGCGACTAAAAAAAATCCTAAAGAAAACGAAAAAAAAAAAAACTTAACGAAGTCAGCTCCCCATTTCTTACCGGGCGACGCACAGTGCCGAGATGACTAACAGAAGATCCTAATGAAATTGAAAAAAAAAAAACTAATCGAAGTCTTTTCTAACCGGGTGACGCATAATGCCGAGGCGACTAAAAAAAATCCTAAAGAAATTGAAAAAAAAAAACTAAACAAAAACTAAACGAAGTCAGCTCCCCATTTCTTACCGGGCGACGCACAATGCCGATGTGACTAACAGAAGATCCTAATGAAATTGAAAAAAAAAACTCATCGAAGTCATCTCCCCTTTTCTTACCGGGTGACGCATAATGCCGAGGCGACTAACAAAAATCCTAAAGAAATTGAAAAAGAAACTAAACAAAATCTAAAAGAAGTCAGCTCCCCATTTCTTACCGGGCGACGCATAATGCCGAGGCGACTAACAGAAGATTCTAAAGAAAAAAAAAAACTGTAAAACGATTAAAACAAAAAGTAACTGGCTCCCAAGAATTCCCAGTGCTATGCGTAGCGATGCCAGACTGTTTGTTAGTTACACCTGAGATTTCCGCAGTTAGCCTTGGGGCATTGTACGTAGCGCTGTTATTGTGCTGAGGTGCTTAACACGTCAGACGCTGCGGTTTTCTTACGTTATCGAGTGGTATACTTCACAAATGTTCATGAGTTAGAAAACAAAGAAATGTTTTCTGACTCATGAACTCAAATTTAAGTCTTAATTAATTCCAAAACATTAATAAATATGTCTAAAATATCATATTTCTATGTTTATTTATGTAATGTTGACTTTTATAAACAAGTACTGTCGGAAATGTCTGAGTTTTAATACATTGCTACAGTCTAGAAATGCTGCTTATAATTGGCATAAACGGTAGCCCTAAGTCACATTTATCATAATATTTGTCATCTTGTCATCTCAATGGATGTTTGTTAATGCAAACAAAGTTTTTGAGGTGCCAACCCAAAACTTATAATTAAGCGATCTCAAGCTTTGCATGAAATACATCAAAATCAGTTCTACCTTTCCGTTTAATATCTTATCAAGTGAGTACTAAACTTTTTTGACGATTCAAAGTGTTAAAATATGCATGTACTGTATTGTCAGATTCAACCCAGTCCAGGTTGAATCGGACAAATCAACCTACTTCACCTCCAACCCACTCCAGGTTGAATTTGTCAACTCTATACAGTGTAGGACTTACGTAGTAGTGCTCCTGGTCAAAGTAGGGTACTCTGTGCTATGGTGACCAGGCAAGGACGTCACAAACATGGAAATACCCTCAGACTGAGGCCTATTCGTCTCTTTGTCACACTCTACCGTGGGGCCGCAGATTGCGGTACTTCTCTTGTTTATTTTGCTCTCAGCCAACGCTTTTCCGCCATCCGACCAAGTTGGGAGTCGCAACTTAGACGCTTTGAAAGTTTTAGCCCGATATTTTATGTGGTCCGGCGGCACCTAGGCCCTGAATACAGCCTAAAATAAGGAGGCCGAAAGGAGAGTCTGACGACAGTTCATTGAAAGTTTTGTAAAGAGGCGCAACAGTTTCTCATTATTATGAAGGACGAACGGAATAGGTTCCTCAAAGATTATTCAAAGAATACTTATTAGTCCAATATAAAATTCTTTTTAATATTTTAACAATATTGGAAATATTTCCGGTTGGTCTAGCGGTTAACACGATTATTTGTCAAATATACAGGACGTGAGTTCGATTCACAGTAGAAGCCATACTTGAGTTATACAAATGGCCCCAGGCTGAGTGTATTTTTATATCTGTGATATTCTCGCCTCATTACCTTATTACAGGCTATCCTAGTTTGGGACTAGGACAAGTCACTGTCCTAGTCCTAGTATGAAAGTTATTAATAAAATATAAACAAAATAGACATAAGTGGAGTTAGTCTAATATATAAAAATATTGTGTCACAGTGTTTGTTATCTCCTCCGAAACGGCTTCACCGATTTTTATTATTTTTGGGAGGTCTGAGATTAGGTAGTAGTGGATAGGCCGTCGAGAGGTGGTATTAAGTGGACTTTATAGTTTATAGCGTCTTCTTAACTGGTCTAAGCCGTGCATGGAATAAAAGGCTCAATAATTGGGTTTGCCAACAAGAAGTATGTATAAATGTATTGACAATGCAAAAGAACAATAGAAGAATGAATGTTAATATATACAATGAAACCTCCTGCCGATGTAAACTCTATGATGGCGTAGACAAGTAGGCTAATTAATATGGGGGAGACCTAGAATAAGATTTAGGAGTAGTACTCTAGCTAGTACTCAGTTCGTGTAAAATGACCGTTTCAAGATTTATAAGCTAAGCCTGAATTTGTACGCCGAAATGACAAAACACGAAGGAACACATTATAAGGTCACATCATCTTGCACGTATCAATACTCGTGTTTACGCAAATAAAGTAATTTAGATTAGATTAGAACTCTATATTGGATTACCAGGAAATAAAACACATTAAAAGGCTATACATATGGCGGTCTTACCGCTAAAAGCGATCTCTTTCAGACTACCTTATGTTGTATGCAACCTAAGGTAGGTAGGAACTGCTAGATGAAGAGAGTAAGTAGGTAATAATATTGGAAGAATATGTACCTAAACTGACTTAGATGATGGAGGACCGTGTCCAGCAGTGGACAAACACGCGCTGATGCATTCAAAACTTAAACAAATACCAAAATAAATTTACTGAACCAATTCACATGTTTCACTCTTCATAATAGTTGCCCAGACTTGTACCAGAGCTATAACTTTCAGTAATGCGGCACCACACAGAACCCGGCGTAAGATTTCCAACCGCTTATTAGGCGAACAAAACGTACTTGGATAACTCGAGCACAAACTACCATTGCCCCAAATACCGCCTTTGCTTCTTAACTCGTCCCACATTATCATTAGAAATGACAATATGACACCTTAACCTAACGTAATCCTTAACTACAATTATTTTCGAAAGGAGTTCTTAACAAATGCAATCATCATTTACCGTGAATTTTTTTATTAAATGTTATAGCACACAGTGGGAGGGGGAACGGTCGGTGGGCAGACCAGCAGGGTCAGATGACCTATGTAAAGTAGCCGGCAGACAGTGGACGAGACTAGCGCGAGACCGTGTTAATTGGCATCGAAATGAAGAGGGCTACACCCAGCAGTGGGGTTTTCCGGGCTGATGATGATGATGATAGCACACAAACATATAACAGGCCATTACATGGAGTAACAGGCACATAACGAGCTTATCTTGGAACGTTTTATAACTTTTATAATAATAAATAAACTCTGGAACGTCTTTAGGTGTGTTTTTATTTGTAGATTAGTATATACTTAGTAATATTAAAACAGAAAAACTGGACAAAAAACGGATAAGCAGGTAAAAAGTCAGATCTGGTCAAAGGGTAAAGTAGTAGTCGTGAAAAATGAGGGAAATCGAAGAATGTGTGACGTACATAATTTAAATATTTGAAAATGATAGATAGAAAAGAAATAAAAATGGTGTGAAGAGGTTTGCACCGTTACAATCTTACAGTTTCACCGAGAAAGGAAAACATCGTGAGGTAACCTGCGACTTTGTTGGCTCCCCATGTATTGACCTGTCTTTTCCGTGGGCTAGGCCAACTAAGCTGTCAGGATGGTATAGGTGCTGGCCATCTAAAAACAATTTCCCAGGCACAGGCACTAAATGGGTGACCCAATTCAAGAAATCCCTTAGTCCAAAAAGTAACTTTTGAGATATTGATGTTTTTAGGTTTCAAACTTGTGCGGAAATAATACGTATCGCTTAAAAAATCTGTAAAAATTACACGCGATAGTACAAATCAAATAGTTTTATTTAGTGAAACAAACAGAACCTAAATGTTAGAACGAATCTCGTTACAAAAATACAAAAAAAATGGACTTATTCCTAAACCAAGGACTTAGTGATTTTTTACGGATAATTAAAGGACTTAGTAATTTTATTGCAGGACCTAAAACAGCACTCATACAAATTTTGAGTACTACTCAACTTCATCTGCAGAGTCAATTTCCTCGCTTACAGGATCCTGATAATCACGAAATAGATCCTCATAAAAATGTCTTTCAGTTTCGGAACCATGTTCAAGCAAACGCTTTACGTCTTTCACTTTTGCAGCTTTAATCGTCAAGGGTGCGTCGTAGCAATCATCAGGCGTTTCATTGATCAATCTGCTGAAACCGACCTTATATAGTGAAAAGTGATGTCCGCTGACTCTGTTTTTGAATGCTGTGCCATAGAGTCAACCAGTAACAACATAATAATTGTATGCATATACAGAGTACCTAAAAACAAGAATTTACAATCATTTTTTGATAAATTAGAACAGTCACTAAGCGTGGTTAGCAATAGTGGTAAGAAGAATATTATTACCTATTACAGGTGACTTCAATATTGACATCTTAAAATCTAATTCTGTGACCAATAAATTTTAATTTTAAATTAAGCATAAGGTGTTGCCATAGGACTTAAAGTCAGGAATCATAGGACTAAGTGATTTCTTCGAAAATTTCCCTGGACTAAGTGATTTCTTGGACTTAGAGGTTTCATGAATTGGAAGACCGACTTTTTATTTTATTTTTAGTTTGGAAAATTACACTTGGAGACGTTTCTACAAAAACTTAAATAGACCATTCGAAAGAGAATGAAAATATCTGCAAGCTCGTGTTGCCAACTCAAAACCGTCAAAATAGGACTTAGTGATTTCTTGAATTGGCTCATCCAAATAGGGAATGGAAGAAAATATCAGAAGTGCTTGATTTTTTTTGGTGATAGGAATAACCTTCCTTAACGCGAGAAAAAAGTTTCAATTTTTTTGGCCTCGTAGTTAATTTTTAAATAATCATAATATTCTTCCATTCATCGCTCTGGGCTCAGTACGGCTTAACAGACACATTCCTTGGTCCGCTACTAATGAAAAAAAAATCTGTGATGACAATGACATTGACAGCTCCCGTCGTTGCCATCACAGATTATTTTTTTTTCATTAGTAGCGGACCAAGGAATGTGTCTGTTAAGCCGTACTGAGCCCAGAGCGATGAATGGAAGAATATTATGATTATTTAAAAATTAACTACGAGGCCAAAAAAATTGAAACTTTTTTCTCGCGTTAAGGAAGGTTATTCCTATCACCAAAAAAAAATTATCATATGAAATTAAAACAGATATCAATTTATTATTTATTTTAATTATCTTATAACCTATTGATATCAGTTCTTGCTTATCATCATATAAAATTAAAACAGATATCAATTTATTATTTATTATAATTATCTTATAACTATTGATATCTGTTTTTGCTTATCATCATATAAAATTAAAACAGATATCAATTTATTATTTATTATAATTATCTTATAACTATTGATATCTGTTCTTGCTTATCATCATATAAAATTAAATCAGATATCCACGGCTCCGTTTTATTCTTTTGAGGTACGACACCCAAAAAAACTCTTACGTGTTTATCGGAGGGGTTGCGTACAAGTTATCGGGTATGGCAGTTTTAAATATATTTCTAACTGTCCAAGCACTGGATACTGCGACGCGGCGTGCAACCTAGCGTGGTGCTAGGAAAAGTTAGATTAATTTTCTCAATAAGTTCTTTCCCGAACGGATCTTCGGTTCCTCCCCACCGTACGGTCTCCGCATAGCTCAGGTGCAACGCTGCAGCGCGGGCGTTGTTACCGCGCGGACGGCGAGCGTTGCCAACTAATACTCGGAAATTATGGGCGCTGCAGCGGCGCAAAGAACCGCCCTGGCCCCAATCACTGGCACCGCTATGAATACTGGAGCCGCAGCGGAATTGCTGTGTTAAATGTTCAGGGATACATGTAAGATCCTGCAAATTCTGCAGCGACTTTTAGGCGTAATATTTATTTTATTAGGCACACCAACAGCATACATACAGTACAAGATCAAGATAGTACAAGATCATAAAATGACGTGTTTGTACACCACTTAAAGCTTAGCATTCATAATTATAAAAAAAACTATTTAGAGGCTAAAAATTCCACCCATGCCGGGATTCGAACCCGCGACCTCTGGCTATCCGTGCCAGCGCTCTATCCAACTGAGCTAATGGGCGACTCACCGGCATCAGTGAAATTTCGAACCTCTTTACACTATTCTCTATATTACGTACAGACAGCGACATCTGGCTTAAGTAAATTGCGTCACTTACAGCCCCGACTACCTACTTTGCAGTTAGGTTTTTACATCGGAATGATATCACTGTACCCACATGATTATACAATTTTTATTTTTAATGCACTAACCCGTGCTAAGGACAATTTAAAAAACCTATTTAGAGGCTAAAAATTCCACCCATGCCGGGATTCGAACCCGCGACCTCTGGCTATCCGTGCCAGCGCTCTATCCAACTGAGCTAATGGGTGAGTCGCCCATTGGCTCAATTGGTAGAGCGCTGGTATGGACAGCCATAGGTCGCGGGTTCGAATCCCGGCATGGGTGGAATTTTTAGCCTCTAAATAGGTTTTTTAAATTGTCCTTAGAACGGGTTAGTGCATTAAAAATAAAAATACTATATTATTCATAATTATATTTGTATGTATGTAATCCTTAAGGAAATTTATTTTAAAAAGGTATATGTAGTTCTTAAGAAATACAATTAACATTTCCTTTACTATTATACTTTTGCTAGCTGTGAAAACTTTTTATTGGCTTTCTGTATCTATGTGTGTAATTTATTGTGTTAGTGATAAGCTGTTAGTTTTCCTAATAAAATAAAATAATAAAATATAAAATATCAACTATTTTGTATATCTTCACTGCTGGGGCGATTTTTTGTTTTGTTTTGCGATCGCAATATGATGAAATTTCCTTATATTTCTATTAAACCCGAAAGCCTGGCTGTCTGAGGTGTCTCATCTTACCTCCTCAGTGGTAAGATAGTAGAAACGTGTAAAAATTTGGAGCAAAAGCACATAATAATGAATTCAAAAAAAAAACTGAAGCGCTCGTGGTCTAGTCGTACCGAGTGATTTAAATCAATCACTTGGTTAAGCAACGACAGGCGCGGTCAGGTGCAGGATGGGTGACCGTCCCGTGACTACCGCTAGTGACATTTTTCCGGCTAGTGACATTTGTGGCACACACTTGTGGTTGAGTGGACTGTATTTAAAAGGCTGGTGATTAATGAAATCCAAGATTTACTATTTTTAAGACTATTATATTATAGATCAAATAACCACGTGCGGGAGCGGCAAGGCACGAACTCCATGAACAATAGTGACAACATAATAATGTAAATTAATGTTGCCACAATAAACTAATCTATGTCGCGAACAACATTGATGCCGGCTGTCATGTAATGGTAGTCGTTAAGCTATGTCAGAGGCCTCATGGGTGGCTTGATAACTTCTGACAGTAAGGCCCGCCACTGTCTTACAATCCTCCACCAACCCGGACTTGGCCCCCGTGGTGGAGTATGGCCTAACCTTCCTGCGATGCAGGAAGACACCCGTGCCCCAGCAGTGAGGACATACAAGGGTTGATATCGATCGATCAGTAGTTTGTAGACATAAAATATTATCGATAATATTAGTTGTGTAGAAAGTAATGTTAGTTTAGTAAGTTACAAAGAACTGTTACCAAGAGCTTGCCGATAAACTGCATTAGCAGTTTGGCAAACTAATGATGTTGTAATCTTGCATTGTTTTCAGTGAATAAATATATATAAAATAAATAAATATCGTTAAGTTATAGTAACAATAACTCTCACTAACGGTGAAGGAAAAGATCCTAAAGAAACCTGATTGTCTAAGGTTCAAATACTTCAGCGCTTGAAATTGCCAATCCGCCGCGGTGGGCACGCATCGTAATTAAGCCCATCTTTCTGAGAGAAGGCCTATCCTTTTAAGTGAGACGTTTATTGCGTGCATAAAAAAAATTAAGAACCCGGGGAACTAAGTTCAATCGATATCCCGTACTGAAACTGGTTCGTTAATTATTCAATGAAAGCCATTGAATGAACTGTAATTTATTGCGAAACGCTGGCAATTCAATTAAGGGTAGTTAGGAAGTTACATAAAGTTATTTTGCCAAAGAAATAAGTATCAGCCTGCCGTGACAGCTACAGTCAGTCTTAGGCAACGCTGGAATTCGGGCGTTTGAAGAAGATGAAATAAATTTTTACAATAATAAACAAAATTCGAAGCGCTCGTGGCCTAGTCAAACCGTGTGATTGGAATCAATCACTTGGTTAGGCAACAGGATGCAGTATGGGTGACCGTCCCGCGACTACCACTAGTGGTATTTTTTCTGAGCGCTTCCGTGTTTTGCAAGGCACGTTAAGCCGATGGTTCCTGTTGTCATGTTGTCATGTAATGTAGTCGTTAAGCCATGTCAGTGGCCTTATGGGCGGCTTCATAACTTCTGACAGTAAGGCCCGCCTCTGTCTTACAACCCTCCACCAACCCGGACTTGGCCCCCGTGGTGGAGTGTGGCCTAACGTTTCTGTGATGCAGGAAGAGACCCGTGCCCCAGCAGTGGGGAGATACAAGGGTTGATACCAAGAAACAAAATTAAAATCGCTTCTTCACTTTTCCACATTTCTCTAACGCAAGTCTTCAACACGGTTCATTCTTGTGTAATGTCTTCCTTTGGTATTATGATTTATGAGTAGTCTTGGCCTCTGAGCTGTCGACGCGCCCTTCTGATTCCTTATCAATAAATCAATTCGTTCCGCCCTTCGTTCGTTACTCCGAAACTTCTACCGTGTCGAGCCCTTGCTAATAATTCACATTGTTTCGAAATTAATGCTTGATTTAATTGCTCTTGATGTGTTGAAATTTATGTGCGGAGCCAGCAAGGGTTCTTTTGTTAAGAAATACTTCTTCTTTTCGAGATATTTATTTTAATAATGTAGCCAGCAGCATACTGGGGGTCCTTCCCAGAAGCAGCAATGAACTGAGCGCAGTATTTTACATTTAGGTATCCTTTTAAATAATTTAAGTTTTAATATATTTAGGTTATGTTTTTTGTTATTATATTATATGGTAAAAAGAATGAATATGACCTATACTTAAGAATTTTAATAATGTTATTACTCACATTGTAATTAAATTAAGATGGAAAATCACATGTCAGGCAGTAGTGAAATCAAATCTGCACCAACAAAAGTTTATGGCAGTGTCATAATCAACTAACTACTTAGCCCTAATAGGACAAAAACTAAGTTGAGTCGAGTAGAAAGATTAAAGTCACCTATCTCGGAAATGTGGAAATCTGTAAATGTGGAAATCTGTAGGGAGGCCCTATGCTCCCGTAGATGATTAATGGATGACTTAAGATTTATAATATTTTTCTTGCGAAACATGATTCGACTAGTTACAACATGTCTTGAAGAGTAAGGACCGAGTTGTAAGAGAATAATACTGGCATCGTGGTTAAAAATTTCTTACTCCTTTTTTTTCTATCTATTCTCCTAGATAGAAAAAAAAGTATTAGAATATTATATGATCTCGATTTCTCGTTACAGTCTTCAACGCGTTTCGCAAAGTCACCTGTGATGCAATTGAGTACAGTTCTTCACCCATGTAAAGATCGACATGCTTTCGTCGTCATCGTCGTCAGGCTATACTAGTCCACTGCTTTACATCATTTTCGCAGATCGTCATCCCACCTAGTCGGAGGGCGTCCTACACTACCTTTGCCTAGTCGCGGTCTCCACACGTTAACTCGACCATCGACATGCTGTCGACTGTAGCCTAATGCCAACAATTCACATTCAACAGCTGCGAAAAATTAATAGTGACTACCCACAATAATTGACTGTACTCGCCACTTCGGTCTACTCGAAACCACGGCAACTGTAACGCTGCCGAAACGTCGGGAAATAAGGTAATTACATTTTACCTAATAAATAATTGCGATTTAACCCGTTTAATATATAAATATGTATGAGTATCGCGAATCATTAAAAAATACTAATTCACCTCAATACGAGTTATTCATTACATACCTAGCATCCAAAATCCGCACACTGCAAACGTTTTAGGATTAAAACCGACACACAAATTCAGTCTCAAATTGAGGGACAGAGGGACAATAGTTTCCAAAGCAATGCGTATCATCCGAATTGCAGATCCGTCTGCCGTATTGGCGCCGAATGTGGGTATGATTAAGTCCGGAAGTGAAGTCAGCCTGTTATACCGAACTGCCTTTGATAATGCTGGACCAGATGTAGACACGGCCTTTGAGTCTCAAAGGGAGGCAATTGAGTGGTCGTTCTCGCCATTGGTCTGGCTACTAGGATCCCGTGTACGTATTGATAACAGGTTGGGAGGCAGTAGCCAGAAGCAACACCGTTTATTGATAGTATCGTCGCCTTGATCGGCGATTGCTCACCGATTAATCCGTTCAATTTGACACACGTTTGTGTGTATAGTCTCGAAAGAGTAAGCAGGAGATCCAGGGGCTTCTACAAAAGCTTGGGATACTAGGACTTCCTCTAGTCTTTTCTTCTGGTGTACGAAATGAATTAGCTATCATTTTGGGACCTTAAAAATGCAAAAAACAAGTTCCTCTAATAATCAAAAAAGTAGGTCATTTTTTTCACTTAAAAGTAAGGCAAACATGTATTTATTTAACAGCATATTAGTTGCTTATAAATATAAAGTAATACTAAATTAAGGACTTAATTAATAAGCAAACTTAAATCTAATTAATATAAACTAATAAAAATAAATAAATATAATTTTATATTTACAAATAAAACACTTGCTCCAGGTCGACAGGGAGCCCAGAATGCTGGCAACATTCCCCCTTTGCATAGAAAAAATACAAAAATATTTATTGCCAAATAAGTTTTCACATGAGCGTTTTTACACAGCGGGCCTTGCACTTGGCCAAACTTACCCTCTTATAGTTTTGACTACGACTGATTAAACTTTTGTTTGTTTGGACATTTATTTTTAAGGCCTACTTATTTAAAAACTACCGATACAACCGCTCTAATGTTTGAATGAATTTAAATGCAATGTATGTGTATAAAAATAAAACTCAAAGTACCTATTGATGCCAAAAGCAGTTGCTATGATATACTGTAAAAAACAATCAATGGCTGTTCACGACACAGGCTCGGCCTAGTGTGGAAGCCCGCGAGTCCATAGTAGCACTGTTTTGCTCACGCTTGTGACTCACTTGCCTCGATCTGTCAACCGGTGCTAACCAAAAAGAACGTAAACTACCCGTCACTCACGACACAGGCTGCGCCTAGTGTCAGAGTCGTAATATACCATAATTACTGTATTCAATTTCTTATAAATAAACTTTTTTTTATGCTATTATTAGGACACTGTAAAATGTACGATTCTTCTCTTAATTTTCTCCAGTGTACGATTTTTTTCTTAAATTAAATGCACTAGATGGAGGTACTTACAGAAGTCAAACTTCTTACCCCTAAACGAGGTAAGAGCCAGTATCTTGTACCTACTGTGAATTTCACCGAGAATTCTATACCCCTGTTACAAGTCTTGAACTTAGTTACAAACCTATTATAGACTTAACTCAGCAGATGTAGACTCGAATTTCGACTGCGCTCGGTCAAGTTGCAAACATAGTAATTTATTTCTATAGAGCAAGCGTAGACAAGACCGGAATTGATTTAGTCTGGGCGGTGAAATAACACAGAAACTGTTTACGAAAAAACAAAAAAAACAGAGTATCAACAAATATCCCGCCGGCACCCCGCAGGGGTAGGCAGAGAACAGTCACTTGCGATGACATACATACATACATACATACATACATACATACATACATACATACATACATACATACATACATACATACATACATACATACATACATACATACATACATACATACATACATACATACATACATACATACATACATACATACATACATACATACATACATACACCCTTGTTCGCGGCTCATATATTGTGAGGACCTTGTCAGAATTCCCCATTATGCGGTCCTACCTTTCCCGTTGACTTAGCAGTGTGTAAATCTGTCTACAATCTGGAGCTATCTCGTTCTGGCATGAACTTTTATTTGAAGTTTCCATACACACGACTGAGACAGAGATAGAGCCCTTCATAATTTGTGTCAAAAATCGGGCTTGTGCGGTCCCAATTTATTATGCGGTCGGACCGCACTTTCGAACATACGCGTGCGAAAAAACACACCGACCGCATTTTATGCAAAATACAAACGCATTTACACACTGTCCCCACTTTAGTGCCGTTTGAGAGAAGTTACACACCGACCGCATTTTATGCTAAGTACAAATGCATTTACACACTGTCCCCACTTTAGTGCCGTTTGAGAGAAGTTACACACCGACCGCATTTTATGCTGAGTACAAATGCATTTACACCTGTCCCCACTTTAGTGCCGTTTGAGAGAAGTTACACACGGACCGCATTTTGATGTTGTTGCATGAGTATGCAACAACGCATTCACGAAGGAATATTATGAGGACTGCAGGTTAATGTGACTTAGTGCGTATTAAAAAATTGCGAAGACGCATTAATTAGGTACCTACCTAAATACTAGAAAAGGGAGAGGTGATTGAGTAATCACCTCTCCCTTTTCTAGTATTTAGGTAGTCACATTAACCTGCAGTCCTCATAATATTCCTTTGTGAATGCGTTTTCAAACTATCTTAATCTGTAAAAATTTTAAAAAGCCGCGCGCGATTGCTTGTTCCGCTGCGCCGCGTTCCCTAATTCTTTTAACAGCATTTGCTGCAGAGCAAAGCTTATTTGCCAATTTTATTTGAGGACCCCATTGAAGCTTTGCATCAATTGTGATACCTAGAAATACAGTTTCTTTAACAAAGTCTAGTTTGTCCTTTTCCAATATAACTTTGCTGTCAACTACTTTGACATTGGTAGAGTGAACTTTATACATATTGTTTTTTTTTTAAATTTAACAATAAGTTATTAGACTTAAACCAGTTTAGTACCTGAGGGAGAGAATTATTTGTACTGTCAAGATAATTCTCTTGTCTTTTAATTTTGAAAATAAGTGACGTGTCATCTGCAAATAATACTATCTCTGACATATTTTGAACCATGCAAGGAAAATCATTTACATATACGAGGAAAAGGAACGGCCCCAAAATTGATCCTGTGGCACTCCTATCCTGACCCCTGACCCTGAAGATTTAGTTCTATTTATATCAGCTCTTTGAATACTTCCTTCCACATAATGATGTCATAAGTTTTAGAAACATTTCACCTTCTTCCAAGGATCCGTCCGCACTCAAGGTCATTGGTTCACGACTCGTGATGACTACTCTAGACTACGACGATTCTTGTCTCCTCTCGTTTTAGGGTGTCGTACCCAATGGGTGCAAATCGAGACCCTATTACTTGACAATACTTCGCTGTCTGTTTAACCTTATCTTTAAGTATAATTGCGACGATTTTTTAAGAATAAAAGTTCTATTCTATCACAGAGATCTATCTTTTGAACCGTAATAGGTAGACACTTGAAATTTTCACAGAATGTGTATACCTGAATAAGATCTTAACTGGCTAAGGAAGAAAATACCCAACAAGAAAAAGTGTGAGTAATGCCTAAGCCAAGAACTGACCTGAACAGAAGAACTTGGACAGATGTAAAAAACTATTTTTAAAATGTCATTAAAAAAATCCGAAAGGGTCCTAACAAAGGATCTAGAGCAGTGATTTGGTTGGAACAATGTTTTCTTGTTTTTTTACTATTATTTGTTATTAACCCTCCGACGCTGTAGTGCCTGGGACATGGTTCTATAGATGGTGTAGGCTTGCCCAGCACATATACCATCCTGACAGCTTAGTCGGCCTAGCCCACAGGAAAGACTAGTCAATACGTGCGGAGTCAACTATGCCGCGGGTTTCCTTACGATGTTTTCCTTCACTGTTAGCGTCGGAGTGGTCCCTTCACCCATCTAGTGTGAGTGAAGATACCACTGGACGCTGTATAAATCATCTCATTCAGTAGATGCAAAAAAGCCAATATTATTATTATTAACCCTACAAACCTAATAATCTTAAGAACCATGCAAACCCAACCTAACCTAAGCCCTTCAATGATAACAGGATCTTTGCGTAACGCAATGTATAGTACCTACGATGTGTTTTGTCTTTGCTATAGTGGCACTGATAAGTGCTTTAACTCAGTGATGCTCTCTATTATTGAACATACATACTTAGCATGAGTCTAATTTCTCGTATAAAGTGCGGTCCTTTTTACAGGTACTCATTTTGTGCTTATACACACAATGGGAACTGGAGGCGCCACGTGGTGGTTCTAATGAGTCTAATTTCTCTTATAAAGTGCGGTCCTTTTTACAGGTCCGCATTTTATCACATTTTGTGCTTATATACACAATGGGGACTGGTGGCGCCACGTGGTGGTACACACCTGAACTATTTTTTGGTTTGTGTTAACTCAACTCGACAAAAATACCGAATATGAGGTCCTCCCCGAAAATTTGCTCATACTTCGCCAGTCGAACAATCAGAACGCGAGAATTCGATAGCTATATTTGAAGCTTCCTCAAAATATTGTGCGGACGTCCGCACAATGAGGTCCGACCGCACATTGAGGGTTTTTGACTAACTTAAGACCGCACAATGTTAAAGCCGCGAAGACATACATACATACATACATACATACATACATACATACATACATACATACATACATAACCTTACGCTTGTAGCCCAGAGAGGTAGGCAGAGACCAGGGACTGCCATTTGCCGCAATCCAGACAGATCACCTTCGCTTCATCAACGTTCATAAGTCTTTGCATGCACGCACGCCGGTTCCGGGTACTTTTTATCTTCCTCTTTGCTAATAAATGTAATACTTATTTACTTAATAATAATTAATAATAATAATTAAATATTAACTTATTTACACATTTAATATTTAACACGTATTTAGTCGGCCTTTTAGTGATATACGCCGTCTGTACTCTGAGGTTAAGATATATCTGTGTAATTTCCTTTTTCAACCGACTTCAAAAAAAGGAGGAGGTTCTCAATTCGACCCGTATGTTTTTCTATGTTTGTTACGCGATAACTCCGCCAATTATGAACCGATTTGAACAAATCATTTTTCGGCGTATAGGTAATACCTGAAGGGTGGTCCCATTTAAATTTAATAATAAAATTTAAAATACGACTGGCACCGACTCCAAAAAGCAATAGGTATATAAGTATAACTATTGTAAGATATTTAGCTGGTTTAACTTTAATTACTTTGACATAGTTTAGGAAAATTATAGTATTAGGTAATAGATATTAGGAATTATTTTTTATTTTTTTTTGTGTTCACGCATTTGAAGTCGGTTTTATTTTTTTTAAAGTTAATTCTTTTTTAATTTTTTTTGTGTTCACGCATTTGAAGTTGGTTTTATTTTTTTTAAAAGTTAATTATTTTATTATTAAATTTAAATGGGACCACCCTTGAGGTATTATTATATCTATCCGTAAAACCACTTTTGATTTTCATTCTATTGGTAGCGCTAGATATCACCGCTGCCGTTTATCCTGTAGTCTCACATTAAAAGGTTAGGATGGATTTCCATTTGCTGTGACATCTTGTGTCGGAACGATATCAAAATCTGAAATGGGATTAAGTAAACGAAAAAGTTTCCGGCTTTTATCCGAAACTTAATTTGCAAAAGTGAGCCAACGCCCATGTCAGGCAAAGTACAATTTTAACACGGTCGCGTCATAAAATTGGTGCCGAAAAAAGCGCGGAAAGTTTTGCTTTTAATCAGACCATAAAACTGAATGGTCCATTTAGGATCCGAAGAACAATATCCGCTTTGAGATAGACAGAAGCACCCTGTGGTCTAATATTCGATAAAATGCTTCTTTTATGTAGCCTGTAAATATCCTACTGCAGGGCACAGTGATTTTTTCAGAGAGTGGCAGGTATGTCGGCGAAATTATTCATTGTATTTATTTATCGGTGTGTACTAATAAATTTGGCTTCCTAACCGCAGCTACTGGTTCACTGGTAATCTATTAAGCCGTTTCACTATGGGATGTAATATAATATATTAATGACCTCTGTGGCGCAGCGGTAGCGTATCTGCATACCATGCAAGAGGTCCTGGGTTCGAAACCCGGCTGGGAATGAAAATCATAACGCCCAGGTCTCGGATGTTTACATGTTTGTGATGTCACTGTTTCTAATTCCCACGACACAGGGTATCCTAGTGTGGGGCAAGAAGCAATGTATGTGCCTGTATGTAAATATTATATTATTCAATTTGTATTTGTATATATTACATCTTATGAAATAATAATTTATCACTCGTCATACATTTAGTTTTATAGCTGTAATTTTATTATAGCACAGTGTGGACCGGTCTCGTTCAAAATGTATGACGAACGATAACTTATTACATCTGAAGACGTAATATGCCGGCTTAATAGACTACCAGTGAATCAGTACTGTGGTTAAGAAACAAAATTTATTGCTACCAAATTTATTATATCCCATAGTCAAAGGCCGGCTTGAATATTGAAGACATTATGAAGCACATTACATTAGCCTATATTAACACCTCTTCTGAAGACCACAACCGCTCTTTCATGAGGGTATATCGGCCCAAAGAACAAAAATAAATGGTTATAACTCTCGCTAACCGCAAAGCAAAATATCGTAACGAAATCAGACTGGGACGTACACAGCTAGGTGTTGAGATACTTAGTCTCTAAAAACTATTACTTAAAAAAATATGACTCCTTAAAACGGTGATCAAAGGCAGTTTAAATTAGTCAAGGAGTGCCAAGAAAAATTAAAGGAGTGTTATAGAAGAATCGCGATTATAAAATCCTATAAAGGCTACTATGAAAGTTTTCATAGTAGCCACTAGTAAAACTTTCATAGTAGCCACTATGAAAGTTACGCATAAGTAAAGCTGATAAAAGCGTGTCAAAGTCAAAGTAAAACAGTTATGCACTATAAAAAAAAACTAAATGAACGTACAAGCTGTTAGTTTCACAATTAATAGATTATAATTTCTAAGGTTGAACTAGTAATTGCAATATTTCTAAATTGCACCGACTACCCGTCTAATTTATTTCTTGTCTTCGTCTATGGTTGCCTGGAAGAAATTGCTTTTAGTAATAAGGTCGCCATTTCTACTACATTTTTATATGATTTCTGTTACTGGAATGTTTGTTTTCTATATATTGTACAATAAAGAATATTCTATCTATCTACATATATTATTATGGAGAAGAAGCCAACTAAGAAAATCCATATTTATTCTTTTCAAATCACAAGTTTAAGCTATTTAACAGAGTTTGTCTAGTTTTATAGTCACAAAAAAATTTTAGTTATTATTTGAAAGACGAAGATATCTTGTATTGAAATAATTTCGTTTTTTTAAAGAAAAAAAAATCTTAAAAATTTATTCTATAATGAAGCGATTCTTCCACAAATATATAATCCTGTGCTAATCGGGGCTGGCTCGGGCCAGCGGCGCGGGCGGCGCGGCTCCAGCGCTAATTGCATGAAGCCCCGAGGGACCCAGAGGTAGCACGGTGGTAACACTGCACTGCCGTGCTCGGCTATACAGCATCACGTAACATATTAGCGTGGCGTAGCGCAACATTAGCAGCTATGCCGTGCTATTCAATCATAAGCATAACACTTTGAGCACCATAACAACATAGAGTTGGAATATAAAAATGACCATACCATTATATTGTTTACTGGCACTACCCTTTCCACTATCCGGATCATCGTGGGTTAACTGGAAGAAAATACTATCGAGTATTAAGCTCGCCATGGTACAAATTTGTTTTTAGTGCAATAGACATAACATAACATTTACATACAAATAAAGAATTTTAATTAATTCATTATCACCGCATTACCGACGCTTTAAAGCGCTTGGGGCCACCAATAGAATAAAAATCACCATTGGTTTTAAATACGTTATCTTTTCAAAAAGTAAACGTCAAAATTTTTTACTATTAAGTAAACGATAACTATTTTAATAACATACAGCCTAGAACGTAGTATCAACATCCTAGGACTTTAATCGGTTTCCGCTAAAAACGGCAGTTTATGGCGGAAATCGATTTAAGTCTCATATTGTTAGTCTTATATTCTAGACTGTAGGTTTTAAAAATACTTGTCATAGGGCCGGTTTGAATAGATAATTTCACTAAGTAAGTTCTGTCACGCTCTTTGCTGAGAAATTCAAAGAGAGGGCACTGCAGTTAAGTATTTACTTAGCAAAACTCACATGCCCGATTTCACCAACAATCCCTATCTTTTAAGGGACACCCATCCCTTTTTAAGGGCTACCTAATGGTTGTTTCACTTTCACCAACGGTAAAGCGTCACTTACGCCGCTAGGGGAACCCCTAAAATTAGGAGGCCGATTATTGAGCCCCTAGCCTTAGGTGACAGTTTCTTTGCCGTCTAAAATGGACAATTTGTTGGATTTTATTGGTGACTTTGAAGGTCTTGAAAACCTGGACTTCTTGTTGAACCCAAGGATTCTTAGGCGGCCGCGCATTTATCGAGAAAGGCCTGATTCCTTTGCAAGGTACGACAACGTGGATTTTGTTAAGCGTTATAGGTTATCCAAACAGATTGTTCATTTCTTACTTAACAAAATTTAAGTTCACTTATAATTTAAAGATAACAAGTGAGTACTGCACCGTTTCAGTTTTGTACTTTGTACACATTAGGTACCAACTATTATGTTTTCTATGACATCACATGCATGCACCCTCTATTACCTACTAAGTTGCATTACGGACGATAAAATATAGGTTACCTAAAGGTCTATCTGCTATCGATTGTACCTTCTTAGCTACAAAAAAGGACCCTCCTACAACCGACCGAGATTTTAGAAAGCAAAGCAAAACAAATTGTTTTGACTTTTTGGCAGTTCTTTTTTTACTGATTTCGCAATGAGATATCATCAAACAGCCATCCACTTTACATGTAATATTACATATTTTACTAAATATTAATGGCTGAATCAAAAATGATAATGTAATAAAGCTTACAATGTAGTAAATTGTCCATTAAAATGACTCAAAACACGTAAAAAGAATTAACCGGTAAGTTGACGCTATAACACAACACTAGACCATGGACAAAACGTCACCTAAGTAAGTAACCCATAGTTAGGTGATTCTTTGTACGGTGAAAACGAATTTAAGTTGCGGGATGGTTTAGGGAATCACTTAAGCTAGAAGTTCCGTAGTTAGGTGGATGTTAGGGGTTCGTTGGTGTAATCGGGCATCAGTCTCTGGTCTGCGCATAGCTGTGTGAATAAAACTTCAATTCTTTGACACTGACACGACAAGAGAAAAAAGAATGCGGTGGATTGTTCTGTACTCGAAACTTGGCATGTATCGATAAAAGTTGATGTTACTCTGTAAAGGAATTAAGTAGAAACAAGTTGTTCTAACATTATCTTAAATAAATGCTCTTCCACCAAACCAGAAACTTGAAAAACATGCCGAATTCTCGTCACAACATTTTTCCATGTTTATCCAAACAATATTAATTTTGTTTAGACCCTTGCCTAAGCTTGGCAAGTTTAGTTCGTATATAATAATTAACTTATAATTTAGGCCAATTAATTTGACCCTAAATTTTGTTATGGAACTCTAAAAATGCAATGACATGTGCAGTAATATGGAAGTTCCAACTCCAAATATAAATCCTTCATTAAAGTCTTTTCATAAATTCTAAGATATTATCATATTTCGATTGTAAAAAATGCGAGGAATACTTCAAGCGAAATTTTACACTGTTATAGTGTGAATTCAAGCTTTATCAAATAAAAGCCCGAAGCATTAGTGCGAATATTTAATCAGCCAACAGGGAGAAATCTGAACAAGCTGAACTTCTTTTGCCGAGAGATTTAAATGAGCTTGAAATGTTTTAAGGATGAAACACACCAACACGTTGGTGTCGGTGGTCCATCAAACTTCCATATAAAAAACATTTTTTTACGTATCCTCGATCGTGTCCCACTGCTATTCAAAGGCGTCCCCTTTTGCCTTCCACTCCTCCTTGTTCATGGCCATCTCCTTGGTAGGACCTTGGTAGGACCTCACCTTTTTGCCGGGCTGGTGCCCGGCAGAAAGGTGAGGTCGTCCCGGCATCTCCGCTTGGGTCGGTCACGTTTGCGATATCCGTCGCGCGGAACCCAGTCAATGACGATTTTTGCCCACTTCTCTAACGCTACGAGCTCTCTAGGCGTTCCATCCAAGCCCATACGGTTTAGATAGCCCGCCCAATTCCACTTCAGTTTAGCGGTTGCAGCTCCAACATCAACAATTTTGGTCCTGAAGCGCAGCATTGTATTAGAAATTCTTTCAATTCTTTTTACACCTAGAATACTGCGCTCCATTGCTCGATGGCAAATCTTAAGTCTCGACTTCTGATGTTCGGTCAAAAACCAGGTTTGTGCACGGTAAGTTAAGATTTAAGATAACATTTACATACACGCACATACATTACTTCTGGCCCCACACTAGGACACCTTGTGTCGTGGAAACGAGAAACAACGACATGATAAACATACTATACACATGCAAGACCTGTTTTTTTTGTGCCCAGCCGGGGTTCAAACCCGGCTACAACTTATGGAACCGTACCGCTTCCGCCGCCCGTTCGCATTTTTTTCCTTTAGGACAATGAACCGCAAAGTATGTGCGCACTGATATATCGCAGACATTATTAGTTGTCCCTCAAAAAAATTGTGCCTCAAAGCTTTTATAAAAGAAATACCGTTTTTTAAGGAAATGTAATCTTGTATGTGTTATGTATGTATATTCTAAAAATATCTTGGGTTATTATTGTGATTTTTCGGTGAGACTTTTTTGACCTATACATTTTTGTTGATTTCTACACCTAGAACTCTTACAATAGTATAATAGTAAGCTGCAAGATTGTGCTAACACACTTACCTTTCGCGACCGCCAGACCCCTAGTAGGCATATAAAAGAGCCAGGGAACCCAAAAATTACCTTCTTGAAGTGGGTCCCTATGATGCTTTATAAGGACTTTGAAAGGGTTATATAGCGTTCTATAGAGTGTAAAATACTCTCCAAACTGAACAACTTCCCATTTTTTTATGTGAGCCATATACATTCCACTGCATAGCATAGACCTTCTCTCAGGGAGAGAGAAGCTCGTGAATTAGAGAAGTACCAAGTTTGTTAACACTTCAGAGGTAGTAAAATACCTCAGACACTCAGGTTTCCTCACGACCGTTAGAGAGTGGTAATGCTACTATAACTCCACAATATACATAACTGAGAAGACAAAGTCATTGGTACATGCCGAACCTACGACCTCACGATTGAAAAGCCTTTGTTCTACCACTCCATCACAGCTGCACTTCAATTAATTACTTATTATATATACCTATACCTTGTTCTTCTTTACTTTATTCATTCTTTACTTTTCAATTATTCTATTCTTTCTTCTTCTTCTTCAGGCTATATTAGTCCACTGCTGGACATAGCCCTCCTCTAATGAGCGCCATAACGCAAGGTTCACCCATTTTTCGGGGGTAATGCCCATAATCCCCCACGCTGGGTATGCGGGTTGGGGATCGCAGTTTGGTGGAATTGTACTGCAGGGGGCGCTGCTGTCCACCTCCTGGTTTGTGTCTCTTAGTCGCCTTTTACGACACCCGCGGGAAGAATTTGGGTTCGTGCTATTCTCTAAGCCGACATCACACAGCAAATTCTATTCCTACTGTTGTGTAAAGTTCACACTTTTTCAGTTTTTTGTGCAGATAACGAAATTTCAAAGCAACATTAAAGCTAACTCTTGCTCATTTGTGCTCAGCGCTCAGTTTAGTCTAGTAGGTTTTTCTTCACCGCACAGCATTTCTCTTCTCGGGAAAAGACCTAGATATAGTCTGAAATAGAATTAATTTTCCTCCCAGTGTTTAATATAGAGCAAACACAATGGGACACGTCCGCGCGTTCCTCTGTTGTCCTGTTTAATAGCGTGATACTAGGGATGGAAAGGACAGAACTTGTACTGAGTACATGGTGATCTAATTATCTAATGATCAATTTTCGCGGTGTGATTAATTGAAACACTCACACTTTGCAACTGACTTCACTTTTATTTGTACGGGAAACTTTTCGTACGGAGCCACGATAGGCTGATATACACCACATTGAAACACAACCCTACCGCGATGTAATTAACTACCAGCGCCATCTAGCGCGTTTGTGTAACAAACAATTTTATCGTTAGCAAAATATTAATTTTGTGAATTAAAGTTAAACATTCCGCCGGCCAAGGACGATTACAGTCCTTAAATATGTAAAGAAAACAAAAAAAAATTAAAACGAAATAATAAATAAACAAAAATCACTGTACGTCAGGCTCATCCAGGGGCAGAGGGCATAATTTTGCGATTGGTCTCTTGAAGACGTTATCCTTATATTTTAAAGTAACAACTCTTGTTATGCCATCTGTACCTGGGTGTTTCTGAATTATACGTCCCAAAAGCCATTTTCCCGGAGGGAGCATATCATCCTTTACTAACACAACGGTGCCAATAGGGAGATCAGGTTGGTTAGTGTTCCATTTGTAACGATGTTGCAATGTCGTTAAATATTCGTTTCGCCAACGACGCCATAAACATTGCACCATACGTTGAATTATGTGCCATCGATTCAACCGGCTGAGTTTAACATTAAGTAAAGAAGGCTCAGGAACACCGATTAAGGGCTCTCCGATAAGAAAGTGACTAGGTGTCAGTGGAGGTTCATCTAGAGTGGAATTTATAAGGGTGATTGGACGGGAGTTAACACAAGCCTCAATTTGAGTTAAAAGAGTAGTTAGCTCTTCATACGTGAGAAACGTTTGGCCTATAACGCGTTTCAAATGACCCTTGACGCTTTTCACTCCAGACTCCCAGATACCTCCAAAATGTGGAGCACGCGGTGGTATAAATTTCCATTGAGTTCGATCATTAGCAAGAAGTTCCGAAATTTCAGTTACAGTCTGAGACTTGGAGTCTTTGAATGCTAGATCAAGTTCACGCGACGCGCCTACAAAGTTCGTTCCATGGTCACTCCAAAGTTCCTTGCAGTGCCCACGTCGAGCAGTGAAACGCCGAAATGCGGCAATAAACGCAGCAGAGGTAAGATCAGTTACCAACTCTAAATGAATGGCTTTTGTTACGGTGCACACAAACAAACAAACATAAGCTTTACAAGTTCTCTTGCATCTACCAGGATAAGCCTTCATTGTAAACGGTCCACAAAAGTCTGCTCCACTTATAATAAAAGGACGACCAGGTTTAACACGAAATTTAGGTAAATTTGCCATAAAGGGAACCAGTGGATTAGCCTTTTGCTTGAAACAGGGTATACATTTTTTAATTACTGTTTTCACCACATTCTTTACTCGTGTAATCCAAAATTTTTGTCGAATTACATTCAAAGTTAGTTGGTGCCCTCCATGCAGAGATTTCAAATGTGCGTTCGAAACGATAAGTTTGGATAGTGCACAATCACCGCTTAAAAGGATGGGATTTTTCATATCCTTTGGAATCTCCGCATTAGAGAGTCGCCCTCCAACACGAACAATACCTTCGTCATCGATAAATGGATGCAGTACATATATTTTACTCGATTTTTGAACTGGTTTACCCAGTGACAAGCGATCGATCTCATCTCGGAATGAAATGGATTGTGATATTTTAATCCAACGGTTAAGAGCATCATCAAGCTCCACAGTGGTTAGATATGTGGGCTCAGCAAATAACTGCTTAGTTATCCTAGCTTTGCTTAGTTTAACATAACGAAAACAGTAAGCAGTCACTCGGACCAATTTTAATAGTGTTGAGAATCGTTTTAGATAAGAAATCGCATCATCATTTTCGATCAAATTAACATTGGATAATATTTTAGTAGATTTCATTTCTAAATTTGTGAAAGGTGTGTCAATAGAAGAATGTTCAATTTCACCTTTATCATACAAAAATTGAGGGCCATTCCACCATAGTCCCGACTGCTGCAGATCATCTGGGAAAATTCCACGGGATGCCAAATCAGCAGGATTGTTGGCAGAACTGACATGATTCCATTGATTACTATTAGTGAGTGTCAAAATTTCTGACGTGCGATTTGCAACAAATGTAGTCCATGTATTTGGTGTTTTACGCAGCCATGCTAGGACGATGGTAGAATCTGTCCAGGTATATACATCATCATTAGGGATATTAAGAACAGTCTTAACATGTTGAATCATTTTGGCCAAAAGTACGGCACCACAGAGTTCAAGACGTGGAACAGAAATCTGTTTGACTGGGGCAACTTTAGATTTTGCTAAAATAAGATGAACTTTTATTTCGCCTTCATCGCTTAAAACTCTGAGGTACACCACTCCAGCATAGGCCGTACAAGAGGCATCACTAAACCCATGCAGCTCCCGTTTAATTGTATGATCTGAAACTCCAAGCCATCGTGGGAACTGAATGTGTTCAGCGTGCATGAAACGATCAAGATAAGTAATCCATTCCTCCTTAAGATCAGTAGGTAACTCTTCGTCCCAACCCAAGCCAGCTAACCACAGCTTTTGCATAAAGATTTTAAGTAGTATAATTGCCGGTGTTAGCCAACCTAGTGGGTCAAAAGATTTTGCAATAGTGGACAATACATTTCGTTTGGTAATTGTCTCATTACATCTTTGTAAATTTAGATTGAGTTCAAAATTATCTGTTTCAGAGTTCCAGGTAATACCTAATGTTTTGATTGTGTCTTCAACCTTAATATTTACAGCACTTTGAGAGTCTTTGTCAACATTGGGAATTTGTGATAACACCACTTGACTGTTTGAAGACCACTTGTGTAAAAGAAATCCACCACGAGACAAGAGTTCTGTCAACCCTTTTTGTAACTTCACAGCATCTTCTGATGTGGACGCGCCAGTCAATAAATCATCCATGAACATGTCGCTTTTCAGAATTTCAGATTCAGTAGGGAAATCATCTTTTTCATCTTCAGCCAGTTGATGAAGTGTGCGAATGGCTAAAAATGGGGCACAAGATGTTCCATACGTTACGGTAAGTAGTCGATATTCTTTTATAGGTTCCGTTGGAGATTCTCGCCATACAATTCTCTGATAGTCGACGTCATCGCTAGCTACTAGAATTTGACGATACATCTGTCGAATGTCCGCAACTAAACAAGTTTTATGTTGTCTCCATTTAGTTATTAAATCTCTAATATCCTTTTGAAGAGGACAACCAGTGAGAAGTTTATCATTTAATGATTTTCCAGTTTCAGGTGTAGCACTTCCGTCGAAAACTACACGTAGCTTCGTGCTTAGACTCGTCGGCCTAAGAACAGCGTGGTGAGGTAAGTGATATACTTTCTGTGTTTCTCTTTCTTTTTCAGGTACTATCATCATGTGACCTTGTGATTCATACTCATTCAAGAATTTGTGATATTCTTCCTTGAACTCAGGCTTACGTGTAAAACTTTTCTCCATCTGTTGTAGGCGGCTGATAGCAAGAGATTTGGTATCACCAAGGTTTGTGTGTGGATCATCTTCAAATGGTAACCGTACAATGTAACGACCAACGTCATTGCGAGTGTGAGTAGCTTTGAAATGTTCTTCACATTGTATTTCTAAATCGGTCATTGGTTTTTTGTGAGGTAAATTCTCTTCTAACTCCCAGAATTTTCTGAGTAACTGATCAGTTTCAACCTTCGTGTGCATTACCACCAAATTGTGTTCGTATCCTGCTGAATCAGTTTGTGAAACTCTGCCTGAAATTAACCAACCAAGGCGAGAATTGAGTGCAATAAGAGAATTACACTTGTGTAAGCCTTCTAATAGTATGTATGCATGCACGTCGGCACCAAGTAAAACATCAATAGACCCTGGCTTGTGAAAGTTTGGATCAGCCAGATCCAACTGCATAGATGAAGGCCAAGTATCTTGTGGAAATTCACGTGAAGGCAACAATGAAGTGAGTTTTCTTAAAACATATGCATTGACTTGGAAGGTTGATGCATTGTCTTTTGTGGAGTGGACTGTAAGTGTAGCCATAGACTTTGTAGTTACCACTGATGAATTAGAAATTCCGGAGATTTTGCCAGTAACTGGAGTACGATTAAGATTCAACAACTGTGCAGCTGCTTCGGAGATGAAAGAACCCTGTGAACCCTGATCTATAAGAGCTCTTAAGGCGTAAGTACCACTGTTCTTTGAATCAACATTAATTACAGCAGTAGCTAATATAACCAGATCATCTTGCGTTTCTGCTTTTAGGTTAACGCTAAGGTTGCAAGAGGTATTGGGTCCAGTGCTATTTTCCTTTGGGGTATCTTTCTCTTTATCAGTATCCACAGCCTTGTCTTCCTTCTGAGAGGTAAAGTGCAGCAGCGTGTGATGACGACGTCCACACTTTTTGCACACTGTACTTTGTCTACAGTTGGATACTGAGTGACCTTTCACAAGGCAGTTAAAACATATGTTGTTTCTCTTGACGAAATCTTGACGTCCGGGAACGGAGAGTGTGGCAAAACCTTTACAGTGGCATATATAATGATTCTGTGAGCAGTAAGTACAAGTGCTTTCGATTTCAGTAGCAAAACTTTTGACAGTTGATGCTTTTGGTGATTGTTGAACGGGTTTTGGAGCATTTATTTGTGTAGGTTGTGAAAGATTGACCATTTCCATAGTTCGGAATCGTTTCTCGAGAAAACTGATTAAGTCTTCATACGTAGGAATGCTTGTTGAGTTTTGTAGCGATTGCTCCCAAAGTTTGTGAGATTCAATGTCTAACTTTGAGACTAAGATGTGCACGACGATTGCATTCCAGGAGTCGACCTTCAAATTTGTTAGGGATGTGAGACATTGGCTAGAGGTATCTAAAAGATCTTTTATGCCCTTTGGAGATTCCGATGTTAACGTCTTCTGACTTAAGAAACGATTGAGGATGTTATTAACAATCATTCTCTTGTTTTCATATCTTTCATTTAGTTTTTTCCAGGAGTCATCATAGTTAGCTTCCGTTAGCGAGTAATTTTTCAGCAGTTGTGCAGCTTCTCCAGATAAACTTGATTTTAGATAATGATGTTTCTCGATTTTAGTTAAACGATCATCATTATGAATTAGAGAATTAAATAAATCTCTAAAGCTCATCCACTGATTGTAATCGCCGGAAAATTGCGGTATTGCTATAGGTGGAAGCTTCGGTCTCATCTTTGCAAGTTCTAAATGAGTATCAGAGTTCGAAGGTTCACATTTCTCCTGTTTTAGCTCATATGATTTATCCTTAAGCCATGTCAAAAGCTCCAGATATTGTTCTTCAGTTTCTTCATAATTTTCCTCCAAATTCAAATTGTGTTCTGATTGTAACGTTTTAGTATCTATCAATTCAGAAAGGGTCTCATAATTCTTAGTATAACTTGCCCAATAATCTTGTAAAATCTCCATACGAGAATCCAAAAATCCTCTTGTTCGTTTGTCCTTAGCAGATTTCTTAGAATTCGCAAGTAATTTTTCAATTTTGGTCGAGTTCTGAAGCATCTGTACGATAAGTTGTTTGATTTTCTTGTCCGCCATTGTATATAAGGCTCACAAAATATATTGCGGATAGTTAGAAAAAAATACTATTTTAGGATCACTATTCAATTACCAAAGTTTTTATTTAGTTCAGTTTGAGAAAAATTTCAAGTCCAAAACCACTTCCAGAAACTAATTTCAAATTATTCTAAGTCTTTTTTTCTTCGCGAATTCGGCTAAGTCTTTTTAACACTGAATTTTTCTAAGTCCGTTAACTCTCACTTTCACTAAGTTATTTGTTTGCACTTTACTCACAGTTTATCCGAGCTCGATGGTCCATATGATTAATTGAAACACTCACACTTTGCAACTGACTTCACTTTTATTTGTACGGGAAACTTTTCGTACGGAGCCACGATAGGCTGATATACACCACATTGAAACACAACCCTACCGCGATGTAATTAACTACCAGCGCCATCTAGCGCGTTTGTGTAACAAACAATTTTATCGTTAGCAAAATATTAATTTTGTGAATTAAAGTTAAACACGGTGATTCAACGATTGTGATGATTTATTGACCATTTTCTGCTGAGCTCTCTACTCTACAAAATTTTTGAGTGACTATTCACAAAATTATTTGTCTAGATCTTTATCGTAAACCAAATTCACATAGAGGAACTTATGTGATTAAGAATTATTCAATTTTGTTTATCATTATTTCTATTACAGATTTGTAGACTGCTTGAACGAGATAACATTAATTTTGAATGCTAAGCCAAGTTTAGTTGTCCTGTATTGTCTTTTATTTAACTACAAAATAGTACGAGTATAAGTGCCCTACAGGACCAAATCTATAAATAAGCATTTCAATCCAATTACTTATTAACAACAGTCACTATAAAAAACCCTGACCAGTTAGTCGGTTTAAGATTAAAATTATGGCAAAATCGAATCAAAGGTAGAAACGATAATTAACGCTATCCTTCACACAGGCACACATACGCACGTACGGACAAACATGCTTTGACTTGTCCTATTTTAATTTTTGATACAAATAACATGTTATTTTTAAGTTCAACTCATAGAAAACAGTTTGAACTGACTATAGAAGAGCAGAGTAACCTAACACACTAGCACAGGCATCTACACATTTTTGCTTAAATCAAGGCATCAAAAACTGTTAAGATAAATCAAGTAAAATAAATTTATTACAATGTAAAAATATTACATTCTGTCTGCTGAATGTCAATGTACAATGTTACATATAAACCGCTGCCTTCGGGCCGCATTGTAGTGGAGAAAAAGGCAGCGGGGAAAAAACTGCACTCTGGCCATCTTATCTCAAGTCATCTTAAACCAAATACATTAGTTGCCACCTATACGTATACCTAATAGATTTCGTGATTGCCATTAAGAACTTTAAATGCCAAAGCAAAAGTTGAGTGCCTTACAACAGTACATGTTCAAAATATACCATATGTTCATGAAATAGACATTTTATTTATTTGTAAACAAAAACTTAACAGACTCCACCATTGTACCTACATATCCTTCTATCAACATCTAGTAAACCTATAGTTGCAATTAAGGATGATAATTTTTTTAATGGCATTTTGTAATGGCAGTCGTTAAGCCATGTCAAACGCCTTGAGGGCGGCTTGATAACTTTTGACAGTAATGCTCGCCACTGTCTTACAATCCTCCACCAACCCAGACTTGGCCCCGGTGGTGGAGCATGGCCTAACCTTCCTGCGATACACGAAGAGACCCGTGCCCCAGCAATGGGGACGTACAAGGATATCGATGATAATTATTTTACTCCCAATTGATCTTGGCTTCGCTCAAGTTATGTGAATAGTGGAAGTATGCTCACGTGTAAAAAGGAAACTATCTCTGCGGAGCCGTTGTTCTGTTTGTCCACTTTGCTCTTTAATCCCATTACACGCGGCAGTTACTATAGACAGTCCATCGAACTTGCTGCACAAATTATGAAAATTAAATTGAGTTCAATTAGAAATCTTTGCGGTTGCTGCTGTTTTCTCTTGCAATTCATTAGTTTTCCCTGTAAGTAGGTAGGTTATTTAGGATGATTTTTGCAGAGTATTTTGAACCATCCTGACAGCTTGCCAAATTTACCCGAACTGTGTTGCAATGGAACTTACTATCGATGCGTCAAAGTAGCATGAATGTAAACGATTGCCATTTCAGAACCAATTCATTTGACATCGTAATCACATTCGAAACCAGTGACCAAAAGACTCCAGCTAAAGTACAAAAGCAGAGGTCTCGAGTGGCGCATCATTAAATAGCCTAGTCGAAATAGGCCTCACCACCCCGAGGTCTGCAGCGCTGGGGACTGCTCTGTGGTCAGTGGCCGTAAATCAAGCGGCAGTAACCCGTGGCGACAGAGTTATGAGGCGGTCCGGCGCGTCCGCAGCGGGATTCATGAGGCGAGTGGATAAAACAGAGGATCCATTCCTTCAGTCGGCCATTCTTTCATTTCCGCTGTTTAAAGTCATTGATGGCAATCATGAAATCCTATAACACGTATAGGTGCCAACTGATGTATCAGGTTTAAGATGACTTGAGAATGTTGTGGACTGAAAGAGGATGTAGTGATACGAATTGAGAAAGGAATGTTGCGTTGGTTTGGACATGTGGAGAGGATGAAGGAAGAAAGATTGACGAAACAAATATATATTGCGAATGTGAGTGGAAGGGCTGGTAAGGGACGTCCCAGACGGACTTACATCGACCAAATAGGGGATGTATTAGCAAAGGGAAAGATAAAAAGTACCCGGAACCGGCGTGCGTGCATGAAACGACTTATGAACGTTGATGAAGCGAAGGTGATCTGTCAGGATCGCGGCAAGTGGCAGTCCTTGGTCTCTGCCTACCCCTGTGGGATACAGGCGTGAGGCTATGTATGTATGATTTGAGAATACACAGTCAGAGTGGGGTTTTTTTTTATTCTGTATACATAATACGTATTCTATTGATATAGTTATTATATATAATATATTCAAACTTAAAGATATATTTATAATAATAATAATTAATGATAAAAATGGAACTAAACCTAAAACATAAGTTATTATTATTTACAACATATAAGTATTTTACTCAATATAGTATTGCCCAAGATTGTTTCGCACCGCAGTCTGTGACGCTCGTGGGGTAGCACCTGGCACTGACTGAAAATCAGCGTTGAAGGCTAGTCCATCAGCATATTGCTGAGTCAGTTGCCATTTATAGCAGCAGGGACACGCCGTGACCTTTCGTTTTTCTTTTTGGTTTTTGTTTTTTGTGAATGTCATGTTTAGGTTTTTTTTGTTACTGTGGCGTGTGTACTGTTTCTATAATAAATTTTTTTCTTCTTCTTCATACTATCGCTCCGAAAAAACCGCCAAGCCGCTGTGAACAGGAGAAAAAAATCAGCGGGAATAAAGAGAGTATTTCTTCCTTCTGTTATTCTCTAGTGGCAGCGAGATTCATGACGACAGTCGCTTGAGCTCGCTCATTGCTGCCTCAGTGCCAACCGCTGGGGCGGAAAAATACTCGCCATTTCATAGCTTCCGACTAACCGGACGCTTTCAGTGCCTAATCCTTAAAACTTTCCAATCAAAATATTAATAGACTCAATCTTTCAAGAGTAAATAACTTGTGCGCAATTTATCTCAGTTTGAGCTGGAGTGGCTGCCGTGATTTTTTTGTTGTTTCTCTCTTATTTCTTCAATGATTCCCTGGAAATTATACGGCAAGTTATGAAAATAAGGCTACTTTTGAAACCGTTTCTTCAGTATCGTTAATTCGATATCGATTTAACGCTTCCAATAAAAGTAAGGAAAGTTTAACATTATTAACCTTATTTCGGATTCATTTAGCTGATTTTTGTCGGAAAAGTTCTACCAGGTTTCGCAGTGAGCTTAATCATGGTGAGTAGAGACTCAGCTTGCGTCCTCGGTTACTCACCTTTGACTTTGTCTTAAGTTATTAATGTAAAAGGAATTAGAAAACCGTTGCGTTTCATATGTTAAAAAACTACGACCACGACCTACCCGAGACCACGGCAACTGTTAAGCTGCCGAAACGTCGGGAAATAAGGTAATTACGTTTTACGTTGTACGTAATACAGAGAATATTGTAAAGAGGTTCGAAATTTCACTGATGCCGTGAGTCACCCATTGGCTCAATTGGTAGAGCGCTGGTACGGATAGCCAGAGGTTGCGGGTTCGAATCCCGGCATGGGTGAAATTTTTAGCCTCTAAATAGGTTTTTAAATTACGTTTTACCTAATAAATAATCGCGATTTGACCCGTTTAATATATAAGTATGATAAAAAAACTTCAGCTCTTACTACGTACAATGACCCAACTATAAGGATAAGTGCGGGAATCTCAGGTCTAAAAAAGTAACAAGTTATTCGGTATTTATTTCTGCTTCGACCAATTCTCCGATTTGAGGTTGCCTGGAAGAAATTGCTATTAGCTATAAGGCCGCCAATTGTATCTTATCTTCTGTATCTGCTATTTCTGTATCAATTTTCCGGTATACAGTAAAGAATATTCTTATCTTATCTCTTCAAAGTGGTTTGCGTAACAGAGTACATTAAAAATTATAACAAAAGCAGACTATATACGTTGCATTGCCGATCAAGTACCTTCTCCCATAGGGAAATTATGTGCTTATTCACGGCGTGTGCCGAAAGAGAATTAGCTAAGACTTTTTGCTGGATCCGGAGGAATAGCCAGAGACCAGGGTTTGCCACTTCATACAGATAAAACACACATAAGCTGCCTATATTATACGTTGCACTGCCTAACAAAGCCTTCTCCCAGATTATGGGCTTTTTCATAAGATATATTAAGCTTACCTGAAACGCGGTTCAAAAAATATGTTAAGTACACCTTGTGTCAAAAGGCCTACTATAACATAAGGGATTATTTAGATGGCAAGGATGTCCAGAATTAAAGCCGCTACAAGGCATGAGTTCCATCTAGTCGGTATCTATGTTTTATAATAATTATGAAATCTCTGTTAATTAAGGACTTTGAAAATACTAAGTTTGGAGTTTTGTTGTCCATGTTTTCTCAGAAATTATCTACATTTTGAAATGGTCACCTAGTTGAATTGTCACATTCATTAAGCCGCAGTTTCTGCGATATTTTGAATAAAAGCCTTTCATGTCATTTCACCGCGCGCACCGGAAGCGGATTAGCTATTTTGGTACTGAGGTTTACTCACGTTATTTTTTTCTTTGCGATTAGCCAGTGGTATTGTTACATAAAATTCACAATTTGAATGTGTTAACTTCAAATAGCTCGTCATTAGTATATGCCGTTTTCTAGCAGGGTTTCCAAAATGTGAAGCCGGAATTTTATTAATAATTAATGAAGTCATCGTAAGGAAACCTGAGACTCTGAGCTATTCACATACCTTTACATGCCGTACAGCAGTGGGCTCGCGTTGTGGTAAAGTCTCTCTCTTTCTCACGTTAAGAGAAGGCCTTGCAGTGTGTCGTAAATCGTATTCTTATAGTATTAATGTAGTCGTTATATGTGTGTACTTTGCAAAGCTGACTTAAGTCTTAAATGTGTTTATTCTCCAACTAGACCCGCCAATTTTTTAATCCTAAAAACTATAATGTATAAGTAATATATTGGCTGCCGATTGCTATGATTATCTTTTATGACGCTATTTGCATTGGCATAATCATACTTATCTGTTAAGCTATCGCCATTAGAAAATTGAATTATGCAAGAAATGAGAAAACTTGCTTATTAAAGTTTTACTTCTATAAAAGTTTAAAATTCTCATTTTCACCCAGTCGGTAAAAATAGGAATACTAATAAACATACGTATACGTTATAATAAACTTAAACAAATCATACTTGAATACTATAAATAAATATATGCACATACTTACATAAATAGATAGATAGAATATTCTTTATTGTACACAGAAATTACAGTAACAGAACTTATATAAAAATATAGTACAAATGGCGGCCTTATTACTAAAAGCAATTTCTTCCAGGCAACCATAGTGACTTATATAACAAGTGTGTTATAAGGACACTAACCTAACCTAACCATCCGGATACAGGAAACTTTATGTATGTATTGTGCCAATGTCTACGTGCCAAAGAAACAGGGATCTTACAGCCAAATCCCATCGTATAGTCCTCCATCAACAAGCAAGCGCAACCAATCCCGCGCAGCGCCGTGGCGTCTCGTCATCGAAGGGGAAATCCTAATAACCTGCTTTCAATAAAGATTGTAGGGTTAGTTATCTGAAGGCTTCAGGTTAGCGCCGGGGCGTGGCGCGGGGTGGGGCGGGGTACGAGGCAATCGCTTGACGAACAGTTCTATTTTCCAGCGGATTCCACTCGCCTGACTCCGGCTGGGAATTTTCCAGAAGCGTAGCCTAGAGTTACCGTGCTGGCAGCTTGACTGAAGTGGCAATCAATAGCAGTCAATTGTTGTGGTGAGGGTAGCTTAAATCACTTGTACGATTGCAGCGGGTTTATAGCCCACCTATGACACAATAATTGTAGTTTGGCCGATTTGCTAGTCATAAAGATAAAAAACTTTTTAATTTCTTATACTCGGAAAGTAGTGTAGTTTTGATCTGATTATTGGGTGGAAAATGTTACTTTCCTCCCTAGAGACGGAAAAACTCTCAGATCATATAATCTGAGGAAAAACTCATTCAAATTACTTCCCACCTAAGGACCGGAATGCACTTTAAAAATAGAACTACTGACAGCTGTGAAGAATTTCATATAAAAAAAACTAAATAAAAAAATGCTGCTGCCATGTGCGTTTCTAAGCAGCCAGTGTGAACTTAGCGTAAACTTATTTAAGCGGAATAAGCCGCAACAATTACGCGGTGAATTCCATATTTAAAATTTAATAAGTCGACATAAATTGTCGGGATACTAATCTGTTATATGTATCTGTGAGGGAATTCAAGAAATAGGTAATAATATTTTATGCTAAGATTTTAATATTAAAAATGAGTTTTTATTTTCCTCATAATCGAAATGAAAAGTAGTGTTCAACACGGGTAAAAGGATCAATTGCTACTCGGACTATAGTCTACATACCTCGGGAATTGTTTTTTTTCACCCTCGTTTAACAATCTACTGTTTACTATCTACGTAATGGCATGGTTTGTAGAGAGACCAATAGCACCATCACTCACACTACATGCGTGATGGACCTAATCGGATGCTGTTGTGTCTGGGACATTGTCATAGATGGAGAAGGCTTGCTCGGCACCTATGCCATCTAGTTTAGTCGGCCTAGCCCACGAGAAAGACATATAATAGATACGTGCGAGCCAACCAAGGCGTCGGATTCTCACGGTATTTTTCTTCACCCTTCTACACAAATTCGCAGATGTACTTAACGTTTAATAAACAAAACCATAGGTATAAATTCGCACTGGGAATTGAACGTGGGTCTCTATACGTATACTCTAATTGCGATTGGCCCCTGTAAATTTACGCCAATAACTTTGTAAGAATACCGGGAGTTATTAGAATATTCTTTATTTGGGCGCTTACTAAAATCCATTAAATTTTCTTTTACGACACATAACAGTAAAGTTTATTCGAATAGGGAATAAGTTTTAAACACACCAATAGTTCGCTGCTTAAATCGTACGTTGCATTGCTACGAAAAATTCTCGTAGCACGGCTACGAGGATTTATTGTAGCAATGTCCTAAACCGATTGCTACGAGTAAGCAATCATTCCGCCAATCAGTTCATTTCAATGCACATGGTAGAGCTTTTATAATCGAGAACTTACTGTCCGACTACCAGGCTATTTCCACCAACACCTGGCCAATCCACCGGCGCGATTGAATTTAAAAACCAATTTTATATTCTTCTCAAAACTGCGCTCAAGCGCTAAGAGACTCGGAACGGCGGCGTTGTGCCGAACCAATTCGATTTTGTAAAGGACGAATTTTTTGGCAATATAAAGGCGTTGATACAATTTCCGCTTCCCTTTGAGGTTCGTGGAGAAAGAAGCGTGATAACAGGCTCAATAATACCGGCTATCGATTTCAGAAAATATTGAAATCAACATCGTATACCATTAGTTACTACAGAAAAAATCGGCAACACTATTGATTTCATTTAATAAATGTCTCTCTCTCTCTCTCTCTCTCTCTCATTTGATCTCTTTGTTGTTACTTAACAGCAATAATATTTATTACTGCATTTTTACTGGTATAGTTGTGATCTGTGGGAAGGGCGCTTCTTGTGGAAATATAATAGATTCTACCCTAGTTTGGCAACGGAGGCCATCTAGTTAATTTTATAAACGTAAATATTTACTATGTCACTAGGTAACTTCCTTGAAATAAATTGTATTTTTATAGTTATGTACGTATTATGTTTGAGCCATAAATATATTTAAGATTTTATTAACACAGTATATTTTTTAAAATAAGATTCTCTTTTTTCTTAGTAGGTTTTGTGGAATACAGAATTAATTAAATAACAATAACCTCAGGAGGCAGTTATAAATAAATACAGTCAATTAATTATTAAACAAAGATACAAGCCAAATGAAAAGAATTCAATAATCTTAACTACTCAGTTATTGCATTCAGGTGTAACTGCCATTTATGTTACAAATTTTGTAAATTCCTTTTATATAATTATAGAGATTGTCGCGGACCCTGGATTTGAAGTGGGAATAAAGCGATATCTACGGAATTAACATATCCAAGTAACGCGATCCTATCGCGCGAATGTGTGAAAGGCTTTTCATATCAGTTTCCCGAATTGTCTTTCTTCCCGATTCAGAAAACTCCACGAGCATTTTTTTTTTTCGTTTTCTTTGATTCGTTATGATTGTTGTGTTTCTCAAATGATAGTGAAACGAGTGAAATTTCGTGGCGCTAGTAGTATTAGTAAACACTTTTTTAATGTAAACAATATACGTTCCACTGCAGGACACACGCTTTCTTTCAGAAAGAGAGTAGCCACGCTTGCCTACCGCGGATTGGACATTTGAAGTGCTGAGGTATTTGAACACCATAGACACTTAGGTTTCCTCTCGATGTTTTCCTTCACTGTTAGTAAGTGGTATGTGGTATTGCTATTGTAACTTTAAAAACGTTCGTAACTTAGAAAACATAATCATTGGTATACGGGAATTGAATCTGGGTCTCCCGCTTCGGAGTCCATTGTTTCGCCCACTAGACTACGGCCGCTTCCATAAACACTATAGTTTTATAAAATTATTTATTGTGTCTTTACCATACCACGGAATATCTTAGTTTATGACCTGAAGAAGTGTTTCTGTTGCATGGAAGATATTATTATTGTCAAATCGGAAACCAATTGTAAGCTGCGGTGCATAATCGTGACGGCGTGACGATAATATCAAATAATCAAAAAAATAACGATATTAGGGGAAAGTATATATTAACATATTTAAGAAAAAGAGAACCAATATTTTCAATAAAATAAAAGTTTATAATACCGATTTCAGTAATTTCGGCTGAAACAACAATAAAACCACGTGACGTCATGCTTAGGAAAACATTTGTCTAATATCCGCGCGTAGACACATTTGACGTTTGATGTTTGTTAGGTATAGGCGTGACATAAGATTCGACGCCATGACAATGCGAGTCGTTTTCTCACAAATTTAAAATATTTTTAGAAAAATGCCTCAAAAATGGCTTTAACCTTTGTTAAACTTAAGTTTGGGAAACTACGCCGAGTCTTCTTGTCATCCATACCGCAATGCTTGAAAACGAAAGTTTTCAACTAGTGCAACCTACCTGTGATGTCCTACGGAGCCGAGACATGGACACTCACGAAAGGGCTGGTCCACCAGTTCAAAATCGCTAAGCGAGCTATGGAGAGAGCAATGCTCGGAGTTTCTCTGAAGGATAAGATTCGTAACGAATGCATCCGACAGAGAACCAAAGTTATCGACATAGCTCAGAGAATCAGCAAGCTGAAGTGGCAGTGGGCTGGCTATATCTGGCGAAGAACCGACAACCGTTGGAGTAAACGTGTTCTTGAGTGGAGACCGCGACTCGGCAAACGTAGTGTAGGACGCCCTCCGACTAGGTGGGATGACGATCTGCGAAAAACTGCCGGCAGATGCTGGATGTGGCAAGCTGAAGACAGGGCGCTATGGCGCTCATTAGGGGAGGGCTATGTCCAGCAGTGGACTACATAATATAGCCTGAAAAAAAAGAATCTTAAGTTTATTACTAAAATATAGGTTTTTTTGTTAATTAATACTAAATGTGTCCCCACATTATGGAAGAAGATTTTAAAATCTTTAATCACGGCTTGGCGCATCCAGCATTTGCCTGCAGTTTTTCACAGATCGTCATCCCACCTGGACGGAGGGTTTTCTACATTACGTTTGCCGAGTGGCGGACTCCACTCAAGAACCCTTACGCTTGCCCGTACAAAACGCGATTGCTTGAGTGGAACGTATCTATGATTTGATTGACTCGTAATTGTGTGATGTTGTAAATCGTTTTATCTAAATAAATAAAATTCAAAGTCCTGACTGACTGACTCACTCATCAACTCCCAACCCAAACCGTTGGACCTAGGAAGCTAAAACTTTGCACAGAGGGTGTAATGTAGGTATATAATGTATGCAAGGAATAAGACCGATTTATTTTGTTCCTTGAATCTTAAAAACCTATTTAGAGGCTAAAAATTCCACCCATGCCGGGAATCTTTTCCAAGCGGACGGGGTCGCGGGCAAAAGCTACTCTTAAATAATAGACTGGTACGACTTCAACTGTGTGTTTTATTTACAATGTGTTTTATTTATAATCGTCATCGTCATCGTCAGGCTATACTAGTCCACTGCTGGACATAGCCCTCCCCTAATGAGCGCCATAGCGCCCTGTCTTCAGCTTGCCGCATCCAGCATCTGCCTGCAGTTTTTCGCAGATCGTCATCCCACCTCGTCGGAGGGCGTCCCACACTACGTTTGCTGAGTCGCGGTCTCCACTCAAGGACACGTTTGCTCCAACGGTTGTCGGTTCTTCGCGACATATGGCCAGCCCACTGCCACTTCAGCTTGCTAATTCTCTGAGCTATGTCGATAACTTTGGTTTTCTGTCGGATGCATTCGTTACGAATCCTATCTTTCAGCGAAACTCCGAGCATAGCTCTCTCCATAGCTCGCTGAGCGACTTTGAACTGGTGGACCAGCCCTTTCGTGAGTGTCCATGTCCCGTTTTATTTATAATATAAACAGAAAACCTGGTAAAAGACAGAATAAGGAAGTAAAAAAAGATTTATACATTCGAGTCTAGTTGAAATGTAAATCAGTAATGCCAAAAACCAAAGGAAATCTCAAAAATGGATGACGTTATTTTAAAAATGATTTTTATTTTTAATGCACTAACCCGTGCTAAGGACAATTTTAAAAACCTATTTAGAGGCTACGTAATACAGAGAATAGTGTAAAGAGGTTCGAAATTTCACTGGTGCCGGTGAGTCGCCCATTAGCTCAGTTGGAAAAAGCGCTGGCATGGATGGCCAGAGGTGGCGGGTTCGAATCCCGGCATGGGTGGAATTTTTAGCCTCTAAATAGGTTTTTAAGAAATATCACCAAAAATGGTGTAAAGAGGTTTGCACTGTTACAGTTGTATAACTCACAAGGCACTGAATCAGTTCGGAGGTCGTGGTTCGTCCCGCGGGCCGAGGCTCATCTCGCATTCAACGTAACGGGTAAGTCCCACTGCACGCCGGATGTAATTGGACCTGCCTCGAGTCACCCCCGATATTGTGTCAACAACTCTGCATACAGAGGAATATCGTATTTAAATCCCGCAAGTATTAATATAACCTTTACAAGTTTCCGTTTCTGCAACAACAGGCGCGGTCAGGTGATGGCAGTCGTTAAGCTATGTCAGAGGCCTTATGGGCGGCTTGATAACTTCTGACAGTAAAGCCCGCCACTTTCTTACAATCCTCCACCAACCCAGACTTGGCCCCGGTGGTGGAGTATGGTAGAGGATTGTAAAACAGTGACGGGACTTAGTAGGTAATGTTGCATGTTATCTGTAAAAATATTTGAATGGATCTGAAAATCTGAATACTGATTTTTAAGATTGCTTGCAAAGTCTTTAATCCTCTCGTAAGCTCGTCTATTAAACTGCATTTCTATTTTAAACTTCTATTCCAATCTTTCCAAGAACCGCTAAAACAAAATAACTTTAAAAGACTGCATGAATCACGGAACTTCACGGCTCCACGGTCGATTAAGGTGAAGAAAAGTGACTATCAAGTAAATGGAAACCGATTCAATGACGCTCTAGTAAAGTTACCAAGCGTGGAACTGGCAAGCAGTCTTCGAGACAGCTCATGAATACGCACCGTAGAGGTTGTTGAAGGCTTTTGTAGATGTTTTAAGCGCGCCGCTTGCAGCCGTGAAACATGCATGTTTACGGTTGTTTACTTGAGTAATAGAAATTGTATTAGCAAGTTTTACCAGTCTTCTTGTTGTTTATCCGACAGATCCTGAACGACTGCTATTCGTGTGTCTGGCCGCAACACCAAAGTTTTCCCTAGTTTTGTAAGACAATTATCTAATGGTTTGCTATTTAAAGTTATTCATGGCAATCGTGGAATCTTATGAAACGGATAAGTATCAACTGATGTATTAGATTTAAGATGACTTAAACCTAATACAACGCTATGGCGCTCATCGGGGGAGGGCTGTGTCCAGCAGTGGACTAAGATATAGCAAGAAAAAGAAGAATACCAGTCAAGAGTAAAGGATCTATGAATACTCCATAAGGTCAGTACTTTCATAGTGGGGTGTACTTCCACGGCCCATTTGTGCTCAGTAGTTTTAAGTTTATAAAGTTTAGTGATGGATGACCAAGCAAAAATCCTTTTTTACGGCAAAACGCAAAACGACGAGAACTTGTCATGTATAAATAACTGAGTGAGAATACAAATAAAAATCCTCGAGCTCTTCAAAATAGATAGAAATTTTTTAACGTGCACAGAAATTACAATAACAGAAACTATACAAAAATTGAGTACAAATGGGGGCCTTATTACTAAAAGCAATTTCTTCCAGGCAACCGAATCTAATATCATAACCTTATATTTTATCTCGACCGGCATCTTATAGCCGAATAAACATCGAAAGGACCATAAATTTGCAATTGTAATGAGACTCTCTTTCTAAAAAGATAAATAATACTAGAAACCGGCGTGCAATACCGTGCATGCAACAACTAATACACGTTAATGAAGCGAAGGTGATCTATCGTGATCGTGGCAATTGGTCTCGGCCTACCCCTCTGGGATACGGGCGTGAAGTTATATTATTGTTATATATCAAGGGTTTTACCGGAGCACACAATGAAAGACGGCTATTTGAACGGAAACTATTTATTGTCACTTGCGGGTATAACAATATTTCAAATAGTAGAAGTACCTACAATAAAACCAAACACTACATTTCCCCACACTAATTTAGAAAATTATCCATTATCAAAATAAACATTAGTACTAAACACTAAAGTTTCTAACCAAAACCTTATCAAGCATTTAAGTTTCCTTAGAATCAGGCGTTAACATAAAACAATGCGTTACCAAGGTTAATAAACCCAATGTAATCAATTATTATGATTGGTAGCGTACCTACTGTTCGTTTCCTATATATTTCAGATAAATCTACTGGTAATCTATTTTTTACAAAAGTTAAACTTACAATCACATTTTAACTATTATGGAAAACGTCCACATATAGCTTAAGTATACCTATAGCTAGTGTTAATTTTATTTACATAATTAGGGGCATGCAAATCTGATGGGCGGACGGCGATTTCGCCTGGGACGGTTTATGGCCATAGGGGCATCATTGTCAGCTGACGGCGAAACCGTAGTTCAAGCTGATTCAAGGTCAGGGGGTTTGCTCCCACTCTCGGGAGTAGCAAACCGCGGCGAGGCCCCCGCGGGGGTCGCGGGGCGCGCGGCCGGGCTTCCGCACTGCACCGGCTGCGATGCCGACGGCGGCGCCCACGACGCGCACCGCGCCGGGTGTGGCAGTATGCGTACAGGGTCGGACTCAGGTACCGAGTCGATGAGCAATTGATTGATGTGTCGTTTATGTATATAAACCCCATCCCGTATGTGGTAAGTCAACGGTCCCAACCTACTCTCAACTACGCCCCGAACCCATGACTCTTTATTATTTTTATAAACTTTAAACAGTACTTTGTCGCCCACACTAATTTCTCTCACAACCCTTTCATTTATTCGTGCCTGTTTGCTTTGCCTAATCCTGACCTGATCTTCCCCGTCGGGTCGAAGTAGGTCAAAAGTTGTACGGAAATTTCTTTTGAGTAATAATTCCGCGGGGGTGCGGCCTGTTGTACAATGCGGCGTCACTCTATGCATCATAAGAAATGCTTGTAAAGCTTTATCTAAATCCTCCCCATCTCTAACTGCTTTCTTCAAACAGCTTTTGACAATTCGCACGGTATTTTCAGCCGCCCCGTTGCTACTGGGCTTGTAAGGCGATACTAAAATTTGTCGAATACCATTTATTTTTAGGTAATCCGCGTATTCCTTGCTATTAAATGGTGGTCCGTTGTCAGACACTAATTCATACGGATAACCGAACCGACTGAATACTTCTCTAAAACGCCTTATGGTATTATTAGCACTCGTGGAACTCACAGCAAATACCTCTATCCACTTTGAGTACGCATCGATTATTACGAGATAATAAACGCTCATTTTGGGACTAAGAAAATCCACGTGCAACCGGTACCACGGAGTTTGAGGCCACGCCCAAGGATGCACAGCCGCGGCGGGCGGTGTGGGTCGCTCCAGCGAGCATGTCTCGCACTCGCGGGCCACCCGCTCCAAGTCGGCGTCAAGGCCTGGCCACCACACGTAGCTGCGCGCTAGCGCCTTCATGCGCACCACTCCTTGGTGCGTGGCGTGCAGCGCGCGCAGCACTCGTGGACGCAGACTGGCCGGCACCGTTACGCGTGCATCTCGCAGCACGCAGTTGTGCTCCACCGACAGCGCGTCACGTACTCGCCAATACGGCTGAAGAGATTCCGCGCCGCAGTACTCCCAATTTCGTCTCAACAAATTGACCACCTTCGATAGTACGGGATCAGATTTTGTCGCACTCGCAATTTGACGGTGGTCGAGAGAAGTCGCTTCTTCAATGTGGTTTATAAATTCGAACGTCTCCTTAGACGTACCTAATTCTATTTCGAGCGGTAGTCGAGATAATGCGTCCGCGACGCAATTTTCTTCCGATTTTATACATTCTATTACGTAATCGTACCCGCAAAGTATGACCGCCCATCGTTGTAAACGGCCGGCTATCATTTTCGGTATGCTCTTGTTCTGACAAAATATAGCCGCTAATGGCTTACAATCAGTTACCAAAGTAAAGCGCCTTCCATAGACGTAATGATTAAATTTCTGTACAGCGAATATGATAGCGAGTCCCTCCCTGCATATTTGAGCATAGTTTCGCTCGGGTGCGGTAAGTGCGCGCGACGCGTGCGCCACCGGCCGCTCCACGCCCGCCGCGTCGCGCTGCATCAGCGCGGCCCCTACTCCGTACGGTGACGCATCGCAGTACAATCGCAGCGGTAGCTCTGGATTGTAGTGTACCAATATCGGTTTCGCTGAAAGCATTTCTTTCACTTTGTTAAACGACCTTTCACACTCAATTGTCCAATTAAACTTAACGTCCTTCTTTAAAAGGTCATGCAACGGATGCAAGACTGTACTCAAGTTTGGTAAAAACTTCGCGTAATAGTTAACAAGACCTAAGAAAGCCTTTAGCCTAGACACACTGTTTGGGGTAGGAGCATTATTTATCGCATCAACTTTTATAGCCTCGGTACCCAATCCCGAGGCGTCAATTACATATCCTAAGTACGACACCGCTCTTTGGAAAAACTTGCACTTTTTTGCAGCTACCTTCAATCCCGAGTTTGCCAAAATTTGAAAAACATTTAGCAGTCTGTTCATGTGATCGGCAGAGTCTATGCCTGTAACTAATATATCATCCAAATATACTGTTACAAAACGCATTTTCTGGAAAAGCTTTTCCATAATTCTTTGAAATTTGCTAACTGCACACTTAACACCGAAAGGCAGCCTGTTAAAGCAATAGTTACCTTTATGCGTGACTATTACACACAGTAGCTTTGAGTCGTCTGTTAAAGGTACCTGCTGGTAGGCGTGACTCAGGTCGATCTTACTAAACAGCTGGCCGCCCTGGAGGGCGGCAAAAATGTCATCGATTCTTGGGATTGGGTACTTGTCATCCTCCAATACTGGATTTAATGTGATTTTAAAATCACCACACAAACGTATCTCGCCCGTAGGCTTTCTAACGGGCACTACCGGCGTGCCCCATTCACTCACTTCCACAGGCGAAATTATGTCTTCCGCCTCTAATCGACAAAGCTCATTTTCAATTGCATCACGAAGTGCGTACGGCACCGGTCGCGGTTTACAATACACCGGACACGCCCCTGGCTGAACATTAAGACGTATGACACCCCCTGTAAATTTACCTACCCCGGGAGAAAAAACAGACGGAAATCTCTGTGACAAAGTTTTGAATAGGTCTTGATGCTGTCTCTCAGCTGCGGTGACAAAACGCCGCGGCGGCGGCGGCGGCGGCGGCGGAACCGCGGCCGCGCTCAGTCCATGAACGTGCTCGTTACACACAATGCCCAGCGCCGTCATCCACCGTCTGCCCAGCAGAGCCACATTGTTTTGCCCTCCCATAATTATCAATTTAAGGTTATTTACAGTCGTTTGTTTATAAGTAACACGACAAGTAATTTCTCCTATTGGCGTAATCTTTTGACCACTGTACATTTTTAAATTAATGTTAGTTGGTAAAATGCTAATTGATGAAAAATAGCGTTGATACATATCCAGGGGAATGACACTTACTCCTGCTCCACTGTCCAACTGCATATCCAATTCCACGTCATTTACCGTCACTTTACACCACCACGGCCGGTCGCTGCTCTCAGCGCCAAGGACCATGTAAACTGGGACGTCATCGGCGACATCATCGTAGACCTCACTAGCCTGGACTTCCTCTCCATAGCTTTCATTGTGTTCCGACCTCAGGAACTCGCACTCCACGGTGTTTACACCATGGCCACCCCTGCGCGCTTTACACACTTTCGCTATGTGGCCTCTTTTACCACATACATAACACTCGACGTTCACGAACGAGCACCGGGAGTCCGCATGGGCTCCCGCACACCTGTAGCACCGCCTGGGGCGGGCGCCGCCGCGGGCGCCGCGCCAGTGCTGCTGGGGCGCCTCGCGCCCGCCGCGGGGCCCCTGCCCTCGCGCGCCGCGCACCGCGTGCACGGCCTCGGCGCTGGCGCCGGGCGGCTCCGCTGCCGCCTGCGCCCCGCCAGCTCTGGAGTCCCGATCAGCCGCTTCCAGTGATAAGGCTATCGCCGTGGCGGTCCCGAATGTTAGTGCCTCCTCAGTGAGAAGTCGGAAACGAATGGTGTCACTGCGCATTCCGTAAACAAATTGGTCACGTAAGCTCTCTTCTAAGTACTTCGTTCCTGAGAAGTTGCAAGTCTTTGCCAGTTGTTTTAAACGGGCCATGAAGTCGTTTAATGATTGGCCCGCCTCTTGTTTACACGCACGAAAACACATCCGTTCTGCTATTTCCGATCGTTTAGGCGATAGATGTTTTTGCACTTTTTCTGCGATCTCATCAAAATTCACTTCACTTGGTCGTTTTGGATAACACAAATCTACTATCAATTCTAGCGTTTCTGCACCTACTAGTGCTATTAAATACTTCGTCTGTAACGCAATTTTGATGTCGTTGATCTCGAACCACGCCCTCAACTGATCCACGTAAATGCTCCATTTACCCGAACGCAAATCAAACTCTTTCATATTTAGCGAAGTCGACGCTCTTTGGGGTCCCGAATTTTCACCGTTTCCCGTCATAACTCGTCGCCAGTTGTTATATATCAAGGGTTTTACCGGAGCACACAATGAAAGACGGCTATTTGAACGGAAACTATTTATTGTCACTTGCGGGTATAACAATATTTCAAATAGTAGAAGTACCTACAATAAAACCAAACACTACAATTATGTTACTCTTTTTCTATTGTGAGGTACAAAAACTGTTATTTCAAAATAGTTTTTGATTTCAGTGTATACTTAAGTTAACTCGGTACTCACAAAAACATGTTTTTTTTCATAGTAGGTTTATACATGATTATATTATTTTTAATGCACTAACCCGTGCTAAGGAAAATATTTAAAAACCTATTTAGAGGCTAAAAATTCCACCCATGCCGGGATTCGAACCCGCGACCCACTCTGGCACGGATAGCTATTGGTACTCGGGGCTGCAAGTGATGCAAATTACTTCAGCCAGATGTCGCTGCCTGTACGTAATACAAAGAGTATTCTAAAGAGGTTCGAAATTTCACTGATGTCGGTGAGTCGCAAATTAGCTCAGTTGGAAGAGCGCTGGCACGGATAGCCAGAGGTCGCGGGTTCGAATCCCGGCATGGGTGGAATTTTTAGACTCTAAATAGGTTTTTCAAGGTTTATACATCTCAAATATTTTTTTTATTTTATCAGGTTGGTTTACACTCAATAGAAATAAATATTTTTCTTCCCTTCTTTCAAAATGTAATTTCGACTTAATTTTTCAAGTCTCTTTTTGGTAATCACCCACGTACATTATTTGTTGCGTATCAGCTCTATTAAAAGAAAGAAACAATTCGATAACGGAAAACCTCTTTATGAGTACGACCTGCCGCCAGCTAGGCTAAAAAGCAGGAAAAGTTTTCTGCGCAGCACACAGGTCTCAGAAAAATGAGGTGAGGAAAGGGTAGTGCTGTGGAAACTAAAACATCCCGTACCCACAGGCTTTGTAAACCCCCAAGAGAGGCTTCCAATGGGTTCCAATCTGCAGTGGCCTACGTGGCAGTCACTCAACCGACTCCGGACCCAAGTAGGTCGCTGCAGACTAAACCTAAGCAGATGGAGTTATATTGCACCAACAGAGGAGCAATGTGATTGTAGAGCTTCATCGCAATCCATGATACACGTGCTCTAATGACCATTGTTCCCTCACACCTGCACTCTGGAGGACCTAACAGAGGCCAACGCTGCTGCCATTGCAGTGGCCAACTATCGGGCAGGTATCGGGAAAGGAAGAAGAAGCTCCATTGCCGCAAAAGCTGAAGGCGTTAGGTTAAAATAAAAGGTTGTCTTTCATTTAAAACCTCTTAAACTAGTTTCGTAGTTTCCTTTCCTTCTTAAAAGAAAACCCTTTGCCCTGCAGAATAAGCTACTGACGCATATACAATCCAACATACGCGATAGCAATCGCGAGCAGAGGATCGGTGAATACGCTGTAACTTTCCTTAGCCCTTTATAAGGCCAGTTGTATTGGAATTGGGCGTACTTCCACGGCCCATTCGAGATACGCGTAGCTCCTACGCGTCGTTAACTTCGCTCCCTTACACACTTAACTTTTTTTATGCTTGTTTGTTGTTACACTAACTCCTAGGAAGTCTGCCCACTCGGCATTGGGTGTCGTAGCGATAGTCACTTGTTGCGATGCCAAATATATACAATAGAACTTTATTTTCAGTTACGACATTGCCCGTTACTGAGTACCTATATGTCAAAAATTACTATATTATTCTATTTTTATTTTTAATGCACTAACCCGTGCTAAGGACAGTTTTAAAAAACCTATTTAGAGTTTGCATTAAGAAAAAAAAGTATAATCATGTGGGTACAGTGATATCATTCCGATGTAAAAACCTAACTGCAAAGTAGGTAGTCGGGGCTGTAAGTGATGCAATTTACTTAAGCCAGATGTCGCTGCCTGTACGTAATACAGAGAATAGTGTAAAGAGGTTCGAAATTTCACTGATGCAGGTGAGTCGCCCATTAGCTCAATTGGAAGAGCGCTGGCACGGATAGCCAGAGGTTGCGCGTTCGAATCCCGGCATGGGTGGAATTTTTAGCCTCTAAATAGGTTTTTTAAAAATTACTATAGTTTAATATTATTTATTTCAATGTAAATCCTACTAATATTATAAATGTGAAAATTTGCGAAGATGTTTGTTAATTAATCATGCAATAATGGCTTAACGGAGTTATAACTCCAAGTCAAGTTTCATATATGAAACTTGACGTACAGATAGACAAATATCCGAATTGAGACTTCGAATACTTGATATCCGTTCCCCTGGGTTAATTTATTTATTGTTACTAAACTTTTTTTAACCAAACTTTAAGATGTTTATTTAGAAAATAAAAATCATAGTTAATTTCGGAAGCAACTTAATAGAACAGTCAACAAATCACAGTTATTAGGTCTTCGCACATTAAAACAACTCAACGGCGACTCGACTCTATGCCAAATATTGAAATTTAAGCCCTGTGTCATATGTTCACGGTTTAATTTTAAAAAATGATATTAAAGTAGTGTACGACGAGTGGCCTACGCATCGTACACTAAAGGTCAACCCCGACACGTTTGTCACGCAATGACCACACGTTGTCCACGCAACGACCACACGTTGTCCACGCAACGACTATGCGTTTGCGACTGACGCGTGACGGGCAACCATTTGCCAGCCCCCCCCGTCCGCCATTACAATATTCACCTTCTGATTTCCTTTGTCGCAACATATCATGTACCCAATATCTTTTTTTCCTGCTGTTTCGTTCATTTTCATTATCGAGTATAATAGCTATAATTGCCAGTTCACTGAATGTAAAGTTCGACATTTCATAAGCAACACGACTTCTTTGGACAAAATTCAATACGCATTACCCACTCGTTGACACCGCGTTGTCCACTCGTTGACAACGCATTGCCCACTAGTGACCATGGAGTGGATCAACTAGTTGACTACTCATCGAGAGTGTGAGTAGAGTTACTGCCGCGTTGGCGTGGAGTTGTTATAATGTGCGAAGACCTATTACGTGGGACACGAAACAACCGTCTTAACTTCACGCGAACCTAGGCATTGCCAAATGCGTCCCTAAAATCCGCTTTACCTCTACGAATTCCCTCTCCGCCGAAACATTTTTTATTTACAACAGCAACAATTCATACGAAATGAGACCCGATACAGTCCGTATCGGGTGGGCGCGACAGGCGGCCTGTGTATAGCCTTCTGAAACGCGATCGGCCCGTATCGGCCTCCGACCAAACTCTCTGCCATAAAACTTTTTTACCGCCACCCGGAGAGAGTCAATACGCATTGTAAATGTCCCTGAAAGTGTCTATACGCTTGATCAATTGTTATTCATTGCTGCGGGCGTTTTATGCGTTTTAGATCGATGATATGCGCATTTGTCTTCTAACAGTGCATCCCGCTACTTCAGGCATTGCTTACCGATGGTTAAGTAAGGTTAAGTAATAATAAGTTGAAATGTAATATAAACTAAAACCATACAAGTAACTAAATCAATAGAAATATTAAAAACCTATTTAGAGGCTAAAAATTCCACCTATTCCGGACTCCAACCCGCGATCTCTGGCTAACCGTACCTGAGCTTTCCCAACTGAGCTAATGGGCAAGTGCCGGCATCAGCCAAATTTCAAACCTCTTTACAACATTCTCTGTATTATTTACAGGCAGTGACATCTGGGTGAAGTAATTTGCATCACTTGCAGCCCCAAGCACCTACTTTGGTTTTACTCAGGTAAACTCAGTTTTTACATCGGTTTTTACTAAGGTTTGACATTGGAATGATATCTCTGTACCTACATGAAATCATGTCGCGGTTTCGGGTCCCGGCGTGGGCGGAATTTTTAGCCCCTCGGATCTAAATAGGTTTTTTAAAATTGTACTCAGTATGGGTTAGTGCAACGAAAAGAATATAATTATAATCAATAGAAAAACATTCATTAAATACATACAAGAACTTTAATTAAATTATACATAGGAAGAGGAATTATGAAGGGTACTTCAAATGTGTTTATTAACGTGGTAATGTCTCGTAAAAGAATAAACACATTTGAATAAATGAAAAGTTTATTTATTAAATACTTAAAAAAACTGTACAATGCAGAAGACTTAATAAGTATTTTCTAGCAGTTGAAGGGAAAGAAAGCTTTAGCTTCAGATACTTTGATTACAAGTTTATTAGCAGTACCAAAAAACACACACTATAAAGGTCACATTGGTAAAATAATACAAATCAATAAGTATTATTTTTACTGTCTATAATATACTTTTTAGGCATGAACTTTTTATTTTTGTTTAAGGTACACTATACATTCCAACATTAACATAGTATAAAAAAAATTGATTAAGTTAATTCCGAAATATTTTTATTGAAACTAGCCCGAATGAATAAACGTTACATGTTACATAGAAGTTACATAGATATTTGCATTGTCTTCTAACAGTGTATCCCGCTACTTCAGGCATTGCTCACCAATAGTTAAGTAAGGAATACTAAGTTGAAATTTAATATAAACTGAAACCATACATAAGTAACTAAATCAATAGAAATATTAAAATCCCATTTAGAGGCTAAAAATTCCACCCATGCCGGGATTCGAGCCCGCGACATCAGGCTATCCTTGCCAGCGCTCGTCCAACTAAGCTAATGGGCGGCTCACCGGCATAAGTGGAATTTCGAACCTCTTTACAATATTTTTATATCAGTTTATATTTATTTCAACGTAAACAATGATGTATTCTAATTATAAGCTATATCTAAATACTAACAAAACAAACCTAAATATGTTTATAAATTAATCAGTCTTCTTGTGATCACGATGACTGTAACGTCGTCGAAACGTCGAGGTAAAATAGCAATAAATTACTTCGTGATTAAGCCCCAAAAATATTATATGTGTACAAGTCGCGAAAGTTTAAAATAATATGTTAAATTAATTAATTTAAAACACTATTTCAAAGCCAATCACTAGATAGATTTTGTGCTGTGGACATAACAAAATCTGTGCAATAATAAATAAAGACCAAACAAATGTCAATTACGGACATTACGGAATTACGTAATACATTTTTTCTTAGCTCTTTATCACATTTGCTCTTTGATATCTCGAGAACATCGTGTTACATTGTTTCCGTAGAATTTTCTATGTGCTCCTGGTATTCCAATTTCACAAGGAGCCTGCCATGAAGTAACACGCCAGTAAAGAGGTTCGTTATCGTAACACAAGGAAGGTTTCCTATTCTTTCCTCCTGAAATCAGAATAAGCTCGCGGGTTTATTTGTGCGCCAATATTCGAGAGGCGAGGTGCATTCGAATGTGAAAACGATTCGAGTCCGTGCAAAAAGATTCCAGTAAGGTAACAACTTCTTGTCCTTACACCACCCCGCTTCGCTAAAAACTGTAATAAATTTTCAATAAAACAAACTAAAATCTTACTGTACCCACGAAATTGTTATTATTTTTTCTAAATAATCTTATAATATCCGACTTCATTCGCGTGTAAATTTTGAGTTGTATTTTTCCGGGATATAAGTACTTTATGTGCTATTCCAGGCCACAATCTATCTCTGTGTTAAAAAAAACTAAGCTCACAGCTGAACGGATTTGGATGTGTTTTTGTTGTTTTTCTGGCGTAATTGAGCAACAATCATGAATGAATGAAAATTCTTTATTGCACTAAAAACAAATTTGATTAAAGGCATTTAATTAGTTTGAGAGTATTTTTTTTCCAGCTAACCCAAGATGATCCATCCATGCAAGCTTTTATTTTTAAACAACATGAATAACGCAATGGTTTATAACTTCATCGTGCATGGGCCTTTGCATCTACGTAATGAGATTATTTCTACAGCATCTAGTGGCAGCTTGACTCACACTAGATGGGTGAAGGGACCACTCGAACGCTGCAGTGTCTTGTTTTTTCCTCCACTGACTTCTTCGTGAGGTCAGTGCAGATACTTTTTTCTTTTTACTACGTCGGGGTTTAGCTCCGCTAGCTTTGCACCGTGAGATTCCAGAGGTCGGGTTTTTGCTCAAGAAATCCCTCGTCTCCAACGGTCTCCTTTGAATATGTTCCTTGGACAACGAGTCTCGAATTCAACCTAATTTTGAAGTTAAATTTGATCAAAACTTACTGTACCTCAACAATGGCATTTTCTCCAACGTAAGTAAACTAAATTATACGCTCTTCGTTTGTAATTGTTTTATTTAGTTGCATTAAGGAAAGCGAGTATAACACTTTGTATAATTGTTTGAGAACAATGAGCTGTTTTCATGGAATGTTAAAAATACTGATAAAGATATTTATTGAGCAACAAATATCTGTATAGGTTCGTGTAAAGTTATGCTAATTTACAACTGTAACTTGACTTGGATATTAAGTAAACGTGATATTTTGTTTCGTTAGAAACCAAACCACATACTGTACTAAGGTTTCTTACACCCCCTCTTGGTATGAACCATAAGCTATACTGCACCGCGGGGGCAAAGTCCGGGTTGGTGAAGATTGTAAGGCAGTGGCGGGCCTTACTGTCAGAAGTAACACGGGCCGGTCAGTCATCCTGCACCGTCTGTTGTTGCTTAACTCAAGTGACCCCCCCCCCCCTTCGGTTATCAGTTATATAAGAAAATATTTTATGTACGTATTTATATAATATTCTATTAAAATGGAGGTGCATTTCGAGCAAACAGCACTCGTCCCGTTTCTTATGAAAAAATATTGCGATGCGGCAAATCTCATTTCGCATTTGCATATGTTGTGCCACCGCCATGCGTCATCTCAAGATATGCATGCAGCGGGACTTTTTTACAATTACGTGATGAAGAATATTAACCGCGGTAAGAGCGACGACTGGCTGTAATTCTTACACAAATGCTTTAAGCACTTCGTGGTGCTAATTAGCGCCACTAATGGAAAGACGTTTTTGCATCATAAATTGTAATAAATAAAAAACCTCTTTAAAAACCTTTAACAAGAACCTAGGTTCAAGAATCTAGGACTTTGAACCAGTTTTGCCAAAACAGCCGTTATAGCGAAATTAAATGAATGCCCTTGGTTCTAAAAATTGATGATACTTAGTTTTTAAAATTTATGATGTTCATTTAAAACGCGTCTTATAAATCAAGTTATAATTTTTATTTCTTTCGTGGCGCTAGTTTTATCATGTTCATTTAAAACACGTCTTATAAAACAAGTTATAATTTTTATTTCTTTCGTGGCGCTAGTTTTATCATGTTCATTTAAAACACGTCTTATAAAACAAGTTAATTTTTTTATTTATTTCGTGGCGCTAGTTTTATCATGTTCATTTAAAACACCTCTTTTAAAACAAGTTATAATTTTTATTTCTTTCGTGGCGCTAGTTTTATCATTATACTATTTTTATTTTTAATGCACTAACCCGTGCTAAGGAACAAATTTAAAAACCTATTTAGAGGCTAAAAATTTCACCCATGCCGGGATTCGAACCCGCAACCTCTGGCTATCCGTGCCAGCGCTCTACCAATTGAGCCAATGGGCGACTCACCGGCATCAGTGAAATTTCGAACCTCTTTACACTATTATCTGTATTACGTACAGGCAGCGACATCTGACTTAAGGAAATTGCATTACTTACAGCCCCGACTACCTAATTTGCAGTTAGGTTTAACATCGGAACGATATCATTGTACCCACATGATTATACTATTTTTATTTTTAATGCACTAACCCGTGCTAAGGAACAAATTTAAAAACCTATTTAGATGTTTTATCAAAACTTATCAAAACACGAAATAAAAACATTATATGGTTTTCCTACCGCCCTCATGCAAAGATCGGCCAAATTTATTTAAAAGAAAGTACGAGTACTTCATGTTGAAAGTACTTCATATTAAAAGACTAAATATGAAATAATTTATTTAAGGCGTTTCGGGGTGCTGTGACCGTACGGTCAAAGCTGACGCAATAAATTTGCCCGGCTGAGTTAAATGTGTAATTGTAATTTAAACGTGTTTAGTAAATACGTTTTATGTAAAAGTGAACATGAGAACATTGCTGTGTGGTGTCGGCCTAGAGAATAGCACCAACCCAATTCTTCCCGCGGGTGTCATAAAAGGCGACTAAGGGACACAAACCGGGGGGTGGGCAGCAGCGCCCCTGCAGTACAATTCCACCAAACTGCGATCCCAACCCGCATGCCCAGCGTAGGGATTATGGGCACTACCCCCAATGATAGCACAACGTGGCGCTCTTTAGGGGAGGGCTATGTCCAGCAGTAGACTAGTATAGCCTGACGACGACTACAAACATGACAAATCTTACGACACAACTTTTTTAGAACCTAGAATCAACAACGAAGGACTTTAAGACCGGTCTTAAAATTGGAAAGACACAATTTTTCTTTGTTTACCTGTATTTCACGAGTAATACAAGCGAACGGCGTGAGGTGTTGCCGTCGGCTGTACAACAGCGCTATAACGGGGCCGTATTTCATTACCTTCGCTCGTAGATCAACCATTTTGGCCTTTATATCAACCGAGCTGTGATTTACGCGCGTCGGCAATGTCAGAGTACCAACAGAAGGTGCGGCCGTACAAATATTAGGCTAACTGTCGGCAATGACTCAATCATTTCACTACAGTGAAAGTAGTTTTAGTTACCTCCGTATCTTCATCATCAACCTAAGACTACAAAATAAGTGGCTTGCGACGTGTTTCTTTCCGAATAAAGTCTCTCCAAACGACGTACTCACTAACCTCGTACGATTGTTGCACTATGGGCAAGAATCAGCGAGTCCATAACACAGAGTGCTTAGTGCGAGTTTTTTAACTACTCGATCGCGTTAACGTAAACTCATATTTCTATGGCATCGAGGAAGCGCCACCCAGCGACAAGTATGGAAATTAAAATTGCTGAGTGTGAGTTGTAATGGTTTACGTTGAGAAGTGAACACGTTTACCAGCCAAAACACGAATAAACGCGAGTGCGAGTTGTACTGTGACAGCGTTTTGCCAGTTCGAACGGTTAACTTACTCATACTCACTACTCAATGCTCGATTAACGCGGTAGTAAAGTTATTCGATTGGATCTGTCAAACTCGCACTAAGCACTCTGATTTGCAAATCCTTTGACTATGGATCCTACCACTATGACTTGTCATCGACACGCTAAGAAGATTACTTTGACCTGGAGGCCGATTCTAGCCCATGCGAATTGAAAGCGCAGACGCAAAATAGCCTAAAGTTACATGCATTGGACACGTTGTAACAGAATTTAACAGACTTGCTAAGATCTGAACTTAGCGTAATCTACAATAAAGGCAACGTCAATAATGTTAAATATTCTATTATTTTTTTCTTTTTGTATTCTCTTAATATTTGTTGTAGATTTATGAGTACTAGCTATGCCCCGCGGTTTATTGATTTTCCTATGTTAATAAGTTTTGTAAAGCGCTCGTGGCCTAGGCGAACCGAGTGATCGTAATCAATCACTTGGTTAAGCAACAACAGGTGCGGTCAGGTACGGGATGGGTGAGCGTCCCGTGACTACCGCTAGTGGCATTTTTCCGAGCGCTTCCGTGCTTCGCAAGGCATGTTAAGAAGTTGGTGCCGGCTGTCATATAATGGCAGTCGTTAAGCCATGTCAGAGGCTTTATGGGCGGCTTGATAACTTCTGACAGTAAGGCCCGCCACTGTCTTACAGTCCTCCAGCAACCCGGACTCGGCCCCCGTGGTGGAGTATGGCCTAACCTTCCTGCGATGCAGGAAGAGACCCGCGCCCCAGCAGTGGAGACATACAAGGGTTGATAACGATAAGTTATGTTAACTTGAGAAATAAATAAATAAATACATTTTCCCGCAGCTACGTAGCTTGTGTTTCAATCCAGTGTTTCAGCTAACTCCATACCAAATTTTATTTAAATCGCTCCAGACATACGCATTCACAAACTTTCGCCTATAGAATATTAGTGTGATGTGATGCGATGTAATTACGTTTTCATGTATGTATGTATGTATGTATGTATGTATGTATGTATGTATGTATGTATGTATGTATGTATGTATGTATGTATGTATGTATGTATGTATGTATGTATGTATGTATGTATGTATGTATGTATGTATGTATGTATGTATGTATGTATGTATGTATGTATGTATGTATGTATGTATGTATGTATGTATGTATGTATGTATGTATGTATGTATGTATGTATGTATGTATGTATGTATGTATGCATGCATGCATGCATGTATGTATGTATGTTGTTTTTTCAGTATTGTGCCGTTAAATAAACGAGTTATCAATATATCTAAATAAGCTGCGCTTAAAAAGAAGTGTGAATCATAACAACAATGTCTCCATCTTGAAGAAGTCCAACTAAACAGCTCGTAAGTCTCAATACTAATAGTGCAAATTCCGTATCAAATTAGTTGCAACGGAGAAAGCTAAGTGAGTTTGTGACTTCTTAATACAATCGAAACACAATTTAAGTTTTCACTTGCCATCTTCTGGCGATTCGATTCATTTACGCAGAACTTTTGATGGGACCCCCAATGCCCCTCAGAGCCATAATACAGTTGAAGTTGGAGAACTTTTATTTAATTTTACGGCTATGCTTTCATGAATATTGCATGTAAATAAATACTAGCCAGATGTCGCTGCCTGTACGTAATACAGAGAGTATTGTAAAGAGGTTAGAAATTTCACTGATGCCGGGTAGACGCCCATTGGCTCAGTTGGGAGAGCGCTGGAACGGTTAGCCAGAGGTCGCGGGTTCGAGTTCCAGCATGGCTGGAATTTTTAGCCTCTAAATAGGTTTTAAAATTGTCCTTAACACGGGTTAGTGCATTGAAAATAATATAATCATGTGGGTACAGCGATATCATTCCGATGTAAAACCTAACTGCAGAGTAGGTACTCGGGGCTGCAAGGGAAGCAAATTACTTCAGCCAGATGTCGCTGCCTGTACGTAGTACAGAAAGTATTGTAAAGAGGTTCGAAATTTCACTGATGCCGGGTAGTCGCCCATTGGCTCAGTTGGGAGAGCGCTGGAACGGTTAGCCAGAGGTCGCGGGTTCGAGTCCCCGCATGGCTGGAATTTTTAGCCTCTAAATAGGTTTTAAAAATAAATACTAACTTGCACAAAAAAGTTTTAATATTTTAATCAGAAATGCCTTTTTCACGTAGCTTATAAACGTCCCACTGCAGAGCACAAGCCTTATCTCAGAGAGAGAGAGAGCCTAGTACCTATACTATTTTAACCGCTTAGTTGGCCTAGCCCACAAGAAAGACTGCTCCAAACCGAGTGATTGGGATCAATCACGTGAGCTGAGCAGGCGCGCCCTCGGGTCCGATGGGTGTCCTTCTCAAGACTACCGCTAGTGGCATTTTTCCATGCTTCGCACCTGCCCGGCACGTTAATCTAATGGCAGTCGTTAAGCCAGAGGCCTTATCGGCGGCGTGATAGCTTCTGGCAAGGCCCGCCACTGTCTTACAATCCTCCACCAACTCGGACTTGGCCCTCGTGGTGAAGTGAGGCCTAATCTTCCTGTGACGTAGGAAAAGACCCGTGCCCAGCAGTGGGGATATACAAGGGTTGATATCGATACCAGGCGCTGCAAAGCCATCCTTCTAGACAAGTTTCTCTTTTATAGTTAGAATTCCATTTTTATGTCAGCCATGTGTTCCGGTGGCAGCGGCAGGTGGCGTTTCTGACAGTGTTTTGTTTATCACCGTGTTTAGCGACGCGCTTTATTATACGATGCTAATGTGACTTATGTTGTAAATGCTGAAATAATGGCGGGGAGGGTTGAGTTGTTACCGCTGGTTATAGTTCTTTTTTAGATTATTCATTTCGTACAGTCTAACGATCTTACGAAAGAAATACTGACGATCTCGCTGAGCATCTATTAAGTGTGTTGCATGCAAGAGGTCCCGGGTTCGAATGCCGGCTGATAACAAAAAAAAGCCCAGGTCTTGGATGTCTACATGTTTGTGATGTCATTGTTTCTGGTTCCCACGACACAGGGTATCCTAGTGTGGGGCCAGAAGCAATGTATGTGCTTGTATGTAAATGTCATTAAGTTATTATCTGCCTATTACAGAGTCTAAAGACGAAAGTCTTCAACCAGTGCCTCCTACCCGTCATGATATACGGTGCCGAAATGTGGACACTCACGGTGGGGCTGATCCACAAAATTTAAAGTCGCTCAGCGTGCTATGGAAAGGGCTATGCTCGGGGTTTATCTGAAAGATCGAATTCGAAACGAAGTCATCCGACAGAGAACCAAAGTCACCGACATAGCCCACCGAATTAGCGTGCTGAAGTGGCAGTGGGCCGGCCATATCACCCGAAAAACTAATCACCGATAGAAGATAGAAGAGTTCTTGAGTGGAGACCGCGGATCGGTAAACGTAGTGTAGGACGTCCTCAGACTCGGTGGAGCGATGATCTTCGCAGGGCGGCTGGCAAGAGCTGGATGAGAGTAGCCGAGGACCGTCCTCAGTGGCGTGCAATGGGAGAGGCCTTTGTCCAGCAGTGGTCAACCGTAGGCCGATGATGACGATGCTTATTATCTATTCTATTGCACGTAATTTATATCCGAGTCATAATAACTCCATAACGACATAAAAACAAGCATAACTCCTAATAAATATCAATGTAAGGTCGAAACGTAATAAGATACGGAACTATTTTTTTACGTAATCCATTTTTCTAATCGTAGCAAATGTGGGCGGAAGGAAAGAAAGAAAGAAAGAAAGAAAGAAAGAAAGAAAGAAAGAAAGAAAACATTTAGAAGGGACGGTAAATGACGGAACAGAAGGGACGGTAAATGACGTCCCAGGCAGACATACTTCGAATAGCGGATGTATTAGCAAAGAACAAAACCAGCGCGCGTGCATGCATCGACTAATAAACCGAATCTTTGAAAGCGATATGTCAGGATCGTGGCAAGTCTGCCTACCCTTTAGAGATACAGGCGTGAGGTTCTATTACGTTTTCTACACACGCCTGACAGAAAGTTCCAGAAAGAAATTGCCCAACATAATCGAAATGGCGATCGCGTGTCTAGCAATTACAGTGATTGACTGGATGACTGACAAACGACCTATAAATAACAAGTTGGCCAAGTGAGGCAAGGCCGGCTAGGTCCATTGAGGGTCCATCCCGACAGAGCTATCTAGCTCCGGAGATAATGACGTAATGAATAGCACGCGATTACTCACGGCGTTTTTGCTTACTTAGTCAGAGCCGGAGATACTGAATACTGCAGAAGGATGGCCTCCGGATTACACTATTTTTATTTTTAATGCACTAACCCGTGCTAAGGAACAAATTTAAAAACCTATTTAGCGGCTAAAAATTTCACCCATGCCGGGATTCGAACCCGCAACCTCTGGCTATCCGTGCCAGCGCTCTACCAATTGAGCCAATGGGCGACTCACGGCATCAGTGAAATTTCGAACCTCTTTACACTATTCTCTGTATTACGTACAGGCAGCGACATCTGACTTAAGCAAATTGCATTACTTACAGCCCCGACTACTTACTTTGCAGTTAGGTTTAACATCGGAACGATATCACTGTACCCACAAACGATAGCACTGATTCGAATCCTGGCATGGGTGAAATTTTTAGCCTCTAAATAGGTTTTTAAATTCGTTCCTTAGCACGGGTTAGTGCATTAAAAATAAAAATAGTGTAATCATGTGGGTACAGTGATATCGTTCCGATGTTAAACCTAACTGCAAAGTAGGTAGTCGGGGCTGTAAGTGATGCAATTTGCTTAAGTCAGATGTCGCTGCCTGTACGTAATACAGATAATAGTGTAAAGAGGTTCGAAATTTCACTGATGCCGTGAGTCGCCCATTGGCTCAATTGGTAGAGCGCTGGCACGGATAACCAGAGGTTGCGGGTTCGAATCCCGGCATGGGTGAATTTTTTAGCCTCTAAATAGGTTTTTAAATTTGGCCTCCGGATTGTCAAAAAATCAATTTATTTCAACGTACAGAATTTACATTCTGTTTGCTGAATGTCTAAGTACAATGTAGCATGAGAGTGAAAGACGTTGCCTTCGGGCGGTAGGTAATGTAGTGGAAAAAAAGGCAGCGAGAAAAAAAAACTCCACTCTGACCAACTTTTCTAAAGTCCTCTTAAATCTAATACATCAGTTACACCATTTGAATGATCTTTAAGTTCTAGGTCGGTAACAGAATGTATGATATATTTACTATATCAAGAGTGTTTCAATATTCCTGTATGTCCGAATATGTGAAAATGGAGGGTAGTCCCTAGTCTCTGTCTACCTCTCTGGGATACAAGCGTGAGGTTATGTTGTGGAGGGTTCTACAAATCAATAGAAACATCATTTACTATGGCGGAAACATTTAAATCACAAAAAAACAGCTGCTCTACACATTTTCACGCCAAAGGTAGTTCAAGAACCCATCGCCAATCCGCGCATGGCCCAACGACCGCCACTGCATGACAGCCGGCACCAATGGCTTAACGTGCCTTGCGAAGCGCTCGGAAAAATGCCACTTGGCAGTCGCGGGACGGTCACCCATCCTGCACCGCGCCTGCAGCTGCTTAACTCAAGTGATTGATTCCAATAACTCGGTTCAACTAGGCCACGTGCGCTTCCCTATCACGTGTCAGAGTAGAGTAGAATATTAGGGTATATTCGTGGTTTATGCATTCAAATCGTAAGTGAATCAGTGAAACATCTGTGAATCCCTTACGCCGATTGGCAAATCTTTGTTAATCGTTGTTTAAAACAAATTAAACAAATAGTTTAAACAACTAAGTTTATTTTTATATAACGTTACGTTAGTTATTACATGTCATATGGCAATAATTTTGTGGTTTTCTACATATTTTTTGTTATGGCAACACTGCCTATTTTTTCTTTCTTCTTGTCTAAAAGTCCGTTACGGCAAGTTGCATTTTTTTTATAATTTTATCAAATAAACTCTATAGTTTTCACTATCACACATGTTATTATACCATATAATCGTCAAGTTAACAACATAAATAAACAAAAAACCTTTATTCTACTACTAGCAGGCGACAGTTCAAACATTACATTCCAAATGTGTCTCTTATAATCAATTGAAATACAAAATAACTTTAAAATATCTATAAAAGATATACTCGTATAATTATAAATATTCATGAACGTATGACACAGATCTCGTTAGCCCTGTACTAAGTACAACTTAATGACTTGTGTTACAGGTGTTTACTCAAAGATAGATTTAATACAATAAATACATACACCGATAACATCCAAGACCCGAGACTAACTAGAAAAGTTCGTTTCCTAGTTTGACCCGGCCGGTGATCGAACGCGAGAGCTTCGGTTTAACAGTCAGCATGCCAAATCGCTGTGCCACCGAGGCCGTCAATATCAAGTTCTAAATTATCAAGTTAACAACACATTAATTAATTAAAATGTTGCATCAGTGATATTTTTAATATGATAGTGCTCAATGTTTGTATTCTTCGCCACATCTGGAGATAGAAAGCATGAATGCACGGCACGATTATGCCACGCGAGGTGCCACTTAACCAAGAAAGGTAAAACTATCCACGTTATGGCTCCTGAGGTATAGGTACAACAAACTTCCGGAGGAAATTACGAGCGCAAGCACTGAGTACGTGCTTAAACGAAAACTAAAAAAATGGCTTATCGAGCGGTGTTTTTATTCGTATGACGAATTCCTAGTCTGTAAAAGTGACTAAGCAGAGAAGTTTATAAGAGTTAGCGTATTGTATCGTAATATCGTAGCTTTTTAACTCTTAGCAGAATTTAGCACAATAATAAGGTAAATTTCTTAACATACGTATTATTATTATTTTGTCTATAATTGATTGACCTGAGAGATTGCATAATTATTATGATATTGACATGTAATATTTTCTTTTTGACATTTGTAAATTTGATTATTATTTCTACATTGGATTGTTATTATGTACGGAGTCTGGACTTGTTATGAATATTACCAACAAATGATGTCTATATCTATGAATGGCAGTTAGACTCTGCTTTACTGAGACGTGCTTCTGTTGCTTTGATCCGGCATCCGGAGCAGCATAATTAATCCTAGTAGCGAGGTTTTGTTCCGTCGACAAATTACACTGTACTCCATTCTGGGGCATCTCGCGACAAGCTCTGAACTTTAGTAAGTGCTCTGCTTAACAATAACAGTTTGACGCGTGATAGGAAAGTGGGCCGTTTTTAGAATTACTTTAAATGAATGTGAACACATAATAGTTTCTTTTTTTTTTGTATGTATTTATTAATATTAAAGAGCACATTACATGTTATAAATAAGGCCCCACAAAACCAATTACTTGGTTTGACTGTGGGAGCAATAGCTCTTAATGCGCTACGTGGTGTTCTTAACCCTTGTATGTCCTCACTGTTGGGGCACGGGTCTCTTCCTGCATCGCAGGAAGGTTAGGCCATACTCCAACACGGGGGCCAAGCCCGGGTTTGTAGAGGATTGCAAGGCAGTGGCGGGTCTTACTGTCAGAAGTTGTCAAGCCACCCATAAGGCCTCTGACACACCTTAACGACTGCCATTACATGACAGCCGGCACGAACAGATTAACGTGCCTTGCGCAGCACGGAAGTGCTCGGAAAAATGCCACTAGCGGTATTCAGGGGAAGGTCACCCATCCTGCACCTGACCGCGCCAGCTGTTACTTAACTCGAATGATTGATTCCAATCACTCGGTTCGACTAGGCCACGAGCGCTTCGCACTACTAGATAAAAACTTAACTTGTATTATGCGTTTTTTTTTTCAAAAAGTGAACACCATGGATCTTAACACTGTGACAACTATTTTTACAGGATCAACACACTAAGACTAAAAATCAAGATGTTAGCTAAAACGGCTGTATTTTGGCAAAACTGCCTTAAAGTCCTAGATTCTTGGACCTAGGCTCTTACGACTTAAGAGCTACTACGAGTATATCTATTAAACGTTGGCCTCTACATCTATGTAATGAAATGATTTATACAGCGTCTAGTGGCATCTTTACTCACGCTAGACGCGTTAAGGGACCATTCGGATGCTGCAGTGTCTGGGACATGGTTTTATACGACGCAGGCCTGCCCAGCACATACCATCCTGGCAGCTTAGTCGGCCTAGCCCACAGGAAAGACTAGTCAATACGTGCGGAGCCAACCAAGCCGCGGGTTTCCTCACGATGTTTTTCGTATTGCGACTACAAACTCGCAAATGTACGGAAGTTCGAAATTATTAGAAAAGTTTGTGTGTGTGTAAGCTGAGTTAGCTTTCTGGGTGAATGTGAGACATCTTGTAATAAGTGCTACACTGGAATTAGTGAAGTGCTAAAATGATTTATGTGGAAAGTAAGATAAGATAAGAATATTCTTTACTGTACACTAGAGCACATATTATAAAACATGTAAAGATACAAAGTACAATTGGCGGCCTTATTGCGCAAAGCAATTTCTTCCAGACAACCTTACGACGGAAAGTTGCTGAAGGAAATAAGAAACTAGTGGATTACGTAGTCAAAGACTGTATAATAAATATCTTATCTTTCCTTTTTTCTCTATCCAATAGGGATTGTTCTTAAACAAAGTCATAGGTACATGCCCGCACTGGGGATAGAACCTGGGTCTCTACCTATATCTATTAGGATTTATAAAAACACTTTTTCCAAAGACTCGTTACAAAAGAAGATGTGATTTTTTTCTAAAAGTGGCGCTAGTTACAACCGCTTAGCGCTTTAATATTTATTGCCTTAAGGCGCTACCTAGCGCCATTAGTGTTTAATATAATATTTCATGGATTAGAAGTGGCCTAATGTTTTGATTAACGCTCGTATAGTTATTCAAGAAAGTAAAATGGAACTGACTATTTCAAATATTAAAAATGCACGGCGGATATAAAACTGATTCACTAAAATATTTAGAGCACAAAGAAGCCGTGCAAAGGCAGATTGAGCCGACATTTTTCATTTCAATAAACGTACTAAAACGGGCGCACTTTATTTCATTGTAACGGCCGCCCAAAGCGGCACAGACTTTGCAAATTGGGGCCGTAAAAACAATAAAACAATGTTATCACCTTATTGAAACATCTCGCGGCGATAAAAGAGCTACTCGCGCGCCAATCTCCCTTCAGGAACGCGAGGGATGTGGGCCTTGTATTGAGATGTGAGTCTTGCGTCAGTGTGCGGTGTTGTAGCGAAAGTATAGACCACAAATTCAATGACCACACTACCTTTTTTTTGTTATTCAATAGACTGTAGGTAGGACCAACCCGGACTTGGCCCCAGTGGTGGAGTATGGCCTAACCTTCCTGCGATGCAGGAAGAGACCCGTGCCCCAGCAGTGGGGACATACAGGGGTTGATAACGAAGACTGTAGGTGCTCGTGGCCTAGGCGAACAGAGTAATTGGAATGAATCACTTGAGTTGAGCAACAACAGGCGCGGTAAGGTGGAGGATGGGTGACCGTCCCGTGACATTTTTCCGAGCGCTTCTTCGTTAAGCCATGTCAGAGGCCTTATGGGCAGCTTGAAAACTTCTGACAGTAAGGCCCGCCACTGTCTTACAATCCTCCACCAACCCGGACTTGGCTCCCGTGGTGGAGTATGGCATAACCTTCCTGCGATGCAGGAGTGCCCCAGCAGTGGGGACATACAAGGGTTGACAACGAGACTGTAGGTATGTAAACACAATTCGGTCAGCCCTCAGAAATACAATCAATACGTGCGGAGTCAAACAAGTCGCGGGTTTCCTCACGAGGTTTTACTTCACATTAGCGAGTGGTATTGTATTGGTCGTTAGGCGTCAGGATGGTATAGTGGCTGGGCAAACATACTTACAGGCACCGCAGCAACCAAATAGTCCCTGCACACGTCTAGTGTAAGTGAAGGTGCCACTGGACGCTGCGTGTATAAATCATACTATTACGTGTACGTAAAGGTCCAAGTTTGTTTTTTAACACAATTGTAACGATGAGCACAATTTTATATATTGGCCTTTTTGCATCTACTTAATGAGATGATTTATACAGCGTCCAGTGGTATCTTCACTCACACTAGATGGGTGAAGGGACCACTCCGACGCTGTAGTGCCTGGGTCATGGTTTTATAGATGGTGTAGGCTTGCCCAGCACCTACCATCCTGACAGCTTAGTCGGCCTAGCCCACAGGAAAGACTAGTCGATACGTGCGGAGCCAACCAAGCCGCGGGTTTCCTCACGATGTTTTCTTTCACCGTTCGCGTGTGGTATTGCGACTGCAAATTCGCAAATGTACGTAACTTTGAAATAATGAGCACAATAACACTTTCATAATTAATTTGTTTGAGTGTTCGATAATTCTCTATATTCCTTATATTTACAATTATTTCTATATTTTTATTACACGTTAAAAACGTCTTATCTGGAAAAAATACCAAATCCATACCATATATATACCATATGTTGGCGACAGATCTGGCAACCCCGTTGCTGTGATCTGTTAGAAAACTTACTTAGCAACGGTGTAGCGAATGGATCTGTTTTAATTGTCCTTTTTATTATTTAATATGTTTTAAAATATAACTAATTACTATAATTCGGGCTTTCCATTTTCGGCGCTAACACCATATATACCATATCCCGGCATGGGTGAAGTTTTTAGCCTCTAAATAGGTTTTTAAATTTGTCCTTAGCACGGGTTAGTGCATTAAAAATAAAAATAGTATAATCATGTGGGTTCAGTGATATCGTTCCGATTTAAAACCTAACTGCAAAGTAGGTAGTCGGGCTGTAAGTGATGCAATTTGCTTAAGCCAGATGTCGCTGCCTGTACGTAATACAGAGAATAGTGTAAAGAAGTTCGAAATTTCACTGATGCCGGTGAGTCGCCCATTGGCTCAATTGGTAGAGCGCTGGCACGGATAGCCAGAGGTTGCGGGTTTGAATCCCGGCATGGGTGAAGTTTTTAGCCTCTAAATAGGTTTTTCAATTTGTCCTTAGCACGGGTTAGTGCATTAAAAATAAAAATAGTATAAAAATACCAAAGTTCATAAGATTGTATGCGACGATTAGACAGCTTTCATATATCATCATACTTTTTTTTCAATAGTCGATATAAGAAAAAAACATTAAAAGCTGTAACTGCAAATCAAAATAAATTTAAACTCAAACTTTAATCAAAAATTAATATCACTTATCACTATATTTTATCCTCGCAAAAGCAGCGTTGCCCTCACATCTTGCAGATACGAAGCTGAGTTCTCCACAAACTATAAGTAACACATCGCGCTCGAACGATCGGAAAGTGATTCTTAAAGGTGTGAATCGGAATACTAGAGAATAAGTAATTTATTCAACGGCGCTCTGAGATAGGGAGCAGATGTGAAAATACACAAGTTCTGGCAATTTGTTACCCCACTGTGAGGAGTTGGTATATTTTTATACTGCTATTTATCTACTTGATCCCAGAATACATGTCCATTTGCGTCATTGGTGGGAAAATCCAATTGCATGAGGATAGCTATAGTTATTTTTTATCAGTAGTTGTCTCAATGGTTGAGAGCGGCGGTAGCCCAGTAGATAGAACAAATGTCTCGAAAGCGAGAGACCCGGGTTCGATTCCTAGTGCGTGCATGTACCAATACCACTCGCTAACGGAGAAGGAAGAATTGTCAAGAAGTCTGAGTGTCCGAGGTATTCGAATACAGCGCTTGAAATGGCCCAACCGCGGTGGGCACGCGTGATGATTAAGCCCACTCTTTCTCTCTTTGAGAGAAGGCTTGTGCCCTGCAGTGGGAGGATAGTAGGCTACATAAAAAAGGTTGTCTCCAAAAGGAGCTTTTGTCACAAAACCAGCAGAAGTTTTCTTCATTCCACGCAACGCAAGCAAGGGACTCAGACTGCTGGATACAAAATTTTATGATGCTACTGGTTTGTATTTATATGGATTAGAGTAATAATGTTTTTATAAAGACATTGTAAGCTTTATTTTTATTTAATTGTGCTGTTTGTTCTTAAGATTAGCCTAGGCCCTAGGCTGTTAAATTTTTTTTTTTTAATATAACAGCCTGACAATATTTTCATGTTACAGTCGCACTAAAATAACGGTTTTGGCAGCGCACGCCAGAATAGCTCGCAGATGGTAGATTTTTTCCAATTACTTGACACCTATCGTCATATTTCGGACAATTCACTCAATATCTTTATGAATTGTAGCCTATGTGTTATTCTGATGTACAAGCTATATTATTGGTACAGATTCATTAAAATACTTTCTGAAGTTTTTACGTGAAAGAGTAGCAAACATCCATCCATCCATATTTAGAAACTTTAGCGTGTTTAATATTAGTAAGGTATCGAGGTGAATTTGCACTGGGTAGTCAAATACCATCAGTCTCTGAGCCATTTGTAAAAAAATGCTGCGTTGGTTCCACACTCTGCGGAGCACGACTTGCCGATGCCCTCACAAGCAAAGGAAGTGTGAGGGACAATTCACTTCTCTATATACGAAGTTTCTTTTATACGAAGGATTTTAATAAATTAAATAAAACTGATTTTTCCAGGAAGTACAATCCCCCCCCCAGTTTGCACCTTAAAACTAAAATCATAAATGACACCGATGTGTCTTTTAAGATCATAGCGTTTGATAAAACAAACAATATATATTTTTTTTTCAATGCAGTGGTACAAGCACATTAATAATAAAGTACTTCTTACCAAATTGTATTTAATGCTGATAATAGAGAGATGTGACCCATATTATTGTCAGCTATTGCAAACTGAGGTATCCTTACGTGAACTATAACTGTTTAATACAGTTACTTGTGTAGCGAGCGATCCGTTTTAGTGCTTAAAACCTGTTTCTAAAGTGTGAGCCTGCAATTGACTTTATGTTTCCCAATATGCTGTTAGTTTACCATAGACCTCTAAAGAAAGAAGTAATAAACAAAGAACATCTACCAATTTTTATGAACAGCAATAACATCACCAACAACAAGCAGCTTAGCAGAATTAAAAATCTCATCAATCTTAATAAAAACCTTTGAAACAATCCGGAGAGTGTTCAGCCGGCCTCGTATATTATGCGCTCACTCTACTTCCCAGAAACGCTTAATAGGCTGTTTGTGACGCGCACCGTGTTTGATTTGCACTTACCTTTGCGAGGAAACTTGCCCTTGGTATAGCTAAAGGGGTTACGACAAACGCGTGTCGTGCATTGATCGAATCAACTACGAGTACGTGACGCTGTTCGCTTTGTCTCACTTGATTTACCACACGACACTTTACCGTCTCTGGGAAGACAGGTTTGAGTGTTGCTTTCACAGAATCTGGGGGCTGTTAAATCGGTTATTTAGACAACATAATTCTGTGTCATCATCATCAGCCACTTGACGCTGCACGACATAGGTCTTCCTCATGGTTTTACAAGCTTCCCAGCCCTAGAGTCTAATGCTGCGGTCACACTTGAAGGCGAAGATTCGTGTTCGCGTTGTCGCGACAACATTTCGTGTTCGCTCTACGGCGAAGAGCTTCACCACATCATAAGAAGATTTTGGCCTTTGGGCCATAAAACCCTTTGATGTGCGGCATTTTACCGACAGCGGCGCGAAGGGTGTTTGTATTCGCAATGATGATTCGCGATAGGACGAATTTTTTGGCCAGACATGTCGCGACAACGCAAATCTTCGCGTTATCGCAATAGTGTGGCCGTAGCATAATACTTACATAGTTTTTCAATAGAATAATATTAAAAGCGTTGGTAGCGCAGCGGTGTAGGACGCCGGCTTCGCAATCGGGAGGTCGTGAGTTCGAACCTCGGCATGTACTAATGACTTTGTTTTCTAAGTTATGTACATTTGTGAAATTATAGTAGCAGACTCCTCGCTGACGGTGAAGGAAAACATCGTAAGGAAACCATAGTCTGAGGTGTTAACGTACCTCAGCGCTTGTTACGTACAATGGCCCAACTATGAGGCTATGTGCGGAAATCTTAGGTCTAACTAACTAACTAGAATAATATTAGCAAGATAATTGTTGTTATTAAAACCTATTTAGACGCTAAATGTTCCACCCATGCCGGGACTCGAACCCGCGACCTCTGGCTAACCGTGCCAGCGCTCTCCCAACTGGGCGACCACTGGCATCAGTGAAATTTCAAACCTCTTTACAATACTCTCTGTATTACGTACAAGCAGCAACACGGCAGGCACGCACAGGCAGTAACGTTCTTTGCGACGCACGAAAGCGCTCGGAAAAATGCCACTAGCGTAGTCACGGGACGGTCACTCATCCTGTACTTGAACGCGCCTGTTGTTTCGTAACTCAAGTGTTTGATTCCAATTATTCGGTTCGACTAGGCCACGAGCGCTTCACCAGCAACCCTAGACAAGCTATCATATTATTTATTACACAGGGCCTTGATTCTACTAAAGCATTAAAGTACTATAACGGTCGGGTCACGTGACATTTTTCTATACAAATGTTGCCGCGAAAGTTTTATGTACGAGTATATGCGCGCATAGACTTGATGCAGTAACCAAATTAAATTGCCATGTTTATCTAGTTGTCTTTGCACCACAATGTATTAGCAGAAGCAAGGCCTATATCGTCAGACATCTGGTGATGGCATAATTTTGTGTATACAATAATAATAATCGCTCATAGCCCCGGCTGCCTCAGTGATCTTAAAACGATCACGAAGGTTAAGCAACATAAGGCGAGTTCAATGCCCAGATGTGTGACCGTCTATGACTATCGCTAGTGGCACGTTAGCCAGTTGGTGCCGGGTGCCGTCAATAGATGGCAGTTGTTAAGCCAAGTCAGAGGGCTTAGGGTGGCTTGAATACTTCTGAAAGTAAGACCAGCCACTAGTCTTGCATGCCTAAACCAATTCGGACTTGACCCTCAGGGTGGAGTATGGCCTATACCTTCCTCAGGTAAGAGAGCCGTGTCCCTCGGTGGGGACATAATGGGTTAATGATGATGAATAAAAAAAATAAGAACCTATTTAGCCTCTAAATAGGTTTTTAAATTTGTTCCTTAGCACGGGTTAGTGCATTAAAAATAAAAATAGTGTAATCATGTGGGTACAGTGATATCGTTCCGATGTTAAACCTAACTGCAAAGTAGGTAGTCGGGGCTGTAAGTAATGCAATTTGCTTAAGTCAGATGTCGCTGCCTGTACGTAATACAGAGAATATTGTAAAGAGGTTCGAAATTTCACTGATGCCGTGAGTCGCCCATTGGCTCAATTGGTAGAGCGCTGGTACGGATAGCCAGAGGTTGCGGGTTCGAATCCCGGCATGGGTGAAATTTTTAGCCTCTAAATAGGTTTTTAAATTTGTTCCTTAGCACGGGTTAGTGCATTAAAAATAAAAATAGTGTAAAAAAGAACTGCTTCAACATTGAACTTGTGCCTCAAAATAATCCAACAATAGCGTGACATTAATTCCATTAGAGAGAACAATTGCTCGCGGAATGTTCACCGAAACAATGTAATGTAGTTCTGCTCAAAGACGTCTTAAGTAAGCAGGAGAACTTTTGTAAGGCACTCGAGAACTCGACGCGTGAACAGAAGTGAATTTTATTATAACTTCGCTTCGACGCTTTCCATTTCAAGTGGCAATAAATACGGTGCCTTCCTTTTAACGTGATTTTACCAACTACTAAGCCGCTGCTGAACTTCAAGACGAGAAACATCTGTATAGATCAGCTGTGCCTGCTAATTGAGACAAAATATCAAATGCGAGACGCATTCGCGTACAAGGGTTTTGTATCACTATTATCAGTATACAGCGTTGTAACGAGCTCGAAGCAGTGCGTGTGAGAGAAGGGTAAAGAACGAAGAATGCCGTTTTGCATGAATCTTATACTTGATAGGAGTTTGCGGCTTGGATTGGGTTGCTTCTTTTTCTTGTATTTGGAGGCTTCCGATATTTTACAAAACGTGTGACGTTGTAGAACATTTTACAAACTGGAACTACTTCAACTGTGTGCAAATGTTTATGCATAATGTGTTTTATAATATTTTATTTTACTTAGTTTACAATATAAACAGAAAACTTGATAAAAAACAGAATAAGTAGGTAAAGGAAGATTGTGTAATCGGGTCTAGTTGAAACGTGAAGTAGTAATGTCAAAAAATCTCAAAAATGGGTGACTTAATTTTAAATTTTGAAATTATTGACAGATAAAGAAATATAAAAAAATGGTGTAGAGAGGTTTGCACCGTTACAAACTCAAGGTTCGCTTTTTCCTGTCTTAGCTACGTTTATGTTAAATTGTATTCACACTGCACCCGTAATTAACTGAGTTAATTTATATATATTTCACTGATGCTGGTGAGTCGCCCATTAGCTCAGTTGGAAAGAGCGCTGGCACGGATAGTCAGAGGTCGCGGGTTCGAATTCCGGCACGGGTGCCTCTAAATAGGTTTTTGGAATGGTACATGTAAGTACACTGTTATTAATCATTCATATTGTTTCTCTACAATCGCCGCTTCTGCTATACAGCAGTGGCGATTATGGAGAAACGACATGGAAAATGATTAATCACGTTTAAGGACGCACTTAAACAGTATAGTATAAGTTATGAGAATGTGGTCTGTCGACAAAGATTATGTATTAGACACATCATAGTAGTTAGTCTCTTACCAAAGTAGAACAAAAGCGCACACTGCCACATTTTACTAATTGAGTTAACAAAATTCAATTAGTAAAAATATATTGCCTCAAGATGGACACCTAGTTTGAATTGTAACGTTCATTAAGCCGCAGTTTCTGCGCTACTCTGAATGAAACCTTTTCTTTTCATTACATTTAGAGATTCTGAAGGCATTTTTCTATTGATAGAGCATTAATCGACATTAACGCTAGAAAAGGTAAAATAAGCGGCGTTAGACTGAATGGACAGGTAACACTTGAGGGTAAATAATAGTTGTTAGCTTGGGGCGGGAACTTTCTCTTTGCCAGGCGCGGGCGAGGGCGACCAGACCTGGAAACAACAGAAGTACGACTTACACATCCTGATGTTCAAATATAGCTAAGGCTGAAAGTGAGTTTCTTAGTAACCAAAAGTTTTATCATTACGTTTCAAAGAACGAAGGAGAAGGAAATAATTTGGCTGAAGCTACCATCCCTAGCCATGAACAGAGATAAATGGAAAGCCCTTGTGTCAGCCCCAGACTCCACGCAGGAGTAAAGGTACCAAAGAAAAAAACTGGTTCAAAGAGTCCCAACTCCACCTTTCTAAATAGAATGAAAAAAAAGACACAGGTACTTAACACCATTAAGAAATGGAAGCTGGAGTATTTCGGACATTATGTTGTGTCCAAATCGGTCGTAGCCCCGGCTGCCTGAGTGACCTTAAACGATCACGAAAGTTATGCAATATAAGGCGCGTTTAGTGCATGGATGGGTGACCGTCTATCACTAATGTTACTAAGTTGGTGCCGGCTGCCGTCGATAGATGACAGTCAGTAAACCGAGTCAGAGGCCTTAGGGCGATTTGAAAACCTCTGACAGTAAGACCAGCCGCTAATCAAACCAACAAATCTTCACCAAGACCCGTGCCACTCGGTCTGGATATCACTGGTTGATAATGATGACGATGATACGTCCGTACAGCAAGTAAATCCTCCAAATCAGCCTACAAGGAAAGATTCCAGGAAGAAGGAGACTTGGAGACCAAAGATGTCGTGGCAACCGACACACAACCTGCGATTGTAGTTTCAACAGAGTACTAGAGTCTTGTTTGTATTGGCAACTTCGAAAAGCAATATAGCCGAATTCGTTGTCAACCTCCGATAGGAGATGCTGTGTGGTATCGGCCTAGAAAATAGCACCAACCCAAATTCTTCCCGCGGGTGTCGTACAAGGCGACTAAGGGACACAAACCGGGGGGTGGGCAGCCGCGCCCCCTGCAGTACAATTCCACCAAACTGCGGTCCCCAACCCGCATGCCCAGCATGGGAATTATGGGCATTACCCCCCAATGGTGGTACTATCTTGCGCTGTAGCGCTCATTAGGGGAGGGCTATGTCCAGCAGTGGACTAATATAGCCTGAAGAAGAAGAAGATAGAAGACGGCACATGAAGAAGGAGATACGGTTTTGAACCTTGACGCGGCTAAGTAAGCACTGTAGTGTGATGTTAAACTTTTATAAATAATGAAACTGAAACTACTTATATGTCATGTGAAACACTTTGATTGCGCGATGCAGGAATGTTGGATTTTGTAGTTCGCGCGCAGAGTTGACATGCGCTCGCCACAGGTAATTAAACATTTGGTTTTATGGAATAAGATATTGATCTTATGAAATAAGGTGTTAAGCTTTCGAAATGGTAAACCTCATAACAAAATTGCATTGAAAATTATTTTGTTGAAGTCAGCTGACCTTTCGTGGATTTTCGTGCTCAGTCCGGCAGGTGAGTGCTCGCCGCTCCTTCAGCTCCTCTACAATTTATTTTATTTCCTCAAACACAAATAAGTAGAAGAGAACACTTCGCTGTAAGTTTGAATTAATTGTGAGTTTCTCTTCTGCAGCTTCGTGAGATGCAAACTTAGTTTTTAATTTATATCCTCAAAAAACAGGTTCCGAGGCACTGTGTTGACTGATTTATAGCTTTATCAAAGATATCTCGCTCTAGCCAGTTGTATTTATTTATTACTAAAATACAAGTATGTACTAAACAGCATTATGGACATTACAGGGTGTCTCATTCAAATTGGTCAGTATGGAAAAGTCTGAAACTATAAGACATACGAAGATCTGTTCTGAGGAACCATGTCATCGATTTTAATAACAAGAAAAACTGCATTCATACATTTTAAAAAACATCTGTACTCCGTTCGGGAATCGAACCCGGTTGTTTTGAAAAAAAAAATCTACACTATTTCTATTTAGATATCGATTGAGTAGGTCTTTAGCAGTAAATGTCTGTATGAATCATCACATTTAAGTCATGATAAGGTATTTGTCGAACCATAACGCCAAATATATCTACAATGTACATACAGCATGACAGTACAGGAAGCAACTGAATATAGCAACTAAACTTATAATAACTAAATCTAGAATATAAGGCAGTCAATTTTTTTTAAATACTTTTCATTTTAAGTTACCTGTATATCGGGACTTTGTCTTAATAATTAGCTTTTAAAAGTATACTGGAAGTCACCACGATTATAACTCAAAATTGTATTATTTTCAAATTGTCTTAAAAAGTAATGTCCGTGGCGTTTCTTGGACGTTTAGAATAAATGAAACCTTAATAAATGACTGTTAGTACGTCACAATGTATATTGAATAAAAATATAACCACCAAAAGTTTTGTGTATCTTCAGCAAATATAAAAAAAGAACGAACCGTTGTCTAAGCCTTGCAAAATTATTTCATGAGAGCCATCTGAGAATTGCCTATTTTCCCCAATAAAGGCGGGTTGAAAGGTAAGAACCCTAAGCTTTTATTCGACGTAATTTTGCAATTTCACCGAAAGACTTATCGGTAGCAAATTTGCTTGTGAATAAATTTATTTTGGCTGTCAGTTCCAGTGGAATTTTTGAGGCGGGCTCCAAGCGGGGTGCCGCCCGACCGAGTTATGTTTCTTCAACAATCTCTTAGAGTTTGTTAGAGTTTGTTGTGAATTAACGGAATCTTTTGAACTTAAGGAATAACATGAATAGTTTTAATAGAAGAATAGTACATTGAGAGAATCGAAATACATCCATGCAGCGGTTAATTATTGTTGATGTGATGACGTATCAAGATCGCCGCAACTAGCAAAATAAGGTATTTACTCCTTGAGATACAGGCACGAGTTTTTTTATATAAAATTTTTCAACAGACACACATTTTATAAACATAATAAAACAATGGACAGTAAAAGAGCCACAGCATGAATCCAATTACTGGAGTACAGAACATTTACAATTCATATCATGTAACACTTACACAGTACGAGTTGATATATTTACCAATTAGGAATGAAGTACTTATAGAAATATATTGGGACGCGCTCGTGACCTAGTGGAACTGAGTGATTGGAATCAATCACTTGGGCTAAGCAACAGCAGGCGCCGTCAGGTGCGCGTTGAGTGACCATCCCGTGACTACCGCTAGTGGCATTTTGTCCTAGCGCTTCCGTGCTTTGCATGTAAGGCAGTTGGTCCTGGCTGTCATGTAATAGTAGTCGTCAACTATGTCAGACACCTTATGGGCCGCATGATAACTTCTGACAATAAGGCCCGCCCGGGTGGAGGAAGGTAAGTGACAATCCTCCACCAACCCGGACTTGGGATCCATGGTGGAGTACGGCCTAAACTTGCTGTGATGCAGGAAGAGACCCGGTGCCCTGCATTGGGTACATACAAAGGCTTGATATCATCATCATTATTGGGATTAAATTTTAGGTATGAATGAGGATAACATGTGTACGTGCAAGGACGTTGCATCAGACAACATAGAATTTACGAAACAAATTTCAGAGAAACACTTGCCATTGCTTTGCAGATTCTCTACGCATGATATAAAAAAATAGCGACCCCATATGGTTTTCTACAGGAATTTAAATTAATACACACTATTTTATAGACTGAGGTATTCGAACCCTCAGCGCTTAAAATTGCTAATCTGCATTAGGCACTTCTTCTTCTAGATCGGTATGGTCTTGACGAGACATTCCTCCTCATGAAGAGACTTTATTGTAGGCTGATGCTGCATGCCTCACGATGTGCTGCCATTCCTCTCGGTTAGATGCCGCTCTGATGCATTCATGCAGATGTCTGTGAACTAATCTTGGTCGGTCTGTCACATTGATGCTCTACCGCATGCTATGCTCTATCACTTCTATTTAGCGGTTGGCACGCATGGTAATTAAGTCCATACTCTATCTTTGAGAGAAAGCCTATGCCCTTAAGTGGGGCATTCATAGGCAGACATAAAGAATACACTATTTGAATATTACCGTACCTTATTATAAAGTATTAAATAAAAACTCGAGAAGCCACCGCACGGTATAAGCAGAAAGTAACTTTACCAAAAAGCGTCGTCCCCGCAACTTTTTCGAGTTCATTCTACACAGAGCCACGTCAGATTTCAATATCGGTAAGAGGAGAGCCGTTGAACATTCGAAACTGCCCGCTTGCCGCACGTCCAAGCGGAGTTTGGAAAGAGCGAACTCTAGTGGACTTGCGGTCCGATAGAAACTTAACGTACAAAAGGAGCAATTGGTACCTAACCGATGTAAAAACCTAACTGTAAATTAGGTACTTGGGGCTGCAAGTGATGCAAATTACTTCAGCTAGATGTCGCTGCCTGTACGTAATACAGAGAATATTGTAAAGAGGTTCGAAATTTCACTGATGCCGGTGAGTCGCCCATTAGCTCAGTTGGAGAGAGCGCTGGAACGGATAGCCAGAGGTCGCGGGTTCAAGTCCCGGCATGGGTGGAATTTTTGGCCTCTGAATAGGTTTTTTGAAATCGGTACTTATTTTTCATTCTCTATAAAACAGACAACGATTGCAGCGCTTGGAATATTTTAAAATGACCACTTTGCGGCTACGTCGTAAAAACAGGAACTGATCTTTCTCTACAAAACTACAAACGGCTACTTAGATCGTAGTGATATCTTAACACTAAAATTAACAGTTCCATATCACTACCATAACATTCCATTCAGCAAAACAATAATATGTGCGATGAATATAACTTGCTTTGTGCAAAATTGGATGGCACTGATATATTCTATGATTTTTTTATCAACAACGATAAGATAAAACAGAATCAACAACAAGCACTTAAAAACAGTAAACGACTCAGCTAATTAACTGTTGTTAATTCCTAAGCATTCCTCACCGCTGGATAAAAGCTTAGTATGCGATAAGAGTAGAATACATAAAATTCATGAAGACTCTCACTTCTTACTTCACCCTAGACACCTAACCTTCGTCGTTTCGACGAATACGCGACAGAAAAATTGTTGTATCTTTTTTTGGTGCATGTGCGGATAACCGTGGTGTCTCTTGTCAACTCGGTGTTTGTCGCGGGTTGGCGAGAGGCAATAAATTCCGGCTGCCAAGTACCATGTTTTTTCGAAATTTTACAAAAATACGTACAAAATCGCAATTTGTCGCGAATATAAATTTAATTTTTGTACTGAATGGGCGTAAAAAAGAACATTTTTCTTTTTCTAATGTCTACCGTTTAAGTTTTCCCTTAAAATAAACAACTACTTTTTTAAATTTCGGTTGTAAAAATGTCGGGTTTTATCTGTAAAAACGCGTGCCATTTTAAACAGAAAGGAAAATAAGTAAGAGTATGTGATAAATAACAACAAATTATTTTATTAAACAAATAAAGTATGCTTGAAATCTCAGTGCAATAAACGTACCAAAAACAACAAATTTTTATTTAAAACTTAACACTTCAAATAATGGTTGTCGAATTGACGAATGGTTAGGTATGATGAGCTATATGAGAAGGTTAGGTGTCTAGGGTTAAAAAGGTATAAAACAATAGAAAAGCATCTATGTATACTTAGTAATTTACAAAAAAAAGCAAATCACGAGAAAATTGCTGATAGTTTAACTATTAAACTCAATGAGATAGAAATTAAATAATATAAATAATAGAGGCACTTAGATCAAAATGTGGCTAAGTAGGTACGTTATGAGCAAACAATTGCACAGCAAAGTATGAGTTACAAATTTCTTAAAATTAAAATAAACATGTGCCTGCAATACTGTTTGGAAAGAAAAAATATGTCTACATCTGTGAAGGAAACGTTGTAGATTGTATGTGTCTAGAAATGTTGTAGACACATACAATGGTGCTCTCTTACCGGCATTGGTTCTTGACTCCACCACAGACTGTTGTAGTCAGCGTTTGTTGTAGTGAGTGTTTTATGTAATTATGGTTTTTATAAAATAACGCCGTAAGTGTTTAATGAACGTCAAATTTATTAGTGGCAGAATTAATAGTTTACTAGTTAAAACTGTGCATTTAATTATTTACAAAACACATTTTAACTTAATTAAGGGAAAGATAAAAAGTACCCGGAACCGGCGTGCGTGCATGCAACGACTTATGAACGTTGATGAAGCGAAGGTGATCTGTCAGGGTCGTGGCAAGTGGCTGTCCCTGGTCTCTGCCTACCCCTCTGGGACAGGCGTAAGGTTATGTATGTATGTATGTATGTATGTATGTATGTATGTATGTATGTATGTATGTATGTATGTATGTATGTATGTATGTATGTATGTATGTATGTATGTATGTATGTATGTATGTATGTATGTATGTATGTATGTATGTATGTATGTATGTATGTATGTATGTATGTATGTATGTATGTATGTATGTATGTATGTATGTATGTATGTATGTATGTATGTATGTATGTATGTATGTATGTATGTATGTATGTATGTATGTAAGGGTGTATGTGTATGTGTGTGTGAGTGTGTGTGAGGGTGTGTGTGTGTATGTATGTATGTTTGTTATTTTTTCTTTTTACGTTACACTATGATAAACCAAACGTACATTGGATGTGGTCTGTCCTGTGATAGCTGTCAAAACTCTCTAAATTTAATCTTAAAGTCAAGCGGATGAGTTTCAATTTCTCTCATCTTTAAATGCACCGAAAAACATAATTACGGTTTTGTTCAGCAAGATATTTAGGTTACATTTCTTTCAATCTCTGCTCTCTAACTGCTCTCGTAAGACATTTTTGTGCTCATCACCCAGGAACGACCCGTGGGCTTCAAAACGTTTGGTGCCGCTTTAAGCGCCGCAGGACGGATGTGGGCAACTGCGCCTACATATGGCACAAATGGGGCTGGTGCGATTCGGCCGCCTGCGAATGCGGTCACCCTCAAAAAACCATTGATCACATAGTCTACGAATGTGAATTGACCAAGTACCATGGGCTGAAAGATGATTTCATAAACCTCTCCGGCGACTCGGTTACGTAGGTACCTTAATAATTGTAAAGTTTGACTTAAAATATTTGACATTTCATTATTATTAATTATAAACGCATTGTGTCTGGCTTTGAGGCCATTGTAAGATGCCACACGATGAGTAAATAAAATCTCTTGCAAGTATCTAAGAGAGGTGCACTACTGAGAGTGGCTCTAACGCTCTATGTTTTTCTACCTAGAGCAGAGCTCGGTTCGCCACGTAGTGGCGAGGGCCCTTCTACGCTCTCAAACCCTCGCGGATCACGGGTATGTTTGTTAGACCTGCTTGTTATAGAGAACACTATCGCTTGACGTGTAAACGATTTCAGGTAACACGAAAGAGACGAGTAAATTGAGTGAAAAAGGTTTTGTTCGACTCTGTAATTTTAAGGTTTAATTAGAAGTATAGCCATCCTTTGTAGAAAGGATACATACATAACGTTACATAAACTTGCGCCTGTATTTCAGAGGGGTAGACAGAGAACAAGGTTTGCCACTTGCTACGACCTCTTTCACTTCATCAACATTCATTAGTTTGCCCGGAACAAATATGGAAAAATACCCAGCCGTCATTGTAGCGGGATGTTTCATGTCTATTTTTAACCAGATTTAAACATTATATGCTTTGAAAATACTTCACAGTTTCAACACGGATAGCCAGAGGTTGCGGGTTCAAATCCCGGCATGGGTGAAATTTTTAGCCTCTAAATAGGTTTTTAAATTTGTTCCTTAGCACGGGTTAGTGCATTAAAAATAAAAATAGTGTAATCATGTGGGTACAGTGATATCGTTCCGATGTTAAACCTAACTGCAAAGTAGGTAGTCGGGGCTGTAAGTAATGCAATTTGCTTAAGTCAGATGTCGCTGCCTGTACGTAATACTGGGAATAGTGTAAAGAGGTTCGAAATTTCACTGATGCCGTGAGTCGCCCATTGGCTCAATTGGTAGAGCGCTGGCACGGATAGCCAGAGGTTGCGGGTTCGAATCCCGGCATGGGTGAAATTTTTAGCCTCTAAATAGGTTTTTAAGTTTCAACACTGTCAATTGCGTAGTTTTTTTGTATCAAAGAAATACACGACAAAATATAAAATATTTTTTTATCTTCATTGGTGCGTATTTTAGCCTAGAGATCTTACTTCGACGTTGCATCGTGGCAATGCTGCCAACGTGTTCGGGTCCTTCGGTGAACCGATGGTTTCCGGGTTAGTTTGTTAGATGACAAAATTATCTTTATATAATAGTAAAAGCGATTAACAGAAAAAGTTTTGTCAAGAATACGGATCAAATAATTCGTATTCTTGACAAAACTTTTACTGGTAATCGCATGATGCATGCTTTTTTCTTAAAAATTTATAGAATTTATTGACGATCGATCGATATCAACCGGTGTATGTCCCTACTGCTGGGGCACGGGTCTATTCCTGCATTGCAGGAAGGATAGGTCATTCTACACCACGGGGGCCAAGTCCGGGTCGATGGTGGATTGTAAGACAGTGGCGTGCTTTAATGTCAGAAGTTATGTAGCCGCCCGTAAGGCCTCTGATAAGGCTTACCGACTGCCATTACATGATAACATTACACGGCACCAACGACTTAACGTGCCTCGTGATGCACGGAAACGGAAAAATGGAAAAATGCCACTAGGGGTAGTCACGGGACAGTCACGCATCCTGCACCAGACCGCACCTATTATTGCTGAACTCGAGCGATTGATTCCAATCACTCGGTTCGACTAGGTCACTAGCGTTTCTTATTAACACACACAAATAACGTCTCCAAGATACAGGTCTAGCTTTGTATAGGGACTGCCGGTAGACGTAAAAGACATTATTGTAATAAGTTTTTTTAAAGTGGGCGTGTATGTTGTAGATAACTTAGTTGCATTTGCTTTCTCCCTGAAGTAAATTAGCCGAGATCTCGCTACGATATTCCAACGGCTGACACTCGGAGCTCGAAGGCATAGTTTCGTGCGCTCCGACAGCTGTTACGTGAGTTCGGGACTTTGAAGCGACTTTAAAATACAACAACATAGCAAATAGGACACGTCCGATTGAAACAACCCATCAGTTTGTAGCCAAGATTATATAAGTACGTACAGAAAGCTCGTTCCGCAGAGCAGCCGAAAGAGTTCCTTCTTTGTGTCAAAAACTAATTGCTAAAGCCTTTCCAAGATTTTGAAATATACCTAATTTAACTAGTTTGAACTCGAATCGATTATGACAAAAAAAAATACCTTGAATATATCCATAATATTATTGTAAAATTCAAGTCAAAAATTTTTGTTTCAAATCAGCGCGACTTAGTGAAGGTTAAACTAGGTGTCCATTTCAAAATAATTGTTTTGGACAAAATAACTCCAAAGTTGGTTTTTTCTTAAGTTCTTCATGAACCGAGTTTACATAGTTATTTCAAAACCTTGAACTCATGCACAGTGCTGGCTTTAAATTCAGAAATATTTGACATCAAAATAACCCTCTATGTTATATTAGCCTTTTTAGCACAAAGTGCAGTAAAAGTGTATATATTTTTTAACCACGTTTTAGGGAAGATTATTATATATCTTTAGGGATCTTATTGTTCAAACGTATAAAATATTGTTCAAACGTATACAATATACTATTTTTATTTTTAATGCACTAACCCGTGCTAAGGACAAATTTAAAAACCTATTTAGAGGCTAAAAATTTCACCCATGCCGGCTATCCGTGCCAGGATATATCTGGCACGGATAGCCAGAGGTTGCGGGTTCGAATCCCGGCATGGTTGAAATTTTCAGACTCTAAATAGGTTTTTAAAGGTATACAATAATTGTTCAAACGTATACATTGAAGGATTGTTATTTCCATTGTGGATACTGCATTTCAGTGAATATCTTTCACATTACAGTGATATTGAAACACATTAATTGTAAGACAATAGCCATTTTCTGAATTGAGAATTTCCTTAAGTAAATAGTTATCTATAGTGCTGTCTCTTCGAATTTCTCAGAAAAGAGCGTGACAAAAAGTTACTTCAGTATTTACTTAGTAAAATTCTCAATCGAAACCGGCCCTATGCCTGGGTAAAGGTAAAATAATGACCCTCTGTAGCATGTTATTTGATAGCAAGACGTGAGGACGAATCGGAAGTGATCCCGAAAGTTAGTGGTCTGTGTTGTTATGGTAAACAGTTTGGTGAAACTTGTCGTGTCATAGTGCGAAATTCCCGTCAGAGAATAAAATGAACAGTGGCTGGACTATCAACGAGATACAGCAGCCTCGTTAGATGGCAAGTTTTATTTCCGGCTGTGGCCTAAAACTATTTCAGACGCTACAAAATGTTTGACAAGCATATTCTTAGGATATGTCTTTTTATTTTGTGAGTTTTAAGATGTTATACCTTGAATTCACTATGCTACAATGTAGTAATTTAGGTAATAACACTTTTGCGTAATAAATAGAAGTATTACCTTATTTACTTTGGGTGTCAATCTGGTTTGAAGTTTGTGTATATATATATATATATATATATATATATATATATATATATATATATATATCTTTTTTTATGCAGCCTTGATACGTCCCACTACAGGGACATGCTTTCTCAAAGAGAGTATAAGCTTGATTGCCACGCGTGTCCACTTTTCAAGCGCTGTATATACTACAAGTACATTTTACTAAGATTGTTTACCTATTTTACATGCCTAAGAAACAAAATAAAATAAAATACCAGCATGCGTAGTATGGTGGTAAAAGTCACACGTTTTGCGGCGTTCTGATGTCACGAAAAGTCGCAAATTTAGATAATCTAAAAGCGCCACTCACGTAGTCTTACTACCTATAATGCACTCACGATATCGTACATGATATTCGGAAAAAGTGGCATTTTATGCCACTTTTGAGATCTTAAGCCATCTACAGAGTGTCATAAAAATCGCGCGAACCTGAAACGGAGATCTTGGGTTCGGATCCTTACTTGTACCAATGACTTTGTTTTCTAAGTAACGTACATATGAAGTGAGTGAAGTTGAAGTATCAATACCAATCGCTAACGGTGAAGGAAAACATCGTGAGGAAACGAGATTGAAATTGCCAATCCGCGGTACCGTAACTACGCGTAGTGCTTAAGCCCGTACTCTATCTCTCTCTGACAGAAGGCCTGTGCCCTGCATAGAGGGATGCATAAAGGCGACAAAAAACACAAAAAAAATCGCCGTGATAGAACTCGGTCAGAATCCTCTTTATCTTCATCATCAGAAAACTAAATCCATCGAAATTTGGTGGAAAAGCCGGTAGAAAACCTCTCAGGCGGATATACTTGTATACATCGATTAATAAGGGCTCTTATTAACAAAGAACTATATAATAGTACATTACACAACTAGGGTGGTAATACAAAGAAAGGGCGAGATTGCAGAAGTTTGCGGCCCGAGCTGCAAGCGAGGGACGTAAATATTCGGTCGAGAGCTTTCTTTATTACCTCCCGTGTTGTGTACATCTTTTTATGTCTACACTTGGCCAGAAAGTGTTTTTTTTGCGGAAAAAGCCACTTTATTGCCAGGTGTGGCATAATAGTACATTACGATATAATTGCGGTAAGTTGAAAATTACAGCCGAGGCGATATTACTAGCCCGAGCCATCGCCGAGGGCTATAAGGAAGCAGAGGCTGTAATTTTCAAAGCGCACTTATGTCATACGACGTTTTATAACATATTTTCGAGGAAATTAATAAAACTCTAACTTTGTTACCATCACTACTTGACGATATTTTCAAATAAAAACAATACATCGAAAAGAAAAAGCGCGCGGATTTATTTTTACTTTTCCACAAATAAGCGATGCGCGCGCATCAACTTTTTTTTTTTATGCAAAGGTACAAAACAGCCAGTATTACTAATAAAGTACATTAATATTTTTGTAAACCTATTCAGAGGCTAAAAAATATAATAATATTTTTGTTTTTTTGTTACAGATGGTTGTGTTTTATTGTCAAAATATATTAAATTAAAGAATTAAATGTTTATTTGTTATATTTTATTTTCCATAGTTTATTTTATTCATAAAATATTGACCACTTTCTTGACATAAAACCTCTTTGCTAAGATTTTTAAAAGTATCGTTCATCTTAAAACTTTATAAAAAAAAACACGTGCCTTTTACATTACACTATCGCACAAGTACGTAATGAGATACATTACGATATTGAAATTGGTGTAATTACAACCGCTTTACGAGCAAATATGTTATAAAACAGATAACGAACGACCTCTATGGCGCAGTGGTAGCGCATCTGCTTACCATGTGAGAGGTCCTGGGTTGGAACCCCGGTTGGGGACAAATAAAACACCTCAGGTCTTGGATGTCTATTAGGATCGGATGTTTGTGATGTTGCTGTTTCTGGTTCTCACTACACAGGTATCCTAGTGTGGGGCCAGAAGCAATGTATGTGCCTGTATGTAAATGTTATGTTATGTTATAAAAAGGACCGACAAACTCGCGTGCGTGGATGCACCGACTAATCAATAAATGAATATTCGTAAATTCAATAAGGATTACCACGATCATGGCAAGTGGCAACCAATCTCTACCTACAACTCCGGAACACAGGATTATATATTATATATATAGAGGCAATATTAGGAAGCATTTATAGAATATAAGGAGCTTTAAAGCGGCTGCTTTTCTACCCAGGAAACTGGAGTTGTAAATTCGCGCAGGTTGTTTTGACAACTTAAACCAAATCCGCGTGATCTATTACATAAAACATCTTCGGGCTCGAGTATCGGGTACATTCCTTGTAGCCCTTCTCCCCCGGCCAAGGGGGAGGGTGAAGTGGAGATGTCACGTGTCAACTTGAAGTGTTCGAGAGGAATCTGCAATGTTTTCGCGCTATGACTTTCTCGGGCGACTCCGCTTATGTCATGAAAACTGAGCCACTTCAAAATCGGCCTAGTTAGACCTGAGATTTCCGCGCTGAGGCTCATAGTTGGGCCATTGTACGTAGCAAGCGCTGAGGTGCGTTAACACTTCAGACACTAGGGTTTTCTTACGATGTTTTCTTTCACCATCAGTATTAGTACTATAAATTCACATATAAAACAAAGTCATTAATTAAAAAAAAACAATTTAGAGGCTAAAAATTCCACCCATGCCGGGACTCGAAACCGCGATCTCTGGCTAACCGTGTCAGAGTCTTTATTACTAACAAAGGCTTCGAGCGCACGAACTCCCGATTGAGAAGCCGGCGTTCAACACCGCTCTGCTAACGCTCTTTTTAGGATCGTACTTTTTTACGTAGCCTTCATGTGTGTCTTCCACTGCTGGGCAAAGGCTTCACCCAATTCAGTCCAGAGTTTTCTGTCCTGGGCTACCTCAGTCCACTCCGGCAGATGGTTGTCGAGATCACCTCTCCACCGTCTTCTAGGCCGGCTTCGATTTCAATATCCGTCGTACGGATCGTACTTAACAGATGAAAATCCGAGGCACCTCAGATTAGGATCGCACTTTACACGAAATTAGTCACTTAATTAGTGAAATTTGATGAAGTTTGCGATGAAATAAGAAACGCAATGGGGTAGTGACATTTGTAATATTATTTCGCTATTAAAGTCATATTTTTTAGACATAAAAAAATAATTACCAGGTATTTAAAAAAATCGGTAAAGTGCGTGGCGTATCGAGCACAGTTTAGAATCCCATATTTGGCGGTAAAACGCGGCAAGGCTTGTTCCCAGCAACATCGAACCATCCCGGCAACAACAAAGTATGTAATATATATAATTATGCAATATATTACACACTACAATAATATAAATACATCCTGGTTATCAGTGTGACTGCCACCCCACTCTTTTTAACTATTGGAGATAAAAGCGTGCTGCAAAAAAACTCCCAAAATCGAATCCAGTATAACTATGAGTCCTCTTTAAATAAACCATGGCGCTGATATACTTTGCACTAATCATATTTATATACTACGAGTATTATAACCAATCAACTCTTTGTCCCTAACATTTATTAACCATAATATGTCACCACTGCTGGGGTACACGTCTCTTCCTGTAACGCAGGAAGGTTAGGCCATACTCCACCACGGGGGCCAAGTCCGGGTTGGTGGAGGATTGTAAGACAGTGGCGGGCCTCACTGACAGAAGTTATCATGCCGCCTATACGGCCTCTGCCATGGCTTAACGACTGCCATTACATGACAGCCGGCACCAACCACGCCTTGCGAAGCTCGGAAAAATGTCACTAGCGGTAGTCACTAGACGGTCACCCATCCTGCACCTGACCGCGCCTGTTGTTGCTTAACTCAAGTGATTGATTCCAATCATTCGGTTCGACTAGGCCACGAGCGCTTCTCGCCCTGACGTACTTTGTACTAATCCTGTTTCTAGATTTCTTTTATCACAGGGGAAAAAAGGAACGATTATTACTTACTGACACATCGTCCCTAATATTTTTATTTATCATGAACAGACAGAAATGTTTTTTTGCTCTAGGTATATTTGTTTGCAGTATGATGTTGTTTGTGCGACCGGACATGGGGCCGTCTTTGAAGTCGCGCTCTCCGAGGCGGACTAGCGCTGATGATAAAACATAAGAAATACTAATCGACTCGTATCGAATCGAATAAGGGTTAAGTCCGTGTTACCTTATTACATCACATTACATTTTTGGGAATAAACTATATAGATAGATATATAGAGAACAATTTATTGCACAACCAAAAAATAAATACAACCATGCTTTCTTAAATGTAAGTATTGTTATACAAATAAAATATATACCTTCTAAAAAGTATACTAAGTTAAGGTATGTTGTTAATACATTTCGAGTTTGATTTTGTTGTTTAAGGCCCTTTGGGTTGCTAACTAGCGCCACTAATGGAATACAAATCATAACTTGTTGTGACTGTGTCAACTATTTTTAGAATATACAGCGTAGAACGTAGTATCAAAAGGGACTTTAATCGATTTCCGCCAAATACTCCTAGTCCTAGGTTTTTGATCCTAGGTTCTAGGCTGTAGGCTATAAAAAAAGGTGTCATAGTGGTTAAGATTTTTGAAACAACTTTTTGAATAGAAAAATAGTTATTTGTTATACAAGAGTGCAAAGTTGCTTTTTAACCGCGTGTTCAATTTTGATGACCGAGCAAGCGAAGGATTCTAAAATTAAATCACGAGCGCAGCGAGTGAATCAAAATTAGAATCCTGAGCGTTAGCGAGGGAATCAAAAGAGCACGAGGTGAAATATCTTTGCACTCAAGTGCAACACGTAACTTTTCATTCCACCTCAGCGAGGAAATGACTAAATGCAAAAAAAAAAAACGTTTACAATCACAAGATAGGTACACTTTTATTTCAGTTTAGGTATTAATTACTACATTATGACAGGTAAGTATTACAGAATAATCTTTAAATTATAACAAAATAATACTAAGGTATAATTAAGAAAATTTTAAAGTAACGTTGCTACAGTTATTTAAACTGAGTGTAATATTTTTTTAATTCACAAACTTAGTGCACACGATGTTCTAAATTCAATTTACTTTATCCTCTAGAGAATAAAAACGGATTTTCCACTCAGATAATGAAGATTAAAAATACTCTTTCCGAGATGGTGGGATGAAAAACATATTTTTAAACCAGTTATGAATTTTATTTAATTGGTGGCGCTAGTTAGCACCCCGAAGCGCCTTAAACTAATAAGATTTTAGTCTATTAAGTTAATAATACCTTAATAATAATTCAGACGTTACCTCACTATGAAAACTGTTTTTTTCTTCTTCTCCAATTTGTAGTAAGCTTTACAGGTTATACATTGAACAATTATTTAAGATACTTCATTGTTACTTAACATTGTTACTCGTTCAAAGATTCTCAACCGACGGCAAAAATATTGTTAGCAATGTCACAATGTGTATGTTATGTCAGTTATAATATTCCATTCCGTAGTACTTCTGTTTTGTGTATTCACTGGATAAAAGCAGAATTATGCATAAGGTTCTGCAAGCGGAAATGGGGTCAAGTCCTTTTTCACTTTAATAGAAAAGTTCAAATAGCAGGAAGCCGGCCGGTCCTTGGCCCGTAAATATTGAGCAGACGTTTTCGATGCAAAGTGTCAGGACAAAAAAGTCAAATTGCCAAACTGCACTCTACTCTAAATAAGTCATTGTCAGATTTTCAGGGCTTGGGATGTATGTTTCGGGTCAAACTACACGTTTACGACTCAATTTTGTGAAAAATCCTAAAGTGTATCATCAGCGCCTTGATTACGTAACTTTTCCCGAATGTATCTGTATGGAACAGCGGAATGTTTACTTAGTTCCACCGTATAGATATGTGCATAACATTTATCACACATAGTGAATACCGCATGCCATTGGATATCAGATACGAGACAGTGATATAGAGACATAAAGTAGTAGGCAAGATCGCGAACCCGGTGTTGCTAGGAGCATTGTGTTTGTGTGTGCCGGCGCGCGCGGACCCACCTGTTTTTTTTATTTATTTTGAAAAAACAAAAAACCTTATTGACCAATGACACAATTACGCCAAACTGCAAAGCAGTTTGTTGGCGAAGCGCTCTATCTCTGTATATAGCTAACTTATTTAATACGTTTGTTGGCGCAGGCGCCGCTGACGCGTGCACTCAGGGCGAGATAAATAGTCGTTGCTTAGCCCAAGTCCGCACTCAAGCTTCCCTAAGCATTACTTCAGGCTAACTTAGCTAAGTATCAAAGTAGACGTTTGCTTAGCTAAGCATGTTCTTAGGCCAATGCTAAGAATTAGTCCGGGTTTCGCGACTAGAGAGTGCCAAAGTAGGTACTGTCTATGATAGACAAATCGATTCTTAAGCAAGTGCTTTCGCTAAGACTCGTTCTTAGAAGCGACTATTTATCTCGCCCTCAGACTCTTAAATCGCATAGCGGAAGATGCTGATGTCTTCCATGTTACCTTAAGTGAATTTAGAAGAACAAAAAGGTTTAGGTTAGATTTAAGGAAATGTCTGATATTTGAACATTGTTAATAATATAGTTAATTGTATCTCCCTATCGAATAAGGTTACACCTGTAAGGAAAGGGAATGTTTGGAGATAAAGAAAATAAATATATTTTTACAAAAAATTCCAGTAAATATTTCATTTTTGCACACGGATGTGATTTTCATTTTATGTACAGTAAAGTGTTCTCTATCTGTATATCTATACGTGAAGAGTCCAATAATCAAGGCGCAGAGCTCATAATCGTCGTAGGACATGAATGTACTAATGTCTACCATCCCCAGCCACATACCGTTGTTTTTAGGGTTCCGTACCTCAAAAGGAAAAAACGGAACCCTTATAGGATCACTTTGTTGTCCGTCTGTCCGTCCGTCTGTCAAGACCCTTTTTCTCAGGAACGCGTGGAGGTATGAAGCTGAAATTTATATCAATTACTCAAGTCTACTGTCCCTTGAAGCTGTGAAAAAATCAAACTTCTAAGCCAACGCAATCAAAAGATACAGCCGTTTATGCCGCAAATTTTCGACACTTGCAAGGGAATCAAAACCTACAGGGTGCTTCCCGTGAACTCAGAATCTTGAAATTTGGTACGAAGCAACGTCTTATAGCATAGATAAAGGAAAAATTACGAAAACCATAAATTTTTAGTTACATCACATAATATTTTTTTTTTTAATAATTTTAAACTTACTACCCATTTCCTCATAAACGCGTAGAGGTATTAAATTGAAATTCATACCAAATACTCAGGTCTATAATACAGGTTTGTACGGAACCCTCGGTGCGCGAGTCTGACTCGCACTTGGCCGGTTTTTTAGTTTCTAGCCTTAGTTTAATTAAATCTTAGCTTAGCTTAGCTAGTTTCTGGGCAACACCCTATTTGCCTCAGTGGCAATTTCTACAACTAGAAACCCGCAAACGGGAGCCCACTATACAGGATTTGTAGTGTAGGACCCACCAGACATTGTATACTGTCGATTACCTTTTTTGGAATAAATACTTTTTACATTTTTTATCGTCTCCCAACGATACTTACCATACTTACTACGAAAGTATTGGAAACTCATGAGTAGAATAAATATTTATTTTTATTTATTTATTTATTTATTTATTAATCATTTATTTACACTTACACACACACGCAATAAAAACAATATTAAGAAGACTATACGTACAAGACAAGAAAAGCAACAACAATCCGATACACAATGAAACAGAGACACAGAGCATTTTCCAATGTGAGTACTGTGGGTGTGGCAAGTGCAAAAGGGCTCTGACTCAGCATAAGCTGGAGATATGATACTCCAGCGCTGGTCTTCCGTCAGTACCCGTGAGGCGGCATGCAGGCCTCGGAGAGATACCTAGTGCGAACCTGAACAAAATCGTAAATAAGATTAAGCAAATAAATAAGAGACAGTGAGTTAATAAATAAGAGACAGTGAGTTTACTTCTTCAAATACTTCTTTTACGAGTTTGTTTTTCAGCCTATTGAAACACTACTTTAGTATTAAGGCCGCCAATTGTACGATCTTTACTGGTACAATAAATAATTTAATAATAATAATAAACACAAATATCAATTGTAGGGGTGAAAAAATCATGGCAGACTCTGCGAAAAGCTCAAACAGCTCTGGGACAAAATGCATAATAATAATTTGCTAGCTGTTAATAAAAACATCGTAAGGAAACCTGTGTGTCTGAGGTGTTCAATAACTCGGCTCAAATGTTCAGCGCTTGAAATTGCCAATCGGCGGTGGTCGTTCCTTCAACTTTAGCAAGTGGTTTTGTTATTGTAACTTCACAAATGTACATAACTTAGACAACAGAATAATTGGTACATGCTCGCTCCAGGAATTGAACCTGGGTCTCTCGCTTCCGAGTCCATTGTACTACTTAATCTACTAATTTAATCTAATCGAATCTAACGTTCGTCCATAGTAACGATGCCTGAGGCTTAGCCCCCGGCGTCAAGTCGTCAAGGTATGAAGGCGAGGCGTGGTATGCGCACGTCGATCAAATATATAATTACTGTACTAAGGCATCGACAAGACTTCGCGTGCAAGAGATCACCGGGACTATCTACCTTGTGTTGTTGGCACAGTGGAATTTAAGCTTTATGGAGTCAGTAATAAGGGTAAGTAATTTGATTATAATTGTTCAGTCTAGTTTCTATACTGATCGATGATCGGAATAGGTCGGGACTTTTATGATAGTTTTACTATAGTTTTCACTATTAGACTCCAGTGGAACCAGTTAATTCATTACTAATTTTTCGTACCTGCATACTGTAAGAAAGATTTGCAACTTAACGTATACAAAACAGCCGACCCATAACTTCCCGGACGGTCATGTTTCATCACATTATTTTTCTTCACAATTAGGCCCAGAAAAATGAAAAATTTTAACTTGTCCGCCGAGGGTTCCGTACAAATTTGTAGGGGCTTACATTTAATATTTTTTTAGGAATGAATTTTAAAAGTTCAAAAACAGTTTTTTCCTGTATTTGTAGTATAAGACGATATTACTTATACTATTTTTATTTTTAATGCACTAACCCGTGCTGAGGACAAATTTAAAAACCTATTTACAGGCTAAAAATTTCACCCATGCCGGGATTCGAACCCGCAACCTCTGGCTATCCGTGCCAGCGCTCTACCAATTGAGCCAATGGGCGACTTTATTACGATATTACTTGCCAAGTTTCATAGTTCTAGGTCAACAGGAAGTATTCTACGAGTTTTGATTTCTTTAAATGTCAAAATATACGTTTTCAGCGACGTAAGCATACTATTTAGTATTAAGGCCGCCAATTGTACAATCTGTTCCGGTACAATAAAGAATTGAATAATAAGAAGCGGTGGTAGCTCAGTGGGTAGAACCATGGACTGGCAAACGAGAACCCCAGGTTCGATCCCGAGTGCGGGCATGTATCAATGACTTTGTTTAATTTCAAAGTTATGTACATTTGCGAATTTGTAGTCGCAATACCACACGCTAACGGTGAAGGAAAACATCGTGAGGAAACCCGCGTTTTGGTTGGCTCCGCACGTATTGACTAGTCTTTCCTGTGGGCTAGGCCGATTAAGCTGTCAGGATGGTATAGGTGCTGGGCAAGCCTACACCATCTATAAAACCATGTCCCAGGCACTACAGCGTCGGAGTGGTCCCTTCACCCATCTAGTGTGAGTGAAGATACCACTGGACGCTGTATAAATCATCTCATTAAGTAGACGCAAAAAGGCCAATATTATTATTATAAGCGGTCGTAAGTTTTTTTGCGTTTACTAAAAAGTTTGTTCTTTTCACAACTACAAAACATGAAAAAATCAAACTTTTACCTTATATTCTGGTCTACAATCTTCCCTTTCGCCCATTGGCTCAGTTGGATAGAGCGCTGGCACGGATACCCAGAGGTCTTGGGTTCGAATCCCGGCATGGGTGGAATTATTAGCCTCTAAATAGGTTTTTAAAATATTCTAATTTGTATCGACCAGAATATTTTCAGGAATTGCCGGTGGCTACCTACGGCTTGGCGCCCACTATTCTAAAAGAATCGTCATTAGTACAGTTTCTCCAGTGGTCTTTTCAAATCAAAGGTCACAAAGATTTGAAAGCAGCGTCATTAAAAAAATTGTGGGCCGATTGCAGAAGTTATACCGAAAACAGTATTGAGGAAGTCGCAGTAAACAAAAGTTTGGAAACCCCTGCAGTGGTTGGCTGTCTCATTAAAACTTTTCTATTGTTCCCAATACCAACATGCAAACAATAATACGCGCAGAATTATTTAAATTCAATTTGATTTGCATGTCTTTATGACTGTTAAAATATTTCGAGCATTTCCTGGGATTTAGCTGTGCTAATGAATAATTTATTTTGTTGTTACTTGCTATGCATTAGATCGTTCTGCTAAATTAATAATCATACATTCGTATATCCATTATAGTTGCCTAACTTTACTTACTAAAACAAATTACTGTTTACACAATGCAAAACATTCTAAAATTTTTAGGGTTCCACAGTCGAGAAATCCTTATAATTTCGACATATCCGTTCGTTTGTCTCCACTCAAGAACCAGTTACCACAACGGTTATCGGTCCTGCGGCAGATATGACCCGCCCACTGCCAGTATGCTAACCCGTAGAATTATATCGATGAATTCAGATCTCCGGCAAATAACTTCGTTTCGGATTCGATATCGCGCAGAGAAACACCGAGCATAGCTCTCTCCGTAACTCGCTAAACGACCATTGGTAGACTACTTGAACCATGAGTGTCCACGTCTCGGTTTTGTATGTAAGACACTGATTAGAAACTTTTGTCTTTAGGGACTGCTGTATAGGTGACGAAAAGATTCAACCAAGTTTTCAGAATGCTGCCCAGTCTAGCTGAAATCTTCTCTGAATTTCCGGTTGGTGTCAACATTAAGACAAATCTATTTCTTTCAATATACATTTTTTGGGATTGTCACGTGTTTTATTAGAGGTACTGGGTTTCATGGGGCTAAATAATTATGCATCCTGCTAGCAAATATTTATTTTATAGATTTTTAAACTATTATATAAACCGTAACATAAGATAAGATACGGATATTATTTATTGTACACCAGGAAAAGACAAACAAAAAAATATTACAAAGATACAGAACAATTGGCGACCTTACTGCTTAGAGCAATTTCTTCCAGACAACCTACGATGGAGAGTTGCTGAAGGAAAAGTAAGACGAGTAGTTGGTAACTTAACAAAGTAACAAAAATAAAAAAAAACAAAATAAAATCGTAATTGCAACAAGTGCTATTGCGATAAGCTCACAAAATTTTTGTAGCTTTAAAAAAAAGCCAAAATTAACATTCTAAAGCTGTAGCTATCTCAATCTTATTTTTGCCGCACCGTGAATTTTTATTTTCTCTGGTTTATTTTAAACGAGCTCCGTAAATAAAATGAAACACGACACTCATCTACGAAGTATTTAATTAAAAACAAAATGAAATATCTTAACGGCGCAGTTAAATAATCGCATAATAAGCTAATTAAAGCGCCGCGCAAATAACGCCAGAAATTGAATATTTTATGAAGCCTTTATACGCCCCACTGAGGTCACAAGGCGTCTCTCAGAAAGAGAGTATAGGCTTCATTACCACGCGTGCCCACTGTAGATTGGCACTTTCAAACGCTGAGGTAGTTGAACACTTCAGACACTTTTTTTCAGGTTTCCTCACGATTTTTTCCTTTACAGTTAACAAGTGGTATCGCTGATATAACTTTACAAATGTACATAACTCAGTAAACAAAGTAATTGGTACATGCCGGGATTTGAACCCACGACTTTCCCATTGAGAAGCCGGTGTTGTACCGCTCCGCTACCACAGCACAAAATACCAAAGCAAAAAATGCAATTTAAACGAAAACAAAACGAAATACAAAGGTCCGATGAAATGTGATTGGAACGTTAAGTCATCAGTTAGATGTTCAAATTATTTAAATGTCTTTAATCTTTCATTTTTTTGTACAAGATGTTTCGTACGTTTCGATTGCAGTCATAACAAGCAAATTCTTTACCAAATTGTGGCAAGCACGTGTCTGCTCTACGTACTTTTGGAATATAAAGTACAGCCTAACCTCGTTTCTGCTGCATGAATACGAATTTCTTCATTCTTCTGCCATACCCAAGTCTTGCCACCATACATAAGTGTTGGGATCAGTACTTCAGTATGGATAGCAGATCTAGCTCTATTGGAGATGTTTTGGATCAATCACGAAAAAATACAAGGCACCGTTTCCACAATTCACAAAAAACTTTATAGTACATAAACACTGTTCTCAGTGGGATACTCTAAAGTAGTATTTCACTATGAGATTATTTTTATGTGTAACTCATCCTATTGTAACCCCAAAAAATAAAATAAATTAATTAATTGTTAAATTTGTCCTTAGCACGGCTTAGTGCATTAAAAATAAAAATAGTATAATCATGTGGGTACAGTGATATCGTTCCGATATAAAACCTAACTGCAAAGTAGGTAGTCGGGGCTGTAAGTGATGCAATTTGCTTAAGCCAGATGTCGCTACCTGTACGTAATACAGAGAATAGTGTAAAAAGGTTCGAAATTTCACTGATGCCGGTGAGTCACCCATTGGCTCAATTGGTAGAGCGCTGGCACGGATAGCCAGAGGTTGCGGGTTCGAATCTCGGCATGGGTGAAATTTTTAGCCTCTAAATAGGTTTTTAGATAAAAATAAAAAAAACATGTCTTATTAGATTTAGGATTAATAAAGAATAATAAACTTATTATTCTTTACTAATCTTAAATGTAATACCAACCCGAACTTGGCTCCCGTGGTGAAGTATGGCCTAACTATCATGCCCTGCAGCATGAGACCCGTACCCTGGCAGTGGGGACATACAAAGGGTTGATATCGCAGTAAGAAAAGCTAAACTCTTTGGGTTTTTTAAATGCTACAATGCAATCACATGTTTTGGTCTTAAACTAGAATACCTTGGTCTAGACTAGGCCATCTTAGACCTAAAAATACGTCCAGACCGAGGCCATTTGTACAATAAAGTAAAGTGGCTGACAGTGGGAATCGAATACACGACTTCTTGTTTGGTATTCAAGCTAGACAAACCAGGCAGTTGTTGTATAATCGCCAAATAAAACTTAGTTAAAAATTTAAATTTATCAACAACCCTTGTTTCAGAGTATCTGACTGAGGTAAAGTTAGGTTAGATTTGCGATTAGTATTTTTTTATAATATATATATAGATGTATATAAAAACGCCGGAAGAGTAGGCAGAGAGGCTTGTTTGCCCTACAACCCTGGCAGATCTCTTTACCTCGATAATTTTCTATTCCTTTTCCATTTTTATGTACAATAATCTATATTATGTAAGTTAGGGTAATATTTTCTCAGGTAATTGCATACCGTTCCGTTCATGTCGAGGAGTCAAACCGTTCTTCTTTGTTGCTTACAGCCAAATTTCCAGCTTAGTTAATAAAACTAGTTTCAGAGCGGATACACTCGCGTTCCTTCCACAAATTACCATTCGCCATCGCGTGCTTTTGGGTCGGTACAGCCAACTACATAAAAAAACAAAGTATTTTTTATAAAGCTTCTTATTTTTTATGTAGCCTTTAAACGTCCCATTGCAGGGTGAGTGAGTGTGGGCTTAGTTACCACTTATTACCTTTTATGAGTAGTTTCTTATCATGTGAAGTTACGAGTTAAACCATTATAAACTTGTGCCGAAAAGTATCGTAAACTTACTGTTTGCTACGCACTACGACGCAGTATGTAAGATGCACTACGCCGTAGCATCTAAAAATTACTACGGCGTAACATTTACTACGTGCTACGCCATACTAAGTGATACGATCTTACACTATCACGTTTTCTCGTTCTTGCGTGATTAGTGTAATATAATATTATAAAGAAATGCATGTATGATATTTATTTTATATGTAAAATTATAAATATCTTTCTAATAATTTTGATAAGTCTTCATAAAATGAAAAGACAGAAAAGCAACTTTTTTATTTTCCATAAAATACACCCAGATTTTATAAGAAATAAAAAGGAAAAATTTTACCCTTTTTCATATAGTAAGTGACTGGATTAGCTAACCTGAATAAATAGGTTTCAGGCTTCGCGTTATTTCAAAGCACGTTATGTGTAGCAGAAAATATGAAGAACGCACCATAAACAAAACAGCGCATCACACAATACGCCGTCGGTGATATGAATAAAGCATTGTGCAGCCGACTGTACCGCGGGTAACGTTGCGCTACTTCCGCGCCACAAACCATTGACAGAAGCCCCAAAACCGCGTTCTCAAGTACCCTTATAAACTAGGAATCAGAATATACATTTCATGTCACTGAGATCCATTAATACAGTTTTTATTGTATAATTGAGTGCTTTCTGTATGATTTTTATGTATGCAATAAAGAACAAAATATAAATTATAATGCTGTTTTTGGCCGTCTTTTAAACGAATGCGAGTCGTGACTAAAAATATCTCACTAAACTTATAATAGAACCATTCGAGATGTGGGAATACAGACGCATGCTTAATGTTTGCTCTAACCAAAATGTTATTAACGAGCAGATTTTGTGACGTTTCAACAAGACTCGTGAGCTTTGGAATCCTAATGTTATAAGTAAGAGGTGCAATACACGGTGTAGTTAGGATTTAAAATATAACTATAAAATCAATAAAGCAACCGTTTCCGAAAGAGATCGATAGATATTAGATATATACAGGGCGTCCCACGGTTATGCCACATGGAGGGAAAGTACCTTTAATATTGTAGAAAGAACATTTTACTGAAAGAAGACATTATTCCTTTATTATTTTCTTTATTTTTTCTGTAATATCGATGTCGGTCATAATTTGAGCTGACTTAGTGTCTACAGTATGTTTCGTACTTTGTTGTACTAGTTTTTTGGGTGGCCTGGCATCCTAAGAGACAGATCTCTGATCTAGCTTGGGACGCAGTCTGTCCACAAATCGCTTCTATTGCACCATATTGTACCACTGCTATTTTTCAATTAAATTGTGGATGGCGTAGTAAAGATTTTTTGTATTTGTATTTTGTATTTGTATTATTTTAATTTCAAAAACAAACTAAACTGCATTCATAGATTTTTAAATAATTACATGGTTGAACCGGGAATCGAACCCGGCTACACGAGGAAAAAATACCCTGTAGCTTTATCACACTGATTGAAAGGCTTTATGATAAGGATTATTTTTTGCTAAATAACATACTATCGGAAATAAAAGAAAGACTATAAATTTTAACGATCCCCAACCCGCATGCACAGCGTGGGGATTATGGGCATTACCCCCCAATGATGGCACAACCTTGCGCTATACCGCACATTGGGGGAGGGCTATGTCCAGCAGTGGACTAATATAGCCTGAAGAAGAAGAAGAAACTTTAACATTTGAAGTGAAATTTCGTTCATCCTTCAAATTTCACTCGGGATCGTAGGTAAATTCCGTCCTTCTGTCCCCACTCTCAGTCCGCCACTTGGTGGCTGCATAATGCACGCGGCACTCGCCAGGTGAGTTATCGACAGCGGCGGGGGCGGAGCGGGGCGGGGCGGGGGCGCGCGAAAAGTACAATAACTGGTGCGGCCACTTGTACTATACTGCAGAGTGCAGGCACTGGTTATAGACCCAGGAATATATTTTGAAGAGAAATCTTCTCGAGCCGCACTTTAAGATCTTTATAAAGTGTGGAAAAAACCGATCCGTCTTAAGATAAGACAAGAATATTCATTATTGTACACAGGAAAATTTACATTACATTTAAATGTACATTTGCGAATTTGTAGTCGCAATACGACACGCTAACTGTGAAGGAAAACATCGTGAGGAAACCCGCGGCTTCGTTGGCTCCGCACGTATTGACTAGTCTTCCTGTGGGCTAGGCCGACTAAGCTGTCAGGGTGGTATAGGTGCTGGGCAAGCCTACACCATCTATAAAACCATGTCCCAGGCACTACAGCGTCGGAGTGGTCCCTTCACCCATCTAGTGTGAGTGAAGATACCACTGGACGCTGTATAAATCATCTCATTAAGTAGATGCAAAAAGGCCATCATATATATATATATATATATATCACACAGGAAAAAACCACAAAACCAAAATATTTACAAATGTACAATATGATTTATTTCATTCAAATATAAATAGCGGCATATGCAACAGTTGATGTTCCAACCATGTTTTAATAGGTAGGAGTTCTTCTCTATTATGCAAAAAAACGTGTAATTGCTATTCTTGTTTAGAAACCTATTTAGAGGCTCAAAATTCCACCCATGCAGGCACTCGAATCCGCGACCTCTGGCTGATCGTGCCAGCTATTCTTCACTAGCGTACCTTTTAAGTCCAATTGGGGACTTCGAACTTCTTTTAATATCACACTCGATCACACTGAGCGCAGAATGGCCGAGTTTCTGAATTGAGAATTGCACTAAGTAAATATTTACTTGTATTGCTGTCTCATCGAATTTACTAAAGTATTTACTAAGTAAAATTCTCAATTCAGAAATCGAAACTATATCACTTAATGAATTGGTTCGCGTACCACACAAACATTGTAGTACAATTTTGTGGCATCATATCTCAGCAATTTGCAATGACAGTGGAAATCTATGTTACGAAAATAATATCTTAATTAAAATAATATCATAACCACCGTCCAAATTTTGTTCACCATTTCACGTATTAATCGCCCCGTGGAAAGGTCGTTCCTTTTAAAATCAACAAATAATTTCTTGACCGTTAGCTGGGCCGTTACCCGTAGCCTGACCCAACTTGGCAACTAGGTAGGTGTCCCAGATTTATAGCAGTGTAAGCAAAGTAGCGCCAAGGAAGGCTCTGCGTTTAACTACACGAACAGGCTGAAAAATTACCCCCGAATTTAGGCTAAGACAATCCCC